>CM046723.1:3287017-3363444 GCA_025584915.1 Monochamus saltuarius | reverse complement strand
CATTGTTGTCTACTGTATCTAAAATATCCGAACGTGTTGTTTTTAACAGAATTATACAGTACGTAGAAAATTTTAATATATTGTCAGAAGCACAACACGGTTTTCGGAAAAATCATTCGACTCAAACTGCTATTATGTGAAAAAATTATATGAAAATCTCAATAAAAATTCAAAGTGCGTTCGCCTGTTTATGGATTTAAGTAAAGCATTTGATTTAATTGATCATGATATTTTAATTGAAAAACTTGACAAATATGGATACGTGGTAAAGTAAATAGCTGGATAATGACTTATCTTAGTGATAGATCACAGGTAGTTGCAGTAAATGGATCTATTTCGGGAAAACGATACTTGGACCATTAGAGATGGGCGATTCGAATCTTTTTCAAGATCCGTATCGTTCGAATAATTTTACAAAATGATTCGTACCATAAGATTCGTACCAAAGATTCGTATCATCATAACACAAATTGAATCCTAGATAAAATATAACTGAATGTAAAGTAAAGGCCGTATGACACGGTGTAATATTTCACATAGCTTTTTATTTGATATTATAATTAAAGTGGTTTGTCCCGTATCATACAAGCAAAATGTACAGTTTTCTATATATATAAAACTGAAAATTAAAACATGTTCTATTTATATAAAATTCAAAATACATTTTTATGTGAACAATAATATAACATCCAGTGCATCTTTCCCATATCTTTCCTATGTTTGCTTAATTTTTTGGTTATTGGTTATAATAACAATAATTATTATTAGTACTAAATATATAAAAAATGCTTATATAATTCTGTGCAAAAGTTTATATATAATTTTCTACCGTGTCATACTGGCAAGTACTAATAAATAGCCCGGTCCGTGCTCAGTATTTGAACCGAACTGTATAATTATTTGTTATGTGAATGTGAATCAACAGTCGCGTCACGTAGGTACGGTTCATATACATGGTACGGTTCCGTTCAGATAAAATTTGGTGTCGGTTTTCTATCGGAAGTGCAGTTCCAGTTATGTGGTACGACTGGTACGAATCATTTTAGTATAGAGGATTCGTATCATACGAATCAGTGTCTTGATTCGAATAATTTAAACGAATCATACGGATTCGACTCATCTCTATGGACCATTACTTTTTCTAATTTATGTCAATGATTTATCAACCCATTTCAATGAAAATTTAATTATGTTTGCTGACGATAATTCGTATTTGTGTTATGGAAATAATCAACAAGATGCTTTATCCCTTTTGCAGAACGATGTAAGAATATATGCCGATTACTTCAAATCAAACAGGTTATTTTTAAACATTACTAAAACACTTTTTATGATATTTTCACCTAGGAATTCAGTTCGGGACAAGAGTAGTTTAATTAAAATAGAAAATACATCTGTTAAACAAACAAATTCTACTAAATTCTTAGGACTAACAATAGATTGCGCATTGAACTGGGAAATGCATATTAATACATTAGCGAATAAATTATCATCTACATGTTATGCTCTATACAGGCTGTCTAGAATTGCAAATTTCCAAACAGTTTTATCTTTTTATTATGCAGAATTTTTATCAAGAGCATCGTATGGTATAATTTTTTGGGGTGCATCACATGTTTCTGAAAGAATATTTAGAATACAAAAGAGAGCTAATAGAAATATATTACGCATATACAGAATCTGAATCATGTAGAAATACTTTTAAAGATTTGCAAATTTTAACTCTACCATGTGTTTACATTTTATCCATTCTTTTATATGTAAGAGGTAACATAGGCTTATTTTTACCCAGTGACTTTTACCACAATTATGATACCAGGCACGGGGTAAAATTTGATGATTCCACTGCATAATTTAACCAAATATGAGGAAAGTCCCAAATATATGGGAATATTAATATATAATAAATTACTCGTCGTTACAAAGTGTTACATGTAATAAAAGATTTAAGAAGGAAGTTAAGTATTATTTAATTCAAAATAGTTTTTACTGATTAATGAATTTTTAGGTAGTGCATAATTATAGATTATTTGCGTTTATGTTTAATGCATCAGCTATTATTTTGTTGGACTATATTTTTAATTGTATTAACCATCAGGTTTAATTTTTATATTTTGTTCTAGGCTTAGTACCCACTGTACACTGTATACAGCTTGTATTTTAATTTGTAATTGTTTCTTTGTAGTATTGTATTTATGGTATTTTGTATGACTAGTCCTATATCAATTGTATTGGCCTTTTGGATAATAAATTATTATTATTATTATAAGAGGAAAAGAGCTTTATGTAGCAGACACTTTATCTAGGTGTTGTTCAGAAAAGCCTAAACACAAAAATAATTTAGATGTAGAGCTAGAAACACAAATTTGTTTTGTAAAATTAAATTTTAACATTTAACCAATTACAAAAAATCAGAGATGAGACTAATAAAGATAAAAATTTAGGTAATGTAAAATTATATGTTCAAAATGGATGGCCTAAAAACATAAACAATTTGAACAAAGATTTAAAAGTATGTTTAAAATTAAAGAAGAAATTAGTATTGCTGATAATTTATTGTTAAGAAATAATCAAATTATAATACCTTCTACAATGAGAAAGGAAATGTTAAAACGAATTCATTATGGCCATCAAGGCATAAACAAATGTAAAATGTTAGCTAGACAATTTGTATATTGCCTTTCATGACTGCAGAAATTGAAGAAGAAGTAAAAACTGTAAAATATGTTTACAATTTAAAAATCACGTTAGAGAGCCTTTAACTCCTCACAAAGTTCCTAACTTACCTTGGGAGGAGGTTGGGTCTGACTTATTTCATATAGGATCAAAAAATTATCTAATCGTTATAGATTATTACAGGAAATATCCAGAAATTTGTTTATTAGAAAACACTTTGAGTGAAACAATTATTATTCATTTAAAATCAATTTTTGCTTGTCATGGAATCCCAAAAATATTTTACTCCGATGGAGGCCCGCAGTATACTTCAGATTCATTCAATAAATTTTGCCAGTCGTCGGAAATTAACAATGTTAGGGTAGTCCAGAGAATCCTAGATCAAATGGACTTAGTAAAAGGTATATTCAGACTTATAAAAAAGCATTACAAAAATCTTTAAGAGATGGTAAAGATCCATATTTAACTTTATTGCAATTGAGAAATACACCAATTGAATCAGATTTATCTTCACCCTCACAACTTTTAATGTCACGATTACTAAGAACTAACGTTCCCACAACTGTTAAAATGTTAGAACCGAAAATCTTTAACAAACAAAATAATCAAAACTTTTGACAACAAACAAAATGTTCAAAAATCCTATTACGACAGAGGTACAGTCAATTTGAAACCTCTTGAAGAAAATCAACAAGTTTATGTTAAATATAAACACAAATTAAGAGAAGGTTATGTAACCAATAAAATTAGAGATAAGTATTATTCAGTCAAACTTAACCATGCATCTGAGATTGCGAGAAACAGACAATTTTTAGTTCCAATTCCCGCAACTTCAGATAGAGAACAATTAAAAAAGGATGATTTTGAAGATGTCGTCACTAAAATTGAGAAAAATTCCAGCGCTTCATACGATTCTGATGAATCTACTATAATAAATGTAACAAAGCAGACATCTTGTGGTCGCCACATCAAAAAACCAGATGGACTAAATCTATGTAATTATTAAAATAAAATAGAATAAGTATTGTAAATTAATTTTTATATGTAAAAAGAGGGGATGTAAGATATGCAACCCTTGTCACCTATGTGTGTGATGTTGGTGGCAAGGTTGTTAACAATGTAAGTTAGAGAATAAACTTCACTCCTTCTGGTGTGAGACACGAGCCCGAGAGGTTGTGTTTAATTTCAACGGTCCTCGCAGTCATAACCTTTATAACATTTATCACAGGTGGGATCTCTTAATATGATAATTTTTAACATTCTCTATGAATATGGTGACCGGTCAAGCAATAGTTTTTTTTTATTTAAAATAATTCGTATTTTATTAAATTCACACCTTATCCCCAACCTAGACGGCCTGGAAAATGAAACGCGTGGGTGGCACGTCTTAATAAGCTAATTTTTAACAGCCTCTGTGAATATGGTGTCCGATCAAGTAATAGTTTTTTTTTATTTAAAATATTTCGTATTTTATTAAATCCACCCCTTATCACCAACCCTGACGGCCTGGAAAATGAAACGGGTGGGTGGCACCTCTTAATATGCTAATTTTTAACAGCCTCTGTGAATATGGTGTCCGGTTAAGTAATAGTTTTTTTTTTATTTAAAATATTTCGTATTTTATTAAATCCACCCGTTATCACCAACCCTGACGGCCTGGAAAATGAATCGGCTGGGTGGGATCTCTTAATATAATAATTTTTAATACTCTCTATGAATATGGTGACCGGTCAAGCAATAGTTTTTTTTATTTGAAATATTTCGTATTTTATTAAATCCACCCCTTATCACCAACCCTGACGGCCTGGAAAATGAAACGGGTGGGTGAGATCTCTTAATATGTTTATTTTTTATGTTTTCTGTGACTATGGTGAGCAACCAGGTTATATTTTTATTTATTTGAATATTTTCTGTTTTAATAATTGCAGCTCCTTTGCACAACCCTGACTGCCTAAGAAATAAGAAGGGTGGGTGGTTTTTTTTTAGAAAGTACATGTGTCTGTAAGAAAAATATTACGAAAAATTGATGACAGTTTATATGCACTAATTTTTAAGATCATTACATAGATATTAATAAGGACTTCATTACCTCTTTTTGTATTGAACCTGTTCAAATAACAATACACATGCAACTTACCAGTTTTCCGTCAGCCATTGCTGTAGTCTCCTCTTGGTTTAGCTGCTACAACGGCTATAACTGCATCCCATTCTACCTGTAAAAAAAATATTTCTTAAAAACATATTATTTCAAATTTAAATGATTTTATTCCTATATATTAGCCAATATTAGAAGAACTTTGACAGATCAAAACATGGACCAGTTCACATATGCAGCTCAATAATCACCTTTGGTAATTTAATATTTTCTTTAAATACATACGTAAAACTTACTATTTGAAAGAAATTTCTGGGTACCCACCTAAATTATTTATACCTACATTAGCCAAAATCAAAATAAAGAAGCGTAAATATAATATTCGCACCACACAGAAGAACTGTACTATAATATAATACCTGCTCAACTACCTATGAATTTTTGTAAAATTATGATTCAAAAACTCCACTGTGAATAAGATCGAAATTATGTAGACAACTAAAATGAAAAACTAGTAAATATATGGACAAAATTGTGGTTTAGCAATTAAAACATTCATAGACCAGAATATAAATAATTTCCAATTGTTATAGATACCAAATTTTTTATAGTTAACGAATTTTACGCTATAAGACTTCAATTTGATTACTGCAAATTTTAATATGATGATCAACAAACTTACCCACATATAATCAAACATTGGCATACACATTATTACATATATTATTATAATCACAAAAAAATCTGCAAAAACAGCACACGACTCCATTTTCGAAACGAAGTCAACAAAGCATCAACAAAGTTAGGCGCGTCCCGCTACTAGCGCTTTTTTCCACAGCCTTCTACGTGTGACGTAGAAAACGTGACTATTTATGATATGCGTTTTTTTAATAAAACTTAAGTCAGAATTTAAAATCAATGACCAATGTATTAAATTTTCGTAAAATATCTTTTAAATCAGAAAAGTATTTGAATGAGTTCAATTTAAACGGTTATCGCCAAATAAATAAAATTTATAGCCCAAATTTTCTCCTGCTCGTATACATACACATCTTACATAGATGTAATGGCTAATAAAATAAACTGGAATCATTTAATAGACAAAATTTGCAAAAAATACCTGTTAAGCTATAAGTTTGGTTGCTCTAACGATCTTGTTTTAAATTGTAGAACCAGCTGCGGAGACACCACCACCAACGACTTTGAATAAGCACATAATTTGATGAAAATTGTCACAAACCGCACTAATTTACTATAAAGTTTTTTTATAATAAATAATATAAATAATTAAATAATAACTTTTCAACTGCTGCGTCTATTAACGCCCAGCGCCATCTACAACACGAATCACGATTACCTGCCATGACGCTCGTTGCTCCGTCAAGGCTAATGGGATAATTTCATAAAGGCGAATTATGAAAAAATAATGTTTACAATTTTCGAAAATATTAGTTTTATAATAACAATACTACTTATTAAAACAGTTTGATACGAGTATATGTATGTACATCACAGAGTATACTTTATAACTACGTTGAATTTTCAGTACAGTTTTGAAATTTTGAAGTCGGTATTTATCAAATCAATTAACTTTTGGAAGGGAGACATTCACGTTCAAAACTGAAAACTACCTGAATCCGCATTTGCAGTAAAACTATACGTTTAGAAAGAGCTGCGAATGATACAGAAATGTAGGCATATATTGAAAACCAGTACATAGGTAAATGGAGAAAATTATGGTTTAGTAATTAAACCATTTAGGTATTTCAGAGAAAACATAATACAATTCCCAATTCCCAGTTGTTATACCAAATTTTTTACAGTTAACGAATTTTCGCTATGAGACGTCAATTTGATTATAAAATAATCAACAAACTTACCCACATAACTATCAAATATCGATATCGGACATACACAATTCAAGACTAATCGCCTATACCGCGAACCGCCCGCGACCGCATCGTACGTTTTGTGTACGTTTACTGCGTTTTTTTACACATTAGTCACATCACCATCACATCATAAACCACAGAATATTCATAAACTATCACAAACCAAACAATATACTTGTGTGTGATATATAAAGAGAGAGAAAATATTCAATATCTATGAAACAGTTGGTAACAACTGTAACAATTCAGCACCATATATTTGAATAGACGGATTGATGAACTAAACATTACCGCGGGAACTTTGGATAATCTATTTGTACAACATATTATCACAGAATATACAGGGTGTCTTGCAAGTCGTTACAATAATTTTAGGTGATATAATACTTGATTTTGACTCGATTGAAACACATATACCTATATATCAAGTGTGATAACCGTGCTTTTCTACAATTATTGAAGTGTAGAAGAAAAACAAATCTTTTTATAACAAATATGTCTATACTTTTTTTATTAGGAATGAATGGATTATTTAAATTAATTAACCAATAAAATCCAAAGTGGCTTTGTTACTTACCTAGAACTTCATAAACATGGTTTTTCTACTTTGTAAAAGCGAACAGTCAAATTTAAACATGGATTTTATTTAAACCTTTGTTTGTAGGCACATTCTGATATTATTAAAAACTTACTAAGTAATGCTCTTTCAGTTCCTAGGAAAATTTTCTTGATAAATATTCTAAAAATTAGGGAAATTAACAGTGGCGTGCAGAAAGGGCCCGCAATGCGGGGGCCCCAGGAATCAGGGGCCCCTGCTCAGCCTCGACCTCGACTACCTCCAGCAAGCTTTTTACATAGTAATAAAATAATTATTAATTTTGTAGCGGCGGAATATGTCTATACACCTCATAATTTTCCAAAATCATATTAAATATATTTTGCCTTATCAGTACACATTTTATGGTAAAATTCGACAACACGACAACGTAGTCGAATGTAGAATCCAACACGACAAAAATAAGTGGCAACGTTACAGTGACGCGACGCGTAATAGTCGCGTATCTATGAAGATCAAATTATTTCTCGAAATCCCAGACTGCCGATGCCGTCGCCGTGATCTATTGTTATTGGTATTCGGATAATGTCTACTAGAGTCGAGATTAGAGTAAACTATAAAAGTGGTGTTTTTTAGTTCATTCTGTTATACTTTGATATTATTATTATTATGAGTGGTTTACGAAAATATTTAAGTGGATCACAGAAATGAAAACTGAATGAAATAAAGGAAGAAAAGAAAAAAAACTGGTCAAAATTGATAGTTTTTTTCTATATTTAAAAAAGTCTGAAATGCGATTCAAATCATAATAATATTTTTAGAGATAATGTGTTTTATTTGTTTATTTTTGTTATATTAAAAGGATTATTTTTGTGTTAGTTATAAATGTTTTATTTTTGTTACAATTTTGTGTTAGTAATGTTTATTAAATAAAGTTATAATGTTATATGTTCTGTAATTTTCCAAACCTAAACCAGAACTCATATTGGCCATATACTAGGTCTGTTCCAACAGCCGTTGAGAACTGGTTCAGGACTATCAGAAATGTTTGACCAACTTCGTCTTACGTCGCATTCGCCGAGAGTACATTAACAACTGAACTGACTGACTAGTTCTGGACGGTTCGGAATCGATTCTGGCTGTTGTTGGAACAAACCCACTATTGCTGGAATTTGGTACGTTATGACGCTATGAAATATGAATTTTATTAATTAGAGTTCTTATTCTTCAAAAAGTCGAAAGAAAAAAATCAAAATATAAAGGTGAGGTCACACCAAATTTTTTCTATCTATAAACCGATTTGAAATATCACCGCAGACAGTAGTTTCGTTGTCACCCAGTATAGGCAGTATATTAATTATTTTGATGTAGAGGGGGGCCCCTTGAAAAAAATTGCAGGGGGGGCCCCCGAAGACCTTGGCACGCCACTGGAAATTAATCTTAACACATAGGTATAGTTTGACAGTTGATCTACATTTACGGCTGCTATGGAAACTAAGGACAATCATTTTCTCATGGCATACCAAGCATTGCTTTTCTTTTTTACGTCGTAATTTTAAATTAGCATTTTGTATCCTCCGGTAATAACTTCAATATTTTCTAAAGGTTGCATTCTTGTTAGCAAATAGATATTTGCTAACAATTCATTTCTTAAACCATTTTTATTACATACTGATCGACTGTTGTTGGATCGGTCAGTGGTCGCGCGGTTTAAGGCGTTACTACTTGAATCGAGGTGACTAGACGGAGTTGGTTCGAGCCCAGCTGCCGGTAGACCGTATATAAGCTATATTCATGGAGAGGATTGGCACCCTCTCTGTGGATATGGTAGGGTGGAATAATGTTAGCTTGGGTCAATGTGAGAGATTGATGCCGGTTGATATTTGACTACCCCCCTAATTAATGAGGTTTTCCAGGTTTTCCTCATTCCTGCACTGAATAGTGGTTAGGGCCTACCAACGTAAGTCGTTCCTGGGCGCAAATGCGGCCTGCTTAATAATAATATGCCGCCCCCTCTCCCGCACAAGTCTCCGACTTCTGGGCTAATCCCTGTGATTAGAATGAGGGGTAGAGATATTATTATTATTATATTACTGTCCTGTTTTGGCGAATGCGCTCCCTGCATATTTAAACGTGTTAAGATTAATTTTTAGAATGTTTATCAAGAAACTTTTTCTAAGAACTGAAAGATCATTACTTAGGTAAGTTTTTAATATTATAATTAATATATCTGAATAAACCTACACAAAGGTTTAAATAAAATCCACATTTAAATTTGACTCCTTGCTTTTACAAAGTATGTAGAAAAATCATGTTTATGAAGGTAAGTAAGCCACTTTGGATTTTATTGGTTAAATAATTTTAATAATCCATTCATTCCTAATAAAAAAAGTATAGAAATATTTGTTATAGAAAGGTTTGTTTTTCTTCTACACTTCAATCATTGCAGAAGAGCACGGTTAAATTAAAAATATTAAAAAATTAATTATCACAGGACTGATCAATATTATTGAATTTATACCACAATATTATTGAACTACTTTGTTGAAGTTGAACTTATCTTACTCTTGTTAACATTAAACTATTTTTATTTCAGTTTCAATAACATTTATCGAAAATGGACTATAATTTCGTTGGAGCTTAACCGAGATGATGTGCAAGCAGAAATGTAAGCCATTTTTAATTAAATTTTTTTAGGTATATTAAAGTACTCTGTGGTTCACGTAGAACAACAATCAACACGGAAGAAACGGATAATGTGCCCTATGTGTCCAAATGAACAAGTGTTTTCTTTATACATTAATTTACTAAATCATTTAACTGGTAATAGTTCAAATTAATGAATCACTTTTGTATTTTAGGAATCTAGAAGAGTTTACTGCATATGTATAATGTCAAACAAAAACGAATTGGTAGACACATTTTATACAACCATACCATTAACCAGATATTTTTGGACAAAAACTGCGACTTTCCTTATGCCATTTTTATTTGGGCGTCCCTATTTCAATATACAGGGTGTTAAAGTTACATTTTAAAATTTAGAAATTATTCATTTTGTTTTAATTAGTATAGTATTACGATTTGCTAAGTTGCCAAGGTATTGTAATAATAGGTATATCCACAAACAGTTTCACATGAAAATGATAGTGAATGATAGATTTATGGGCACTACAAATTGCCGTTTTCTTCAAAACGGAGCATTTAAACAAAAAATTACAAAAGAAATAAGCTGCATAGGCGTATTTAGAAATAATTGGAAGGGATAAAGGGTACTGCATCTCTCAGTTACCTCCATTCGCCCTGCGATATTTTTCACCAAAATTACATGATATGCATGTATGCCGGAATAAAATAAAAGTACATGCAAAATTTCAATTGTGTATCTTACAAAACAATGGGATTATTAACAAAAATAGTTTTTTAAAATGTAACTTTAACACCCTGTATATTGAAACAAGGACACCCAAATAAAAAATGGCACAAGGAATGTCGCATTTTTTTGTCCAAAGAATATGTGGTTAATGGTATGTTCTTCTATTTTGGGACACAATGTATAATTGCAACAGAAGTGAATTCAACAGGTTATGTATTTTTATTTAAATTATTGATGTTATAATAATTGTAGAATTTACTTATTTGTGTTAAAAGCGCAGTATGAAAACTGCAGACAGTATTTGCATGCATGGAATGAGTTCATCAAGAATTAACGCAAAAATTTTAAGATATTAGTATATTAATCAGACTTTTATTTTTCTATTGTGAAAACACTGTATATTATTATATGTAACTTTAATTCCTAACTATTTATACTTTTGGTTTAAAAAAGACAAATTTCAAATAATATGTGATACTGTGATATTTAATTAATTATAATAATTCAAAAACAATTCCGGTGTGGAAAATACAAAATGCTTATCTTTTTATCATAAAAAAGCACAACTGAAAAGATGTACATTGTACAAAGTATACAATGAATATATAAAAGTAGTGAAATGATATTAAATAATAAGCATACCAACGCTATCAACAAGAAGACAGATATAGAACATATTCTATAAAATTTACAGTAATCTAATTAAACATTTTGTGAGAGTATAACTTGGGACACACTGTATTAGTTTCTTAAAATTGAAATAAAATATTAATTGTATACTTTGTAGGTAGATTTAACATGTTCTTATAGTTGTTTATCTAATGATTCTGTACTTTCCACACTGGGATTATTTCTAAATTATTATAATTATTTGCTTATCTGAGTTTTATTAGCTAAGATAAACATTTTCCGGTTACTTTATGTTTTTTCCTGATTGTGAAATTCATTTTGTATGGTTGTTTTTTGACAATTAGCTATATATGCTGGTACCTACTTAGAAAAGATTTTAACGGAAAACTTATTTTCTTCATTTGGTAAAATTGTGTTCATGTTTGCATTGTGTTTTGTTGTAGTATTCTATAGGTATAGATAATTAATTACATTTGCACATTTAACTTTGTACTTTGTAATTTTTCAGCATAGTTTCCGATACATTTTTGTAATTTATTTTCAATTAAAAACTATTTTTTATCTTTATTACGTAGTATTGTTAATTTTAAAATTATATGTTTTACAAATTTTTTAAAATTTGTTTGTTAAAATATGTTGTAGAAATCTGGGTCTTTTAGTCCTGAGGAAGATAATAAATATTGTCGAAACATCAACCTGATGAAGCAATAAGGTTTCGATTTAGTTTTATGTACCGTAGAATGGGGCTATTTGGGATTGTGAGGGTAATTTGGGAAATACCAAGAAAAATAAATCTGGCTACCTTGCTTCCCGCCACGCGGATCTCAACAGGTCGGCGTCGCGGGCACGCGTTCTGGTATTGGTTAACCGTCGTCTCCAGTAATTGGTTACTTCCCGTACGGTCCAGAAATACGTTTTAGAGCTCCCGAGAAAACCGCTAGAAAACGCGCGAAAAAAATTTGTGTGCCAACTTCTTGTTGCTGGTGGTTTCCTTGTTATTTCACGGTAAATTTAAGATCGTTGACTAATTGTTACATGTCTCTAGATATCCTAAAAAAAAATTTGAGAATTTTGAAATAGAAGAAACATTTTTATGAATATTTTTGTACTGTGGGGCAATTTGGGACAAAAATGCGGGTTATTTGGGACAAATACCTAAATAGATTTTTTTCCATTTTAGACTGTAAAAATGGTTAGAAACTACGTAAAAACCCTTAGTAGTTGCAGGAAAGGGAAAAATTATAATCCCTACTATTCCTACTCAGAGGAAAATCTACGAAAAGCATTACAGGACATAAGGAAAAAAAATAAATATTCGACAAACTGCTGAAAAGTATAAAGTTCCGAAGTCAACGTTAGGTAGAAGAAAACTTGTTTTGTTTAATAATTTGTTTTTGAAAAGTAAAGTGTTTTTTTTTGGTTCATTATGTTACTTTTTTAATATAGGAAAACATTATATTTTTTAAAAAACTATTTTTGTTGTCCCAAATGACCCCAATAGGGGTTATTATTAGGGTTTTAATGTGTTTTATACGTAATCCCAAATATCCCCATCTCATGGGGTAATTTGGGACAACGCTTTAAAAATATATATAACCCCTCCTACTTGGGAGGAGACTAATACTTTAGACAAATGTGGTGTCTAACTCTATCCTTCCAAAAATGTATCGTACACGATTTTATGCTACATGAGAAAAAAAATATTCATAAAAGTGTTAAAATTTTGTCCCGAATAGCCCCGTTCTACGGTATCCAAAATAAACCGATAAGTTGGGAACTTATAAATTGCAGCCAATATTACGTAATGTTGGAATTTTACGTCTAGCCTCCTCTGTATGCTGAGATCTGCTCTTATTACCATGATAGCGTAATATAACAGTTTTGACAGATTTTAGAAAATTAATAAAATAGTTCAGCTCTGTTCATTATTTGGATATAATAGAGAAATTAGAAGTGAATTAGTTGTTTAAATCACAACCAACCTAAATAAAATCACAACACGTAACAACTAGTTTTATTATATATTCCTTTCGTCTGCCATCAGTTGATGACTGTTTAGTATGAATATTTTTGCCGTCTTCAAAATATTTTCTAATGTTAAGGATTATTATTTTTGAAAATGAATTTTCATCATACAATAAATAGTATGTTTCCTTCTTATGAAATTTTTGTGTTTTAAAGTTATAAAAATGAATAGCTATATGACATTTTTGCGAAAAAATAACAAGAGTAACAAAAATTCCTATTTTTTCATCATTTCAAAGTTAGGGTCTAATCAGACCCCAGCACTTGGGCGATGAAGCATAAAATTTTCACCCGGGTTAAAAAAACTGAATATATTTTATACGTATTACCAAAACAAATTTCTGAAAGCGTTTATTTGATTAAGGACTTTATCAGGTGAATCTTTTGCCTCTAGCCCTTTCAAAAAAGAAATACGCCATAATAATAGGCACTTACCAAGGTTTCTGGCAGTCGTTGCTGCTGGTCTCTTCTCGGTTTAGCTGCATCCCATCCCCTATCTGTAAAAAAAATATTCCTAAGATACATTTTTCCGAAGAAATTATATACACATTAGACAAACTCAGAATGAGAATTTTGCAAGTGCAATTAAAAAAGTACGATATATTTACACCACATACCTACTCGATAGGTAGCTCTAGGTAAGTATAATATGTTGAATTTTCCATTAGTTTTCAAATTTTGAAAAGTATTTTATCAAATGAATTAATTATTAGGAAGAAAATAATCAATCAAAACTAAAAACTATATAGGTACTGACTGTGCTCGCTTACTGAAAAAATTTAGATCTGAAAAAGCCACAGAAAAAGCACTAAAAGCACTAGGTGACAAAGAAACGAAAGAAGCTTATTTTCCCATCTTCTCTCTGCAGAGCAGAAATGGACTAGTCCACATACGAAAAACTCAACAATCGTCACCGACTGTCTATCTATGCACATTATCTATGTTTACCAAATCGTAGTACCCGCACTTATGATGATTTGATTTTTTGTTTAAATATGATGTAAACGTATAGTAGTCCAAAAAAATGTTTCCGAATAAATTAAATATTAGCCAAAATCAGAATAAGAACTTTGGAAGCACAACCTACAAAATATGATACAACTACCATCTACTTGATATTCTAGATCAGAATATGTTACATTTTCCACTAGGTAGTTCTCAAATTTTGAAGACTTTTATTTATTAAATTAATTTTTAGGAAGGAGATATTTACCATCAAAAGTCAAAACTGAAAACTATATTCTAATCTGCAGCTTATTCTTAACCCTGTAGCGCAAAAATAAAAAATTAATTAACTATAGTTATTCTCATATGCATTTCAACAGTTACCGCTTACCGCACCAAACAATGGTCGCGTTCAGCAGAACAAAGTTGATCAGGAAGCGATCTTTAAAACTGATCCATCGCTTGGAGTTCTGCTGAACGTGCTTTTTGCGCATTTACCCATTTGACAGATGACAGTCTTGTTTTGTTTGTTTTGTGGATAACCTTAAAAAATAAAATCGCAATTTTGATTTAATAAATAATTAAAATGGATAATGTTCGTATTCCTGAAACAATTTTAATTGCAGAAGAAGATGGTATAGATCTAGGTCTAATAGTAGACAGAGCTGTTAATCTTCTTCTCTTCACAGAATCTTGAATCTAAAAATATTGATAATAGAACGAGACCCAAAATGTAATGAACAGATATAAAATTCTTACCACCTTGGAGCCGTTGATGAAACAGAACTTCCATTAACATTATAAATTCGGTCGTTAAAGTCATAGGTAATCATTATTTCTTCTCCTGGGTTCATTTTGATTTTAATATTCAAAATAAAAGTTAAAGCAAATTCAAAATTTTTATATTTAATTTTAACCTAAAAGTTTTGAAAATGACAGTTGATTGCTGATGACACAAAATAGTGGTTGATGTATCAGTGATCGGTAGCGTAGCGTAATTTTATTTCGCTCGAAAAAATGGCGACCGCTACGGGAGCGCTCCTAAGTCCTAACTGATCATTTAACAAAACAGGCGTTTGGCAGAAAATTGATGATCGCTCCGGTAGCGCTACGTTCTGCTGAACGCGACCTATGATTTGATATTTTTTGTAAAAACTTACGGTTCGAAAACTGTACGCTACAATACAACCAACGTAAATTGGCATAAAAACCAAGTTTTAGTGATTCTAGACCTTTTAGGGCAGCCATGAATTAGCGAGCGGTCGCAGCAATATGACACTGGCACAGTCTATATTTTTTCTAGGTTTATGGTAAAACGGTTCTAATAAATAGAAAAAAACTATTAAGTTTCAGTTTCTGATTTAGATTTATTTTTACAAGGTTGGTATTTTCCTATAGTTCTGTGGCTGGGTGGTCTATGATTCTATCTGGTGTCTTTTGCATGGTTGGTACCTGGTACTACCACAGTTTATTATACAGTTCGTCGAGTGAAGGTTCCAGAGGGTGTGGCTAAATCGCGGCTAAATGCGCAATGAACACCAATGAAATTCATATGTACACGACGAAGTGGGAGAAATTCTATTTCTTGACAAATCACCGTGCCCCCTGAGCGCGCGAATGTGCGCGGCTAAATGCGCAGTCGTCCTTTGGTCGTCTAAAAAAACGAAATCTGGGACCTCGACATTAAAGGAGCCGACGTGAAGACGCCGGACTGTATAATAAACTGTGGTACTACGAAACAGTTAGCACTGTTGGTAGATAGATACAAATATATTGCAATAATAATGGCACTTAAAAACGAATTTGGTGATTTGTTTTGAACTGCTGATGTATTCGTATGACATCTACTTTCAACATTAATTCCACTCGTCAATAGAAATTTACGGAAATTTGTATTCAGAACTTCCAGCAGTTCAGCAGTTCAAAAACTGTTCTGAGGGAATATCATTATTATTGCAATAAGTTGTATGTATATTTATTCTGAGGTTGGTATATTTTGTGATTGGTATTTTATGATTGCATCACTGAAACGTAATATAGTATTTGTATGTCAAATTGGTCAAACTTCATGCTAATTGACTTATCAGTCAAGTTATTTATGGAAAATATATGTAATAATTTGTGTTGATTGTTGATGCTTCGTATTTAATAAGTTGACCCTCTTATCAGTCCTTGATCTTTCTGTGGTAGTGATAACAACATCTCATGGTGGTAAAATATAAAGCGTGTGGCGTTGTGTCGCGTATCGATCACCAATATTGTTCTGATTTACCTGTCAACAAAAGAAATGTATACAATTCAACATGTTCATCGCCCAGAAAAACCAGAAAAAGAATCTATCCACTCAGGACATTTCATGGTATCGCACTTTGAAGCTGAGGAACAAGACGATGAAGACAATGTTGCTATACCAATCCCAGAGGTTACGGATACAAAAGCTATCGTACAAATCAGGTCACAAAAACAAGGATCCCTCATTGATTATGTGGAAAACAGAAAAAACCAGCAGCAGCTTGCAATTGATACAAGTTTGTCTAAACTCTTTCAGTGCATGTCGTTAGCCTACAGGTTTGTTTTTAATTATACTAGTTTTAGTTAAAGCAATTTGTCAAATTATCAAGAAATAAGGGGTTGTGTGAAGTTATCCTCACTTTCCGATCCACACTTTTTGTTAATCCTATCGGAAAGGACATATAAACGCACTCAGTGATCCGCTTCTCATTACTACTACTGTACTACCCTTGTACAGATAGACTAAATAAGTCATTTTATATTTAATATCAGCCACATAAAAAGGGTGTATGAAATAATTGCAGATCATATTGCTTATTGAGTAGCTATATAAACTTAGGAATGACATATTTCATATTGTATAAATTTCCTGCTTTTTTACATCCTTACCATGTAGATGGACTAGCAAAACTTAATCGACGAATAGCTATATACATGGCCTTCAAAGTGGGATATATGCCGTTTCTTGCGTGCCCGTCTGAGTACTCAAAAAAAAAAAAAATAATAAAATTCACTGAGTTGACACGCATTTTAATTGTTTTGGGATGGGCAGGCAAGAAACGGCTTATCTGCCATTTTCAAGGCCATAGGTATTATTCATCCACCAAGTTTTGTTAGTGCATCTACATGGGAAGGGTGTGAAAAAGAGCAGCAAATTCACATAATACGTGTTAAGTCGGTGAATTTAATGTTTTTTTGGTTAATCAGACGGGCAGGCAAGAAACGGCGTATGTCCTATTTTGAAGGCCCTGTACATAGCTATTTGTGCATCAAGTTTTGTTAGTGCAGCTACATGGGAAGAGTGTGGAAAAGAGCAGCAAATTCACATAATACGTGTCAACTTGGTGAATTTTATTTTTTTTGGGATAATCAGACGGGCAGGCCAGAAACGGCATGTGTCCCGTTTTGAAATTCATGTATATAGCTATTCGTCCATCAAGTTTTGTTAGTGCATCTACATGGGAAGGGTGTGAAAAAGCAGTATATTTATACAATATGAAATATGTCATTCTTAAGTTCAATAAGCAATATGATGTGCAAATATTTCATACACACTTTTTATGTGGCTGATATTAAATATAAAATGAGTTATTTAGTATATCTGTACAAGGGTAGTTAGTATCTTCATATATCAAGTAATGAGAAGCCAATCACTAAGTGCGTTTATACGTCCCTTCCGATAGGATTAACAAAAAGTGTGGATGGTGCGGATAACTTCAAATAACCGAAATAAGGTTATCTACTTTTATTTATGACATTTTTTCCTTTCAAATGAATATTTTTTAATTTCAAAATATTGAATTTTGAGACTAATTTCTGTTTTCTAGTCATAATCAAGACATGCTTAAAAGGTAATCTAAAGATTTGCAAAAAATTGGATTGAGAAAACATTGATATTTGTGCTTTGTAAATTAATTTTATCAGGACTGAATGTGTAGAGTTGATTGAAACATTTATTAATGCAGTACAATATTTATTGTTTTAGAATATTTGCTAAAGTCCAATATAAATTTATAGCTTGCAACATCTGTTTTATCATGCAAACAATAACATATTTCAACTTGTAAATAATTTAATTCTCTGTAAACAGATTATATAACCAACCAAGATTTTACTACATAGTCTAATAGTTCCAGAACCTTGTTTTTGAGCATTTATTTTATGTTGACTAGAAAAACATTAATTACCCATGTATTTAATCTCAATTGTTTAGAAATTAAAAACTGAAATTGTTTTTCCCCATTTATTCCTAAGTTTAATTAGTTATCAGTGCTTAGTAAAAATTTGATAAGTTATAATTTCGAGCCCGAATTGTAATTAAATACATGGTCCTGAATTAAAATTTGATGACTGGATCAAATTTATCACATATCAATTATCATCAATTGACCCACTCTTTTATTAATATTTAATCTTATATTCAATTAATCAATGATAATCTTGAGAGATACTTTATAAATACACATGTATTGCTGTAAAAATTAGTTGGTGAAGAATGTTTACATGAGAATTCAGTCAGGAATAGTTATAATTTTGTTTTGCCTTTAACATTTTAAATTTACTTATCAGTAATTTAGAAAGATACTGAGGTATAGTCCAAGATCCTACTGCAAAGTACCTTCACTCAAATAGAACGAATTGCATTTAAACATGTGTTTCATATGCATCCTAACACGAATTGGCTAGGTTGGCTATTCAAGGCCGGGTCCTAGAGGCATTAATTATGCATTAAAAATATTACTTAATTATGGACGTGAACTACAAATTAGTTTTAATGAAATAAATTATATACCATTTGGAAATTGACAACCTGATAAGTAAAATTATATAGAGTTGTCACTCCTTAGGAGGTTCTCAACATTGGTTGTTTAAACATTAATGTTTATATTGTTGTCGTACAACATCACCGGCTATTTAATGAAAGAATATAGAGAGTTGTCTGCATATTTTCAGGTCTAAAGTGAGACAACTCTCCTGGAAAAGTTTAAATTTTGGGTGCACGAAATAAAACAAAACTTGCCGCTCTGCGGCCAAGGCAGCGGCGTAACACAAAATCATATGGCTCTCCGCAATATCACAAAAAATGTAATATGCAAAACGCTGACATTAATTTTGTTCGTTCTTGTACACACATCTACAGGTAGATAGCTAAGGGTACACTTATACTATATTATAAGATATGTACGAAATTGCAACAAGATGATGCCACCAGCTGACACAACAGTAAACATCATTTTATTTTTATTAAATGATTTGCAAGTCCGTTGACCATTTTATTGATGCCATTTGTTTAAAGTAAACAATGACCGCAGTACAAAATTACGATCTCTTGATTTTAAATTCATTTTTTTAATTTTAACATTTGATTTCTATATTAGTCTCTTTCGTGGCGGTGGATTGTTTGGGCTTAGGCTTGGGACCCCCAGCCTCCCACGGGGTCTTTGGGGATGTACATTACGCCACTGAGCCAAAGACAAGCTCAGATCGGTTTTATATTTTCAGGGAGAATAATATTATGTGATCGTATTACTCGTATGTTAATTTAGAAAAAAAAAACACACTTTTTACAGATCACAATTATATCTGTTGCAAACTGTGCATGTACGTGCATGGGCAGTATTTACTGTTTGAGATTTATTCGAGAATTGACTTGCTTACAATGTGATATAAAAAGGGTCGGAACAGACACCGTTGTTGCAAAAAGACACTGACAAGAAATTATATTATTTAATAAAAGAAAATATATATATCTATTTCTAAAACAGTATATATTTTTGCAATATACCAACACTCTCAGAATAAACTTTTTTTGGTAAAAAAGTAGGAATTTGTTATTATTCTAAACAACTGAACAACAACTGAATTTTAACGGTGAAATGTAGAAATATAGAAAGAGTAAGAGAAAGCGGAGGAACTTTGGGCATCTATTTTATGCAAAATCACTTACCCGATCGTCAAAATAAAAATTGTTTTGTCATATGCACCCATTTTTCTAGCATCTCATGTCATATATGCTATATAATTCGGTTCTTTGTTTGCCGCCATGGAATATTACACATGAGTGCACGCAAAACATTGAAAAATATCCATTTTCTAATTAGGGTTGGACAAAACGTGATTTTTTTTGAAGCTTAAGATTTAAATCATGATTAAATTTATAATTTAAATCACCCTAACTCTATTTTTTTTTTTTTCATCAAACTATAAATCTAATATTCTGTTATTATAACTAATAAAGATATTAGTATATTAATCTTGAAATATGTATATTGGGAATAAAAATATTTTTTTCTTTCAAAAAAAAAAAAACAATTATAAAAAACAACGGACAGTCTGGAACTGAACCCGTCCTTGAGCGCACAGCTGCACTTTTGTTTTATTTCATGTATCAAAAATTTAAACTTTTTGCGAAGAGTTGTCACACTTTAGACCCAAAAATATACACTCTATACATATATTCTTAAAACGCAGACTATGACCTTTCCGTTGGTTTATATTTTGTTCCATTAAATAATTTGTAGTTCACCTCCATAATTAATATTTTTAATGCATATTAATGCATCTAGAACCCGGCTTTGATTAGCCAACCTAGCCAATTCGTGTTTGGATGTATATGAAACACATGTTTAAATGCATTTCTTTCTATTAACATTTAGGTGAAGGTACTTTGCAGTGAAATCTTGGACTAGTAAAAATAAATGAGATTTATTAAAATGGAAAAAGTTAAGATAATAATTCATAGTTTCATAAAAACCAGTATAATAATAATATTTAAATGTTTTTGGAATATGGTATACTATGTAAAGCTAAATTACCTATTTAAGACGAGAATTATATTGACATCACACATTTACATACATTTTCTATTAACGGAGAAAAAATATTAATATATTTAAAACAGATCATGTCATATAAAATCTATAAAAAAAACTATTATTTATTTAAGTCAATCTCCAATACCTAAGGTAATTTATAAATATGAGTAATTTCTTATACATCGTTACCTACATGTAAAAATGTATATCAGTTTTTAGAATTGTATATTGTTGCTACCATTTATTTTTCCCTGGTGATTATATAATGTTTTGTATCTAAATATGATTATTTAACAACCAGTTTAATATTATGTCATCAATACAGTTTGTAACTGAAAAAGTTTATGTTGATGGAGTTAGAAACATGTTAATTGTTTCTATATTTAAACCCAACTACATATTTACATTGTGTTTATTTTTGTTATTTGTTTTGATATGGTAACTGAATGTTACTACAAATGTAAACAGCTATTGTTTACTTATTAAAAGTGCACAATCATTTTATCAGATTACAGGTTATTAATACCTTTGTTTTTCTATAGTTTAGCCTATGTGTATTTTTCTTGGTATCATTAGAGAATTTTTGTTTCCATTTTAGTAATTTGAAATATAATTCTTGCACATTCTACAAGTTAACTATTATGGTAAAATTACTAGATTAGCTCGTATTTACAACATTTATGTAAAGGTATATTTTCATTAATTAAGAATTCTGACATTCTGGTTTCTGTTAACACCAGTCAGTATCTGTGGCATTTACAAAATTTCTTTCCTATAAATATAATAATGTGTATATGGAATTTGCCCAGTTGACACAGTTGTGTACAATTTCCTAGAAATGAAGAGATAAGGTCAGTGAACTAAAATCAAGACCTTCCTAATCCTAATGGAATTTTCCTAGATTTACCAAATTTGCACTTATTTCGATAATTTTGAAATTTCAGCAGCATAGTAAAATGCATTTATAATAACAGTTATTGACAAATAATAAATTACGTAAGGACTGTTTTCTTTTGCTCAGCATTTTGTGATCATTAACAAAAATTAAATATTTTTTTAGACAAAAGTTGACATCACCAAAATGGAATAGATTTCGTGGTATAAGACTTAGATGGAAAGATAAAATACGATTAAATAATGTTATATGGAGATGCTGGCATCTGCAGTGTAAGTCAGAAAGTTACTCGTAAGATGTAACTTCTTTAAACATATTTTTTCCAGTTATAAAGAAAGAGAATACTTTGATATGCCAGTTTGCTTCTCCACTTGATGTCGACACACATAACAAGCCCGAGGTGAGCAATAATTTTTCTAATCGTGATTCTATTTTTTTTTTTTTTTCAATTATTGTTCCTTAAATCAATTTGCTTTTTTTAAGTTAAGGTACCACATCATGACTTCACATTTACATTTATCTGTTTAAGTAGTATTGTAGTTAGTTATCTATTGTATCAGTGTTTTCTTTGAGATTAATGAGGTGGAAGTGATATGACATCACGTTATATGAGATACGTGTATGCTTAAAATTTCAGCGTTAGAACTTAGAAAAAAACACATGTATATGTTTTCTGTATACATATGAAGTTAGTGGTAATATTAATAAATTACACTGTTTTCCTTTATCTGCTTTAACTAATATCCTTATCTTTTATTTTCTGAACATGCTGTAAAAAGAGCGAAAATGTGGATATTAGAATTTTATCAGCTAATATCAATATTTTGTTTTGCTGAAAATAACCAGATATGGGAACGAAGTAGATTAATACATGTAATTTCAGTAAAAATCTGATTTTATATCTGCCAAATCAATCGGCAAATATTTTGCAGGAGATAAAGTTTTTGTACATTCTACTTTTAAATAACATGTATCTAATCTAAATAAAACTTTTGATATTATTGTTTACTAGTTTCTATAACAACTAAATCAAATGAAGCCAAATGGAAATTTGTATTGGCTTGAATTCGAATATAGTGAACTTTGAATTGTTTACAGAATGGGAGTTTCTTTTCCTTGAAATTAGTTATACTTAATGTATTTTTAAATAATGTTACAAATGTTATTAAGGAACTCTGTTACATTAAATCAAATTTTAGTTGTAGATTTGTTAGAAATACAAGATGTCTGTTTGTTATTTTCAGTAAGTGTCTTTATTATTGTTACTTTTTCAGTTGTTAACACAATAACACATTTATTAATTATTGCCCTTTTTAAAATTCTAATTTTTAATTATGTAGTCAAATATGGACATGTAATGAAATTTTTATTTAAGTTATACAAAAATCTACATTTCAGGTGTTAAAGTTAAATGATGACAAAAAACAGTAACAAAAATATAATTGTTTTTAGAGCTCTATAATGGATATTATAAATAGGACTTGTAATTGGTAGAAATTGTATATTTTGTTAAAATAATATTTGATTTAGATTAGTTATGCCCAGTTTAATTGTTCTACATACTTACAAAAAGGAGGTTTATTTTTTATAGGCCGTTGTTCTGGAAGGAAAATATTGGAAGAGGAAGTTAGCAGCCGTAACAGCTGAATACAAAAGATGGCGGATGTTTTACCGAAACAACCTTTTGGGCCACATGGCCAGAGATATGACAGATGCGGTAAATACAGATCCAATGACTTCTTCTATATAATTGCATATTTAATTTCCATCTTAATTCAGCTCAGCGACGTGGACTTGCTAGTGTGGGATTCCAACAGTTCGGACAACATGAATATGATGGTGGATGAGGACTATATGGGTCTGATGAGCGATACGTTGTTCTCAACAATCACCAATCAACCATTCGTCTTCCCTGATTCTAGAGAGATCGGTAATATACTGTAATTGTAACAAAAAAGTATATGTTTACTACAGCTTTAATTTAAGATTAGAAATTGAGCGTTGCAGGTTGCATATTTTACGTTAAAAAAGTATAGAAAACGGATTCGTTTTTATTCCAATATATCGTTTGAAATCATTGAAAAAATTAATAATAAATTTTTATACAGGGTGTCCGCAAATTTTGTCGGCGTTTGGCTGTATATTCACGACGATAAATAAATACGATCTAATTTAAAATAATGAAATAAAATATTTTTGGTTTTTGTGTTGTCAAAAATAAAAGTAACTTAATTATTAACGTCATTTTGAAATTTGGAACATTTATTTAGACTGTTATGGCGTATTATCTCTTAAAACTTTAGTGAAACCAATATACTGGGTGATAATTTTCTCTGGTTACAATCTCTTTGTAGCGGTCAAAACTTTTACATTGCTCGTTTTTTTTTAAATAAACTGCAACATTCTGAAAAAAAATGTTTCTTGAGGAAATCTACAGATGACTATTCTTGAGAAAAATTCAGGAGATTTTATGATAAAACATAATAGGTGAAAATATGTCGTTTTTTTCTTATTCTAAAATACTTGTCAACCTGTAAACTGTTCATGAAGTGGTTGACATCTGTTGATAGATTAATACCTTCAGTGCCAGTGACGGAAAAATCCGTCGGGCTCGCTATCACTCTGGTGCCGCTGACGGAATTTTCCGTCGCTCCTCTGGTGACATATATAGCTGGGTTATTTACGTCGGCACTGCATTTGACGAATGGTGATTTACATAGGCATTATGAAAAGGTTTTATGACATAGTTTTCTGCGTGCGGTTTCTAAATTTTGCTTGTCTTTTTTTAATTAAATTAGTAAAATGATCAGTTATAATATTATTAGTAAAATGATCAGTTATAATATTTCAAAAAAATAAATGCGGACAAGCTGATTTTTTCAGAGTGAATGAAAGTCTCCAACCAAGAAATCACTCTTGACACCCTTGTGGTTTTTTTGCTATTTTGCTTTTATTTACTATACTTATTATGGCTCGGTAAAGATACAGCAAAAGGCTGACCAGCTGGTTTTTGCAGGTTTCTTCAAGCACTGTCTTCTTCGACCCCATCCAAAAAAGCACAGTCCAACCCCTTTGTTGTTTTGCGCAATAGGGGTGGTTTATTATTATTGTGTCATCTCTTAAATATTTTGTGTACATGTACATAAAAGTCATTACCGCTGTTCTGGAGGGTCTATTGTTTTAAAAACATTCAAGCATATTTAATAGGGATTGAACCAGTTTGAACCAATGGGATGTAATATCCAAGTAACTTTGTGTTTTCAGTAATGTGAATTGTTAGTTGAACTCATTTCCACTCCACCACCCACACCACCACCAAGAAACCACCCTTATTGCGCAAAACACCGAAGGGGTAGACTGTGCTCTTTTGGGTATCTACTCAGGAGACAGTCCTCTAAGAACCCTCCAAAAACCAGCTCACTTGTTTGTATCTTTACTGAATCATAATAAATAAATATCGTTTTTTTTTTCATATAATGGGCGGTGAAGTGCCAAATATGTAAGTTACAAAAAAGTTAATATATTATTATTATTATGTACAAGTTGGAAAAAAAATTCCAAAAACGCACAAGGGTCTCTAGTGTAATTTTTTGATTGGAGACAGCCCTGCATCCCCTCTGAAAAAATCAGGTTGTGTGCATGTATTTTTTGCACTATATGAGTACTTTGTGCAAGTACGGAAGTTTATACAGGCATTCGGAAAAGGCTTTAAGAGATAGATTTACACGGCTCGAATTCCTTCCTTGTCTTTTTTTATTAGAATAAGACTGGAAAACTGGCAAGGCTGGTACTATCTCAGCCTCAAAAAAAGAGCCTGAATGCCCTGAATAAACCATTACCATACAGATGAGGGTTTCCTGCAAATTTCAGAACATAGTTGTTCAACGGAGACGAAAACGATACTTGGTAACCAGATGAGGCAGATGAGGTGAATAAGCAGGTTCATGGCGACAAAATAATGCAATTTAGCCAACTTACCTTTGTCATAAGACACAGGATCTCAAATTTAAAGATTTGATCTAAAAATTATTAAAATGTTTAGAATGTTTTCAGTGAATTACTTTGAAAAACAAATCCGTACTTTGTTCTAAACACTAAAAGGCGCTACAAAATGTACTCGCAGATAAAAACTGGTCATAACTTTTTTCTCACTGTATGTAGCAAAGTTTTAAAAGAAAATTATTATACTAATTTATATCGCTAAATTGAATCATTTTCTGTTTGTTGTAATTTAATTGTCATGACATCGTGGGTTTTAATATATCTAATACAAATTTTACATTTTATTTATCACATAACTTACTAAATAAGTCTAAACTTGAAATTTAATAATAAATAAAATAATTTTACATACTCTTCAACATTAAATTACATATAATGGAAAAATAGCAAATAAATTCGGTTAAATTTAGCGACTTGAAATTAGTATGTACTTATATCATATTTGTGTACAAATGCTAAGAGAATAATATTATTCTACTTTGATACATACAATGAGAAAAATGTTATGTTAATCCACCAAGATTACTTACCTACATTTTGTAGCGGCCACTAGCGTTTAGATCAAAGTTAAGTACAAATTCGTTTTTCTTGTCTCAGATAATACCCGAATCCAAATTTTCAAAGTAATTCACTGAGAATTTGATAGACAAGATTTGCGACGTAAAATACTGTCACTGGTGTATAGCTTTCAATTTAGTTAGACGTGCAGTGCCACTGACGGAAAATGCCGTCGAAATTTAAATTACAGTCCAGTCAGCAAATTCGCTATTACAACTCATATAGACATAATTTAGTTAATTTTCAACTATCAAATCTCAAATTTTATAGAAAAAAAAAACACTGGCATGGACAACATGTTATCGAAACTGCAACCGGCAGCGAACCTGTTAAGGAACTGCTGCAGGGGTGAACAACAAATTACTTGAATAGGAGTGTGAAGTTTTGCGTTTTTTTTTTTACAGAATTTGCACTTTTCAATATTCACCGCTCTATTCTAACTGGTTAAAAGCATTTTTTCTCGGTAGATCTCCGGTTGAATAATATTTTGAAACGTTTCGGTTGTTTCCCTGTTTTTATGACAACTTTGGCATTTATTTTGTCTATTCAATAATATTGAAAATATTTACGACCGTTTATATTTATAAACCTTTCTTGTTTTTTAAGATTAAATTGTTGCTATCACCACTTTGTTTGTCCGGTTTAAATTTCCACAATCCATATAATAACATACGCACTAGCAAGTTCCTTAGTTTATGCGTATAAAGTCTCTAGGTATTGGTGTTTTGTGTTAAATGTGATTTATATTTCTGAGACATAAGGATAATGTTAATAAAACTGCTAATATGGTAATGCTGCAAAAGTTGAGAAAAAAACGTCACAGAGACAGCAGTTCTGATTCTTCCTCGGATGAAGAAATTTTAATGAAAATGGTCAACAAGATTGAACATGAAACACACGAAAAAAGTAAAAGTTTTGTTGAGGAGATTGTTTTACATTCACACCTTCAGATTTTCAAAAACACTTCCAGATAAGCAGGACAAAATGTGAGATAAGTACTTAGTTTTATATTTAATTATTATTCATGCTACCTAACTTTAATTAATTTTATATTAATAAATATTATTTTGTAGGAACTTCTAATTGTACTGAAGCTAGAAAATATTGAATGTGGACGTCGAACACCATATCCATTATTGGATGGTCTTTTGACAATATGGACCCAAGAAAGTTTTAGAGAAGTTGGTTCCAGGTTTAATGTAAGTGAGGGGCATGCTTATCGAATTTTAATGAAGTATTGCACACAAATTACGCAAAGGCCAACAAAGACAAAAGCACATTCAGGAATTCGATGCATTAAGAGAACATAGCTTTCCAAGTATGTATTCATTCATAATTTATTCTTTAAATAAACAGATTTTTCAGTTAGGCTAAACATTCATCATTGAATGTAAAAAATATATTTATTTAGAGGTACCTTCTTTCATATATTTTTCTGGTGAGTCTATGTTTTGCTTGTAAACAAATAATTTTGCATGTTTGTATTTTTTAGATGTATTTGGATGTGTTCATGATTCTAGTGTGTTGTTAAATTTATAAAAAATTGGAGGAAAACTCATTAGATTTACTACCAGCTGGTACTTATTTATTAGGAGATAGTGCCTACTCCCTAGCAAAATATCTTGTTACCCCTTTTAAAGATAGTGGAAATTTAACAAGAAAACAAATATATTTAACGCTAAGCTAAGTAGCAAGAGTAATAATTGAACGGGCCTTTGGTCGATTGACAGGAATGTTTTGTAGGCCTAAATATTTAAATATATTAAAAGTGTCAAATGCAAAATACATATTGATAACAGCTTGTATAGTGCATAATCTGTGTATTGATGACTTTTATAATGAAGAATAACCCTGGAGTTGACCCCGAGGAAGAAAATGAAAATGAAGACAAAGAAGCTGTTCAATTTCGAAACGAAATTATGAATAATATTTGCTAGATTTTTTTGCTAGTAAAAAAATTGTCATATTTTTTTATAAATTATGAAATTTAATTTAATTTATAAATACCTTAACCTTTATAAATTTAAACGAGAAATAAATATATGTATTATATAAATTAACATATAATAAAAAAACAACACTAGTATATTTTGGAATTTTATTTATGTCTTTTAATCACTAAAATTATTTAATAACTAATAAGTAAGTAAAAATCAGATTCAACAAATAAAATAAATATAATAAAAATAATTACAGAATCTACTCGATAAAAATAATAAGTTAAAAAAACTTGTATATAACAAAAATAAAATAAACACAAAATCATTTCGATAAAGATAAAAGAAAACAATGCGTTTTATAACAAAAACTTTTTTACCCAAAGCCTCCGCTAATTTTAATATAGCATTAGTTGCTTCCCTCCTTAATTGCTTCTCTTCCCATTTTTGCTGGGAAAATTGTTCTTTTCTATTTTCTCTTTCTTCCTCTTATTTTTTATATAGATATTCGTTAAACTTAAGAGTTGTTTTCTTTCTAGAGGAAATTTTGTCGTAACTCTTGTTTGAGGGACTTGCCTCGCTATCCATATCTACTGAATATTGTCCTCATCGTATTTACCATTGTGTCGAAAAGTGTATTTTGTGGAGGTGCTTTGCACCCCAATATCTCATCAAATTCTGTAAAGTGTTCCCAACTGATTGCACTTTCTCCTGTTGACTTTTATTTCCTTTCGTTTATTTCATAGTCTATATTTATTATCACAATTTTCAGGCGTTAATAAGTGTGTACTATTTGTTTCCACAAAGTGTTGTAAGTTAAAGCATTAGCAACATAAAATACTGTTAGTCTTCCAATTTAAATTCCATTAAAAAATATATTTTGTAAACAAAAACAATGAACACAAAATAAAAAACTGAGGTTATAGAAATGAACCGACAATCTCACCAAAATTCCAGCTTAAAAACCTGATGGATGCAGTGTCCTACCGATTGAAACAGCTGGTCACATCAGTGAATTTAGAAAGAATTTATATTTGGTCATTGGTGAATTTTGAAACGCGTCGGTGCGACACCACTTGAGAGCGGTGACTAACCGGTGAATTTAGAAAAGTACACAATCTGCATAAGACTCAAGTGTAAAGATGAACAACAATCCAACAAATCTGTTTTGTATGTTTGACCTTTATTGAGATTGTTAGTTATAAAACGTATACAAAAATGCAAAACAAATGCATGAATATTTGTACAAAATCTCAGAAAATCTGTACTATTCCCCAGTGTTCTTCTTGGTGTACCTACTTCTGATGTTTTCCTGTATAGACTTCCCGTCAGTTCCCGTAAAAATTGGAAAACCAAAAACTAAACACATCAAAGTATGTAGCAAATTATTTCTTAGAGAGGATTTTACGACGGGTAATTATAACAAGGTTATGTTGTGAATTATTTAAGGCTGTTTTTAAATCCATATTACACGTTACACTGCCAATTTTCTCCATTTAATAAATGATGGATATTTCATGGGGTGGCTGAACTAAAGCAGACACTAATCACAGGGTTTTGACAACATGGTGCTTCTCGTGTTCTATCTGAGATAAAATTATGTACCTCACCTTTTAGAGGTCGCACATGATCCCCCAAGTAGTTCAAGTTATCTAGAACCAAACAATTATATCTGAATCTGAAAGGTTACGAGCGCACTAGGAATTCACGATATATGTATGCACTAGGAATTTGTCTTACATTGACATTAAAATAGTTAATCCTTTTGATAAGTCCTAAAATATACTTTCCCCAATTAAATTTGGCAATTAAAAATTTTATGATCTTAGCGACAATTGAAAATATATTGTTGACCACCCCTACATCCGACATCGTGAATTTTACAACGCCATTTAGTGGTTCATGAATTTCGCGAATTAACACAGCAAAGAGATAGTTTTCAATTTTGGCGACACAATTTAGGCCGTCCTGAGTTACGAGGCCGTCCGAATCCAGAGGAAATTATGATCGACACTCTTAGATGTAACAAATTATTTATTTGTTATTATTAGCACATTTATTACCCTATAAAAACAGTGAAACTAACAAATTAACTCTTTTCCTGATACGGGTTCCAAGATTTGGTAATGTCGATCGCAATGCCTGCCATTTCTGACAGTTTACAAACGTCTAACGTTGCAGAATTTTTTTATAGACTGCCTCAAGAACCAGCTATGAATTTGTTGTAAATTACGTATAAAAACAGCTTCCTTAAAGTTCACTTGTGGTGGTAAAAATGAATAAAATATGATGAATTAAATAATAGTACAATTGTTATTCTAAACGTAATTTTGTATAGCGACACCGTACTTTGTTAGACGAAATGACATCTCAATTTCAAATCTTAAAAATAAGGTTTTTAAGAACCCATTTGGCAATAAATAGTTTTAAATATATATGGTAAAATTGTATTTTATATTTCAGCTAAAGCGGGTTTGGCCGATTTTATCCAGCCAAGCTTGGGCCCACTTCAGCCTAACCTGGATGACTATATGGATACGCTTGACCCTCTACAAGGTAAAATATATTCCCAGTTAATCCATATCGTAGTTGTTTAGATCAAATGCCTTTTTGCAGAGCTCATAAGCAGTAGGCTACCAACAGTGCCTGAAGAAAGTCAATCTAACCAACAGACACAGCAAACGCTGACCTGGGGATATATAGATAATTCTTTGTCTTCCACCACAACCAACTTACAGGTAATAAGAGCAAAAACATAACAAAATATGAACATTTTCAGTTTTTTTGTTGATAAACCAAAGATAAGCAAATTCCACATGTTATGCATTATCAAATCCCTCAGCTCTGTCCTAATTTGAGTATTGTTTCTCCTAAGAGAACCGAGTACTCCTGGTGCGGTGAAAAAACGAGCACTCGGTATATTAAATTTTTATTACTAGGTATCCACATTGTCACCATCTCAAATAAACCAGTATCAGCTCCAACAGATACAGCAGATGCCGGTAGAGAAACAGGTTCCCATCCAGGACACCCGGCAGCAAAATATCCAGACCTACAGCAGCATGATCCTTCAACAGCCCATAGAACAGTACGTTACCCATCAGAGTCAGCCGCCACCTTACTCATCTGTGATCTCAAAAAATACCAAACCCATGAAGAATGTGTCTCAGACCAGGGGGAAGCTTCCGCAGAACATCCAGACTGTCTACAGCAAATCTATGGATAATATTTATCCGGCCTATTCACAACAGAACGTCCCCAACCAGAGTATGGTCAGTGATCGAATATGCCGTAAGTTTGTTTGTGTTTCTTTATATTGTTTCTATTGATATATTTCTTTTTATACAAGGTGACATTTAAATGTGTCATATTTATACAAAGGATACTTTTGAATATATATCATTAGTTTATTTCCTCAAATTTCGTCGTGAAAGTTAAATTTTTTATTTGAAATTTTTATATCCCTCTTCTGGACAGGCTGTTATGACGTCAACAAATGTGTGCACTAGTCACTAGTGCATACATTTGGGAGCTGCAACCTGCATTGTTAAATCACAATTTAAGAGAAAATGGGGATATATTAATTTTCGTATGCCAAATCGCGTTGCCTTTGTAATACTTGTCTGTCAATTCCACAAACCTAGAAAAAATATAGACTGTGCCAGTGTCATATTGTTGGCGACCGCAAATTCATGGCTGCCCTAAAAGGTCCAAAATCGCTAAAACTTGGTTTTTATGCCAATTTACGTTGGTTGTATTGTACCGTGAAGCTCATTTGTTTACTGTGATTGGTCACATTCATGTCACATTCTTTAATGACATTTAAAATGACAGCAAATTAGTTAATTTCAGATTGCAATGCAGCCATCATATTTGCACATCCGCCAACATAAAACAAATAAAATATCCATTTTCTGGACCTTAGGTCCCTAGAAAACGCGGCACCTGTCACGTGACCTATATCATGAACCAACGCAGTCTATGTTTTTTCTAGGTTTGTGGTCAATTCACATGAATTTCAGTATAGAATTCTGTAATGTACTGTACTGTGGCGACCCCAATGTTAATTTTTGGAAATAAACATATCAAACCCTAAATGTCAGAATTTGGCATTTAATATTGACACTGTAATAGCTTATCTTTTAATAGTACCTACTTATCTAGTTTGGTTTATTTAAAATATCATCAGCTGTATTCTGTATCTTATAGGTTAAAAATAACCATCCGGTTAAAATATTAATGTTAACCCTATCGCTAAAAATAATAACTCCAATTGGTATTCTGTAAGTTTTTTTAACAGCCCAGTTAAAATTATTTTTTTAACCGTATGTTAATATTTCAGTGTTATAGTGAAGTTAGGAGTAAGCTAAAAACATAGAATATATTTATATTTCTCTATGGGTAAAAGATGTCGATTTGTGGATAACATAAGCTCGATTACTGGATTAGAATAAATTTGTTTGTGTTTTAGTAACCAATTTACAAGATTCTTGTGTTTACCCGAGTATGGGGGATAAAAAAAAACGTTCCCCACGCAAGGCCAAAAAACAGATCCAGTTAATTGTTGACTTTTTAGAAGTATCTCTGCTTTTCTCCGGAATTATTCCGTCAAGCGCAGTGTCCACAGCTTCTCGGACTTCCGGAGGAGTACAGGTTAATTCAAAATCAGACATTATGTACTTGTTTAAGTAAAAAAATTAAAATTTCGTAACGGGGAGAATATTTTTTGACTTAATTGTCAAAACCAATAAACTAGTAATATTGCTTAGCAATAGTTTCATGGAGTTGGTCGAAAAAAATCGAATTTTCTTAAAATTAATGTTTTTAAAAGCTTGTAACTGAGCGATTGTGAATAAAATAGTATACATGCCACGCGGGAAATACTAAAAATTTATTTTTTCCACAATATTGTCCACAGCCTCACGATTGACACGAAAGTCTTCAAAGTATTCAGTGTCATTACAGCGCCCACAGTCTCAATTTAACGCGAAGTAGCAAAGCTACATCTAGCGGCAATTTGCTTCTCCATGCCAGACTGACAAGCCACAGACATGATGCATTCGACATCACATTGAAAGCTAGTGATTTCTCTCGATTTGGTGATTACTATATGTCTTATAAACACGAAAGAATTGATATTGGTCAAGAAATCAAAAACAAAAAATCAGAACTATATTGTAATTGCAAACGGAATTCCAAGTCGACCAGCATTGAATTACACTTGGAAAACCTATAACAACAGCTAGTCATTTATCGGCGGGCCACCAGACATATACCTTTTTTGAGCTTATTAGCTCTCACCAGTATGCCATAGGTGAGGTAACCGACAAGTGACTTTAGCTGTTTGCTATAGATTTTCCAGATTTAATTTGTGCTTTGAGGGTATATGTCAAGTGGTAAAAATGTTAAAGTTCTCATAAGTTTTTGTGGTATATGCGTAAATTATGTCTCTGCGAACAACATACGGCAAATTCTGAATTAAAAACTACTATACTGCGTAGGCTAAAATGAATCTATACATGCGATGTCCGGTGTCAAACGGTTATGTAATGCTCTATGAACAAAGCTATTCTAGGACCGCTCAAATGCAGAACCAAAACAAGTCTTGTATATCCATAATATGAATTAGTAAATAATCTTCCCATATTTAAAATTTGTAGTTCCAATGCAAGAATTGAAAGATGCGGCAGAGTCTCAACAGCAGAACCAGCAAGTTCAACAGTTGCAGGAGCAGCAGCAGCAGCAATTCCAGAAGTTAGTACAAGCGTCACAGGAGAGCAGACAGGTGCAGGGTTATAAGTTCTCTGTGCCGACGACACCTAATATTAAGTTCACATCACCCCAGCAGGTACAGCACTCACAAATGATGCCACCTTCCTTCTCCTCACTTTCTCAGTACAATGCTTCTCACCCTGTAAGTTTTATTTTTTCTTCTAGTTTTATATTTTCTTCATTCCTTAGTAGTGCGACATATAAGAGAGTTTTCTACTTGCTATGCTACTAGTAATTTTTGGGTATAGTGTAGACATGATCATTGTGACAATTACAGTAGTTTTGTATATTACATGTAGTTAGTTATTTACCTTTTTGCTTATGTGCTGGTAAGTCAAAATAAATTTAGTACTTCGTTAATTTGGATCTCAGTAATCGGAATCCAAACATTTATTTAAGATACAATGTCCAATGGGACAGATCCCAGTTACAGGACAAGGTAGTAAACACTATTCAAAATATACAATATAAACACAAAATCAGACAATAGCTAGAGTAAGAACAAATATTCTAAAATAAATCAACAACTACACAACAAAAAAACATGACGTAAAACACAATAAATTACTAATATGCATAACTATTCTTATCGTTTTTATATGAATATTGTACATCTGATTATAAACGTACAAATAATTCAAAATTTAAGTTGTTTCTAATTATTTTAGTTTTTTTCATCTTTTTGATAATGTTATTTAAAAAAATACCTAAAACATTGTTCTAAAAACTTTAGCTTCAATTAGTTCGGATTAACGAAGTTTCACCAGACAGGATGGTTTCATTTTTATGTTACGATCAAACTTTAGGAATAGGTATATTTCCGAAAAATAATAATGATTGTTATATTTAATATATTTGAAAAATATTTCCTTTCTAAGACGTGGGGTGTTAGTTTCATTAAAAAAATTGTTTTTTGCAAATATTTTACAAATTCCTAATATACAGGGTTAACTATGACTAAGTACAAAAAATTTAACCACATGCTCAGGGAGGCCTAAAAGACAATAAAAAAATTATTCCAGAATTTTAGCTCGATATTTAAAAAATGGGGCATAACCCTTTTTTCCTACGGAAAGTCGGCACCTATGATAAGGATCGACTGAGATGGCTTAGATTCATAGATAAAGCTTACATCTGTCAACAATGTCAACTACCATGCGGTCGTCTTTTTGTAGCGTTTCTAAATGTAGAAACATTCTTATTACTAATAATACCTGATAGATAGGTAACAGTTAATCCAGTTAGCTCCAGTATTTTGCATTCGTTTTTCATTATTTTGTTATAAATTGGTAAAACTACATATTTGCTCATTACAGCCACTCACTACCCATAAAAGACACTTCCCGTAGGTACAATTAGATAAAATGCTTATTTATTATAACGAAATCGAACGAAAGAATAGATAATAGACAAGTTTTAATGTAACCGCGGCAGTCTTGTCCCATAACCTAGAAAACCAAACTGGCGAACTATATTGTGGGAAAGTGTCTGCACCCAACACAAATGTCTTTATTTAATAACTATAAAATGTTTAAAAATTAAAAAAGGCACTAAAAACTGAAGAAAAACACAAAATTACAACGTAAACACAGGTATTGAATTATGATATGTCAGCGATACCGACTGAGCGACTGTTGCATGCTTGTAGAGTAGGCAACCAACAAGCAAGTTGGCATTGGCGGCGTTAAATAGGGATTTAAAATAATATCGAAAAAAATTTTGTTGGCTTTATAAATAAGTTTGGAATTTTTTTGAAGGGTGATTCCGTTAATTCTTATTTTTCCCTATCCCCTCTTAAAATATTTGTACTAAGTCATAGTTAACCCTGTATTATACCGTCATTGTTTCTCAGGACTTTTTTGCCTCAATAATGCACTTTTCTGCCCTAGAGGTCTGTCGGCGGTATTTTGAATCACCCTCTAAAATGTGTTTTATGAAAAGGACTTGTCAAATTATTCTTTTTTTTTATTAAAATCATTCCATAATAAATATATGTGATAGTGGTACAATGCAGTGATTAATCACATAATAATTTTAATATTTTTTTATTTGAAATGTAATTAAATAAAAATGGAACTATCTTGTATATAGAAACATGCTTACCAATTCAATTTATTCTAGTCATTGTTTCACTAAATTTCTTTGAACCTAACAAGCCGTATATTATTGAAATTCTAATTTCTAAATTTTTCGTTAAATGTAAGGTCTATTTTGATAAATCCTGGATTTAAGTCGCATAGTTTTTAGTTTTATGTGATAGTGATACAATGCAGTGATTAATCACATAATAATTTTAATATTTTTTTTATTTGAAGTGTAATTAAATAAAAATGGAACTATCTTGTATATAGAAACATGCTTAAAAATTACATATTGTGGCAGTGAAGGTAACAGTTCTTGTAAAAAGATATATCTGAGGACTTCAAGCTTGATCACTTTGTGTACAACTTTTATATAAATTTTTCAATGTGTCGGAAGTTGTTCATTAAGCAAACTTTTTACATTTAGCTAAAAGATGAAAAACCAGATCCTAGACGACGTGGAGCTCCTAGAGGAAGAGGCAGGTCGAGGTCCAACACGAGGGAGCCTCAAAAAAGACCACCCCTCATATCCGCCATTAGCGACCCTTCCCTACTTACACCGCAGACTAGTGTCTTACTAACCCAATTGCTCACAAATAGTAAGTTAACACCACAGTAGATTCCACTCGGTTGCAATAAACTAACTCTGTTTTTAAGGCACTGATGTTAACAGTTCCATCTACAGCCAGAGCGAAACCTTGGGGTCGAATCAGTCAAATCAGATACGTATAAAAGAAGAGACGAATTCTGTCCCTATCTTACCTCAACCTCCCCCTTCCACTTTAATTATTCCCGCCCAAGTTACTATTAACACTATTCAACCATCCACGTCCGACCCGGTAAGTATGTCTAAGGTTTTGCGAACGTCCAGTCGCCTCTGTATCTCCATATTTCAGTTATCTCTGAGCAGTTCGTTCAATAACTGCGAGAGCCCGGTGCTAGATGCTACCTCACAAAATTTACATTCACCGACATCGTCACAGGGCTCGATGGGTTCGCCCAATAGGGAGTCCTCCCACCGTGACAGGAGAGCCGGGCACATCCACGCCGAACAAAAGAGGAGATATAACATCAAGAATGGCTTCGACATGATCCATTCTCTCATTCCACACTTAAACCAGAATCCAAATGCAAAAGTATGTACGACTTATGTGAGGGTCTGCAAATGTTTACAATTGTTTATCCGTAGTTAAGCAAGGCAGCTATGCTACAGAAGGGAGCGGAGTATATCAGGCAACTAAAGATGGAGAGGAACCAACTTAAGGAGGAAATGATTTCGTTACGTCAACAGATCGAGACTTTGAACACTTCCATAAGGTGCGTCATTGATTATATATTGAAACCATTAGTATACTTATTACATCTTTCATTGTCTCAAGGAGTGTTCCCAGTGTTATTAAAAACTTCTAAAATTAAACCGCTCTATAAAAAGAATTATACTACAATCGCAAACTCTTATTAACAAAATTGAGTTCTTATGGTTTGAGAGGACTGGTTAATGATATAATTGGAAGTTATCTTAATAACAAATTTCAGTTTGTTGAAATAAACAATGTTAAATCAGATAAATTGAAAATTAATTTTAGTGTTCCCCGAGGTTCTGTGTTGGGACCTTTATTGTTCATTCTATTTGTAAATGATTTGCCGTTAACTGTTAGTAATCGTGAGTTGATTATGTATGCTGATGATAACAGTTATTGAAATGCTAGAAATTGTATAACGGATACTGTCAAAGATATTCAGAATAAGTTGTACAATTGTAAAGATTTGCATCATTTAAGAATCCTCCACTTCTTGCGATATCAGTATTCATGACAATATTTCTATGGTCAACAGCTTTTAGAGATCCATTGCTTGTAGTGGGCACGTTAAATGAAAATTGTTCGATGTTCTCCCCAGAGCTAGGTTGAAGAATGAGTAATTTTGGTCTTACTTTCTACAAAATTTTCGTATCCTTCAGCAACCGCAGCCGATTTCCAACTTCTATGCTTTTTTTGCGTAATAATATCTTTATTTAAAATTCATTTTTTTAATTAGTTATTTTAATCATTTCACCTAGAATTTATAGCGTTTGAAGAAAAAATAGTATATGATGTTCGGAGAATAAGATACTTTATGTGCTTCGCATGGAAACTTTTGACGCTTAACACATAAAGTATCACTTATTCTCCTAACATCATAATGTATTATTACATAATGAGAAATTTATTTACAGTAATTGTCAGTCTATGCTACCTGCTACTGGGGCTCCCGTTTCTCGAAGAAGAGACAGCAAAATGCAAGAAATGTTTGACGAATATATCAGAACAAGGACAAGGGACAATTGGAAGTTCTGGATTGTATCCTTTTGGTTATATATAGGGTGTTTCTGAAATAAATGTCAATACGTCTAAGGGGCAATAGATGTAGAAATAAATAAGTGCAAGATGAAATATTTGTTTTGAAACACTTAGAAACCGTTTGAAATAAACTAAAACCTTAAATCAATATTAGGTAATTCTCCAAAAATTGCTTGAACTTATTTCCACAAGTTAAGAAATATACAGGGTGTTAGCCTTGGCCTATTCTAAGAATGTTTTGTCCTATGATGATTTCTGAAAATCCCCTTTGTTTCGAAGATACAGGGGGAACAAAATTTGTGACAACCATATTCAATGAAGCCAGTTTCTCAAGAAATGCATTAAGAAATTTTTATAACAGTCAGATGAAAATCTGCATAAGGTATTTGAAGATCGATTTCAACATCAGTTCTTGAATATTTGGGATGGAATTGTGGGTGACTATCTAATTGGACCGGTATTTCTACCAGCAAGACTTACTGGCGAGATGTATCGCAACTCTTTGGAAGAAAAACTTCCTGAGTTTCTGCAGTATGTACCATCGGCGACAAGAATTGCAATGTGGTTTATGCACGATGGCGCACCACCACATATCAGTTTGGTTGCTTGTGATTTTTTAACAGCAACATACGCAGATCGCTGGATTGGTCGAGGTGTGCCACACGTATGGCCTGCTCGATCCCCAGACTTAAACCGTCTGGATTATTTCTTATGGGGCTATCTGAAGTCATTAGTTTACGCTACTCCAGTGAAAAATTTGGACGAATTGCGAAATCGGATAATTGCTGGGTGTTACTCAATTAGAAACAACCATGGTGTGTTTGAAAGAGTTCGGCACTCAATGACGAGAAGATTGAATGCTTGTATCCAAGCTGGAGGAAGTCATTTCGAACATTGATTGTAGATTGAGCAACTTTACATGTACTTTTTGATAATAAAATGTTGTTACTGTCGCAAGTTTTCTTCGCCCTGTATCTTCGAAACAACGGAGTTTTACAGAAATCATCATAGGACAAAATATTCTTAGAATAGGCCAAGAATAACCTTTTGAATTTTTGCCGCATGTTTACCTAACACCCTGTATTTCTAAGTGACACCGAAAATTATTTCATTTGTGCACCATTATTTCAGCTGTTTAATTTTATCATCTGCAAAAATATACTCGGCAATGTCGACAGTTGGCATTTGGTACACTCACACCATATTTGCTAATTCATGACTTGAATAAGATATTTTTAAATACATTAACGTAAATTAATCTACAGACACTGAACTAGTGAACTTGAGCCAATAAATGGATTGTAAACAGTTCAATAAGTGAGACATTAGGCAAAATTCTTATACTTTCGAAACAGACTTTTAGAATATATATCTTTTTTTCAATTGTAGCAAGCTCAAAAATAAGTGGTTATAATTTCTTGTTTATTTTATGTTTCCTTGGTGTGATAATTTATAAAAACATCTTATATCTAAACCTATAGATCTAAATTTAAAGAAAAATCACCTGTTATTGTACCGAATTGTATTTGAGTTCCATCTATATAAAGAATTAAGAATAATATTAACATTACATATATAATATTAAAAAGTCATTTAGAATTTGTTGTTCAGGGCAAATTGTGTATATTTTCCTCATCCAAGCACAGTTCAGCTTAATTTTCAAGCCTTTGCTGAACTCCTTCAATAATTTTGTATCAACTTCCAGTCTTGATGATTTGTATTCATCTACCCTGCTTTGGATTGAGCAACATTGTACTCTTATGGATCTCAGACCAGGTAAAAACGTGACAGTTTCGTAAAATCTGTGTTTGATGTTTTTCTTTTTAGTTGTTCTTAATTCTCTTCGGTACCTGTGCACAAAGACGGATATTTTGTCAGAACCAGAGAAGTTACCTGAGGAAGCTCGACAGATAGTTCTTAGTAGTAATCCCCCTCAAAGTAAATAGCTCACTTCTGGTACTTCAAGTAATTGGTTTGATATATATTTGCTCAGACTAATACAGAATCGTGATATTCAGTGCAAATTTGTTTTAACAGTACATTAGTTTGATAGTTTACAGAGTTAAGGTCTTGCCAAATTTTTTAAATCGGGGTTTTTATACTTTTATTTTTTTATTTTAAAGGAATGAGTAAAATTAAGTTGAAGAGCGCGAAGATGCCTTACATGGTGAAACTATTTTTAAAGGATCTACCTTTAATGTTAATCGTTTTGTATGTGACTAATATATAGTACAACTATTCTTTATGTTTCTGTATATAATTTCTGTAGTGCCTTAAATGATGAGCGTGATAATTTTGTGTATAGTGTTTTATATAGGGTACTTAACATAATTGTATAAAATTGTTTTATGTTTTAACATTGTTAATTTTTATGTATATTATGTGAAATCAATATAAATACATTTTATTTGTTAAACAGTTATGTATTTCTTTTTAAAATATATATTTTCTTTTATTTAAGGCATATCTTCTTTTACTTGTTTGAAAAACTGATATCCTAAAAAATTACTTGTCTTATACTGACCAAAGAACGCATGATAAAAAAGAATCTACGTTGTATTCAGGACAAAAATTTGTTACATTGTATTGTAATTTACAAATTGTAACTGTTTTATTTTTTATAGTTTTTGTCTTTATAACATGTATTTTAAATAAAAATATTCGATGTATTAATAAAATTTACATGTGTTTAAAAATATTCTTTATTACATGAACAAATAGTGTTATTTCAAACTATATGTTCCGAGACCAGGAGCATCCATTTTTCCTTAAACCTTCCTCAAAAATGTGAAATTTAATGTTTTTCCTTAATAGATCAAGTTTTAATTAGTTTGTAAAGTATTATACTTTTTGCAATTAATATTAATTTCTACAGTACTTATTAATGTTAAATTAAAATTTCTACAATTTTGTATTTTTTACCGATTATTCTAAATTTTAGATGTATTATAAAAGTTTGGGAGCTGCTGGTTTTAATTGCTAACCTATCAGATAGTTCAATTAATTCAGTGATAGTAGACCTACCACAAAAGTCAAAACATAACTAGACAGTAGACCTACGGTCACAGTATAATTTTTAGGTTATGTATATGTCATTTATTTACAATTTGTGTTTGCATATTTATTTTTAAAAACATTAGTCAAAAGAAATGAATTATAACTTAAATTATCCAAATATCTGCAGAACATGTTTGACAGAAAGTTCTTCAATGAAATCTGTGTTTAGCTGTGAAGAAATAATGGAACAAAAAATCTTAGTTTGTGATATGTTAATGTCTTGTGCCTCTATTCTGGTAAAATAATTAATAACATAATAACAGTAATTGCCTTCAACGTCTTATACATTTATTTTTCTAATTTAGGTATTGCGTGGAGATGGTCTTCCAGAAAATATTTGTTTAAGTTGTTCTCAACAAGTGAATACGGCATATTTATTCAAAAAATTATGTGAAAGATCCGATCTGGCTTTGCGAGATTGTACAAATTTTACAGATTTAAATAGTGACCAGAATACTATTTTTACAATTCAGATAGAGAGTAGTAAATTTGATTTGATTTTGGAAGACAAATCTTTAAGTCAACTTGAACACGATGAAAAAAATATTGAGAATGAAAGCTGTGGAACAATATTAGGTAGGAAGTTGAATATTTTTTGTGTAGAGTAAAAAAACATCAAAAATTTTTTAGACGAATCATTGGGCCTTGAACCAAATAATTCGAACGAATCAGATGTCGCTGAAACGATACTAACAAATGATGAAATTTTTTCTCTTGATTCTATTCACACAAGTACAAGTAAAACTGTTTTTAGATGTGAACAATGCGGTAAAGAGTTAGTAGTTAAATTTTTTAATAATTAGTTATCTATTTATTGTAATATTTAATTATTTTTAGGTTTAGTGCAAACAGTTTTCTTAGTCGGCATATGTCCGTGCATAAAAATAGTTCACAAACAAAGAGACATAGGAATAAAACTGGTGTAGTAAGGAAGCGTAATCAACCTCGTACTTGCGAAATTTGTAATAAAACTTTTAGATTCCACAGCAATTTAGAAAGACATAAGTTAACACATACAGGAGAAAAACCTTTTTTGTGTAATGTTTGTGGCAAAAGTTTTTCTCAAATGGCGTATCTTAAAATACATTCATTTACACATACAGGTATGTTACCATCAATCATTTCTATTAAATATTTTAGTTTTAAACATCTTATTTTGTAGGTGAGAAACCCTACAACTGCCAAATGTGTGACAGAAGCTTTGCAGCTCCAGGAACGCTTATGACCCACGTAAGAACTCACACTGGCGAACGACCCCACATATGTAAAATATGTGGAAAGGATTTTCCTCAGTCTGGTTACTTGTCTGCTCACATTCGAACACATACTGGAGAAAAACCAATAGAATGCAAAGTATGCCATCGTAGATTTAATCAAAGTGGAAGGTTGATTGTCCATATGAGAATTCATAGTGGTGAAAAACCATACCAGTGCACAACATGTGGTAGGAGCTTTGCTGTTAAAGGTACCTTAAAAAAACATATCCGGACTCATACTGGTGAAAGACCTTATAAGTGCAAGGTATGTGGACAAGCATTTTCTCAAAGTGGTACTTTATCTACCCATATGAAAATTCATAAGTCCAAAGTCGGAAATGACAAAGTAATACATTGGACATAAACCAACTAAGGGTAATAATCGTATTTAGGTATGGCAAATTAGTTTGTTTTTAAGACATATACCACAAAATGTTTTTGCATTTGCTACTTTCTTACTTTTAAATTTGGCATTTATGATTGTTTTAATATGTGACACGGATTTGTTATATTGGTTTACTAATACATATAGATGGAATAATTTAAACTTGTTCCTGCTATGTTATTAAATATACAGGGTGTCTCGAAATTAATGGAACAAAATGCTAAATAATAGTGATGTGCAAAATTTCAAGATCAATCAGCTCTGATTAATTCTTTGTTCTAATTCTAAAACTTATGGAACTAATGGCTACATTATCATGCACTAAATTATAGATGTTTTGAGTGCGACATCCAGTGTTAAAGTCACCAAACATTGATATATATTATTACCATTACAGCACTATTTATATTATTTCTGATGGTTGATCTATTAATGAAAATTAATAGATAGATGCAAAAGAAGTGTAATCATTATAAAAAGTAGAGGCATAAACAAAAATTGTCGTACATCAGCCAAAATCCGCTGCAGTTCATCAGACTTAGGTGGTTGCTATGACAACAGGGACACGTATAGCTGACCAGAATTAGCGGGTGTCATGAAGGGTGAGAGCTGCTTCACTCGTTTATACAATTAGAAGTTTCCATGGGGTCAACAGTGTTGTATTTCCATGTCGGATGTTCAGTTCTTTGCATCTTATGAATATTCGACTTTGTAGAAATGTTTTTTGTTGGAAATCCCACAACAGCACCAAGTTTTTTGCCTAGAGAGACTTACTTGTGCAACTTAAGCACAGAAACCAGACAAATTTGGCAATGAATTTCAAATGAGATTATTAAGTTAACATATTGAAAAGTAAATTTAAAATATCGAAGAATAGACTGTCCTGTGATGGTAACTTAAAATTCTATGTAAAATGGTAATTTAAATACTTGCCACCACCAATTTTTATAGATCATATTTTCCAAAATTTGAGCATAATTAGAATTAACTTTGCAAATTTCACCTAATAGACGATTAAGTCGATACTATTTCAGAAAAAAAATTATGGTGCAAACAAAAAATCCTTAACAATCTGTATATATGACATAATAAAACATAGATATACTTTATAACTGAATATACTCATAATTCCTGTCTACCAAATTTTTATGTGTTTTTAGTTTGTTTAATATATGAACAGTATTATTTTCATATATTTGTGATATTACAGCGCATGCATTGAATAAAATGGAAATGAAACACATAATAATCTTAATGTATTTTATATCTACAGTTTTTGTAATAAAAAAATCACAAATAAATAGCAGTTTGTGTATTATTCACTGTCACTGTCCCCATCTGAGTCTAAAAGCGCGCTGGGTTTTCCATGTTTTCTTGTCCTACTCTTCTCAATGTCTGATCCTTCCTCATCAGAAGAATAAATAGCACCTCCTAAAAATAAAATTAATTGTCATAACTTAAAACAATTGTTTTTTCCTCCAACCATATTTGAACAGAGGTTATTTCATAGAAAAAAAGAGTGGGGAATAGACCAAATACCTTTATGGGGAACATGCGCTCCAGGCTTATACTTATTCTTGATGGCGTTAAGAGAAATAGCCCCCTCGTCATCACTGCCTTCCTCTTCCCTGGAAAAGCTGGTAGCGTGTAGCCTTGTCCCTCCGTCAGCCTTCTTCCGTGTTGTTTTTGGTTTTGTCGCCGATTGCCTTAACTTTTCTTCTTCTTTCTTTATTTAATAAAAATAACTTATAAACATTTGGACATAGATTATTATACACTTACCTTAATTCTAGTAGCTTTGTCTAAATCAGGATCCACTCCAACTTGAGACATAATTTTAATTCCAGAAGTTTTTGTGGATCGGTCGGCCAGAGACAATGTCATCTTTCTGTGTGTGAAACTTTCAGTCGAATGGGGCCTAAAGCTCAGCTTAGTTCGGAACACAGCTTGTCCCTGAAGACCAGTTCCTTGTCGAATAAACAAGTGATTATGGTCGCCCTGAGGAAAATGTGAATTGTATTCCGTAACAATATTCACTTTATTAAAATAAATTAATTTAAAGTTATCGCTTACTTGCAGTGGTTGCTTGTACACATCAAAAATTTCCGATCCTAAATGTAAACTAAAAGATCCATCTGACCATTTAACAAATCTAGCATTCGATTCTTTTTTCATATTTCCGTCGTCGTCCATTACGTCTCTCCACCTTATTGTGTTTTCTACTTTTAGTTTAAGTCTGAAAAATAAATTATAAGTTGAAACATTTAAAACATTGATCAATTTTCAAATAAGCTTCAATATACAGGCTGTAATTTTAAAGGTTGTAGTAAGTACATAAGGAGTCAAGTTATAATTTGTTTTTTAAACTGCACTTGAATTTTTGTCTATGCCGCCACAAGCAGTGGATTCCAAAATAGTAGAGAGTGACTCATGTTATAACCTGTTCACAATTTATAGCAGTCAACAGTATACACAGCATCTATTGCAGGACATATGCATGCACCAGATCAGAGTGCTCGTGGAGCGTGCACATAGGTAAAGTTTGGGTATATCTTCTTAAAAATTGAGAATAATTCAAGCTCTACTGTGTGTCCTCAAAATCATAAATGCCCTAATCTAACAAATGAGGAATATCGGATGATGACGTGTATGAAGATCATACAATTATTGTGAAATGGGAAATTGTGGAATGGAAGAAAGAAGGTAAAGACTGATGACAACACAAAATACATGATTTGCAGAGCATTCATATATAGCATTTTAAAAATGAGTTTCTGACAATAAAGAAAATTTGAGTTGTTACCTTACAAGATAACACTGCCTAGGAGATATGCGCTTTGAGAAGGATGCTATTTGGAACTATAGTGATTTTTCGTTTTATAAAATCAAATCGAAAGAGTATGCTGATACAAAAAGATGAAATAGTGATATGCAAAAAAAAACCTAACAAATGTGTAATATCCGCGGAGTGCGTTTCAGTGGGTTGTGGTGGGCCATCAGTGTTCAAAAGGACAGCAATCTACAATTGTGGAGAGTATGATACGGGTGAGTCTATAAGCTGTTTAAAATAAACTGTTTAAATGCTAAGTTCACTCATCAACTAATTTTTAATAATTTTGCGTTTTTTAACCCTTCTCAAGTGGCATGCCTATGGAATCTAGTCCCCTGCAGCCCTTATCTCTTCTACTCATTTAAGTGCTGTGAAAGTCACTTTCTACTCGGGTAGTTTAGCAGTAAGGTATATGAAAATGTCGAAAATAAAAGTTTAGAAAAATTTAGCCTTCATTGTGAACATACCTTGCCCTTCCTTCTTCATCCAGAGTTTCCTCTTCATCGATTTCATCTTCATATGTCTCCGGATCAAACGGCCTCGTTTCAACTGACAAAAAGTTAGGTAATTTAACAAAATTTATGTCTCTTCCTAAATCACAGCTAATTTTTGGAACTTCCACATCTATTCGTGTCTCTGGAATTGGTTCAGGTTCATTTTCTTTGTCTTCATCCTAAATATAAAAATAATTTACTACTTATATGAATTCTGATATTATGCATATATTACATCTTCGATAACTGGTCTTTGTTCTGCTTCGTCTTCTGAACGTGAACGTCTTCCATCATCAGATCGCGAACGACGCCCATCTTCTCTGTCAGATTCTGCTTTTTCCTTTTCTTCTTCACTGCTGATGTCGTCAGCATCACCAAATATATCGGCAGCATCCACTTAAAAGTCATCATCACTGTATTGATAGAAAATACTATTTCTTGTAAATTCACATTACCTTTTTCTGCATCTCCGCCTTCACCATCACTATCAGAGTCTAAAACTCTACTTTTTTTCTTTCCCTCTCGTTCTTCAGAACTGTCTCTTTGTCTTTTCTCACCTTTTTGTTCATCTTCATCGATTTGTAAATTAGGACTGTTTGACCCACTACGGTCTCTTGATCCTTCCCTGGATCTTGATTTAGAGTGTGTTCTTGACCTAAAAAAAGGCTTATTCTCAAGTGCCTTGCAATATTAATTAATTATAGTTTTACCTAATTTGGGATTTATTAGAGGCTACACTGCCAGATCTTCTTGAACCAGCGGAACCTGAACGGGATCTTCTAGAACCAGGCGTCCCTGATCTGGACCTTTTAGAGGCAGCAGATCCTGATCTGGATCTTTTAGAGGCAGCAGATCCCGATCTGGACCTTTTAGAGGCAGCAGATCCCGATCTGGACCTTTTAGAGGCAGCAGATCCCGATCGTGATCTTTTAGAAGCCGCAGAACCAGATCGAGATCTTTGCGATCTATTAGAAACAACAGATTTGGATCTTGATCGATTAGAAACAACAGATTTTGATCTGTTAGAATGAGCAGATTGTGACCTCGACCTTTTTGAGGCAGGGGTACCAGATCGAGATCTTTGCGATCTATTAGACGCAACAGATTTGGATCTTGATCGATTAGAAGCAACAGATTTTGATCGTGATCGGTTAGAATGCGGAGATTGTGACCCTGACCTTTTCGAGGCAGGAGAACCAGATCTGGATCTGTTAGAGGCAGCACTGCCAGATCTTTGTGATCCTTGAGAATCTGATCTTTTAGAAGCATTAGATCCTGACCTTTTGGATGTATTAGATCCTGATCTTTTGGAAGCATTAGATCCTGATCTTTTGGAAGCATTAGATCCTGACCTTTTGGAAGCATTAGATCCTGACCTTTTAGAAGCATTAGATCCTGATCTCTTAGAAGCTGCTGAACCAGACCGCCTTGAAGCTGGTGTTCTTGACCTAGATCTGTGTGAACCTGCAGATTCTGATCTATGAGAGGCAGCAGATGGGGATCTTTGTATACCAGCAGACCCTGAACGTCTTGAAGCTGCAGACTCGGATTTATTTGAAGCAACAGAACCTGACCGTTTAGACTCTGCAGAGGCAGACCTTCTGGATCCGGCAGATTCCGACCTAGATCGAACCGATTTATTTGGACTACCTGATCTGTGGGAACCTGATCTATTTGAAGCTGGACTTCCAGATCTCGACCTACTCTCAGATCTTTCAGATTGTCTGCTAACCGACCTTTCATGGCTACCGTCTCGGGATTTGCTGAATTCTCTAGGAGAATTTGACGCTGACCTGTCCAAGCCATGGCCTGGCGTTGGTGCTGGGCCTTGATTAGAGTTCACACTCCGGTTACTTCCACTGTCTGATTCAGAATCTGACATTTTACTGGTTTTGCAAAATTAAATTTATGAAATTAGAATGTGTTACAAATAATCTCAAGAACCTGGACACATAACCTCACAACGCTTTTATTCGCGATGAAAATGTTTACCATAGATAATGTTTACGTGTTCTATGGGTCACTGAACATTAGAATTGTTGACTGAACACTGAATTACAATAGCTACTACGCAGTAAGCCACAAATCTAGAAAATCTTATAAAATGTCTGTTATTGCAGAACAAGAAGAAGAAATTTAGTTTATTTTCAGGGATTATGTTGCATATACTTTATTTAAATTGCTGCAATTGTAATCAGAAGTTAGTTATATTAAGTGTAATTTGTGTGGCCTATCTCCATACCTATTTTTCGGTATGTAGTAAATGTGTGAAAACAATGAATTTATCATGAATTATATTAAATACAAAATTCTGGTCGAAATAAATGATTCATTTTAAAATACTTTAATTAGTAACCGGATTCGTAAACCTAAGCTACATACGTTTTGTTAATAATTTTGAATAAAATTCAATTTGACATTAATTAAAAAGACTCCTATAAAACATGGATTTAGATTCAGATGAGGAAAACGTTATAGAAGAAGATTTTTATTCGTTTTTAAATGTCCCCAAGGAGGTAAGGTAATTTTTTAATTTAACTTAAATGTACTGCCAGTAGATAATCTATAATCTTTCTCCCCTAACCTATAAATTTTCCTATTTTGTTGTGTAATATTTGCAGTATGTACTTTTAGGCTACTAAAGAAGAAATTAATAATGCATACCGACGTCTTAGTCGGATGTATCATCCTGACAAGCACATTGATCCAGCCCTTAAAGCAAAAGCAGAAATTATGTTTAACAAAACGAAACGTGCCTACGAAGGTAATATATTATATAATTATTTAGGTATATAACTTCAGCTTCAATGTGCTGGTTCCTTATAGCCTAGTAACATTTATCCTGTTGACTAATTTTGTGTGTAGTGTTGTCAGATCCGCATCAAAGGGCGATATATGATTCACTGGGAACTAAAGGATTAGAAACTGAAGGCTGGGAAATAGTTCAAAGAACTAAAACCCCTGCTGAAATCAGAGCTGAGTATGAGCAACTGGCTGAAGAAAGAGCGGAACGAAGAAAAAAGCAAGCTACAAATCCTACTGGAAATATTACGATAGCAATCAATGCCACAGATTTGTTTAATCCTTATGATGACGAGTTATTTGGCGATGAGTTTGAAAAGTAAGTATAACGATAATTTAATTTAAAAAATTTTAACGTATACAAACTTGCAGTGACTTTATCTCTAGTATTCCAAGTATTGAAGTATCTTCGATGCAATTTACACAATCTGTAGATTTTCCCTTAACTCAAAAAGATACATGTACTCTGTCAGGGCAACTGCAAACTCAAAACGGCACTGGAGGAGGTGGTGTTAATTTAAGTTGGAGGCACATATTTTCCCATAAGAGCTGGGCGGAGATAGAAATGACTGCGGGTAATATGTCGCTACAATCACATTTATAAATTTTAGCTATTATCTGTAATTTTAGGTAGTGGACCAGCAGTGTCTTTTAAAGGTTTTAGGACGTTAACGAAAAGGTTTTTCTGGAATGGCGGCACTATATTACAATTTACTCCAGAGGGGATTAGGCCGGGAATAATGTCAAGTGAGTCATTAATAAATACGAATTAAAAAATATTTACATTTTCACGTTGTAGCGTTGGCAATGCAAATAGATAAATACTCGGTTGGATATCTTTCGTATCACGGCGGAATTAGATCTTTATTTTCGACACAAATTATCAGGGATACAGGTGAGTAGACAAGCTCCAAGTGTTAAGATGTTTGTCTGAAGTTATTTTTTTTAGAAAATAATCGATACAATTTTTCCGTACAAGTCGGTTTACCACATTCTTTTGTACTTTTGCAGTATACAAGAAAGATGATGAATCAAGAATTGAAATTAAAAGTAGCAGTAAAGTAATACAAAAATATTTAATAAAATACAATTAGTAAGTGATATGATTTTGTAGGTATGGAACTTTTGGTGGAGTAATTGAATACGGGGCAGAGAAAAAAATTTCAAAACATAGCAACTTGTCGTTTGCAGTGGTTTGTGGAGTGCCGTCTGGAGTAAAGTTAAAAATTAGGTAATTGCTGTAAACCAAATTATTTTTATTTAAAATACAGGGTGGTTGCAAATTTTACTGATAATGTTTGGCTGTATATTCACCACTATAAATATGATCTAGGAAAAAAATATAACTAATTTAATTAATAACTTCAGAACCGTCCGTTTCATTTGGAATACTTATTTACTGACAATTTTTCAATGTTCCAAATTTTGACGTGATTGGTAAAGAGGTTGTGAAGTTATTAATTGAAATTCTTATATTGAATATATTTTATTTAACTTTTTTCGTAGATTGTATTTATTTATTTATCGTTGTGAATATAGTCAAATGTCGGTGAAATTCGCGGACACCCTGCATATTAACGAATCTGGCACCTATTATATTTCTTAGACTGACGAGAGCTTCGCAGACTTATTCATTCCCAATCCATCTGTGCGAAGAGATCATGCCGGCTCCTATATTTTATGCCACCATAGTGCCTTTAGTAGTTTACGTTGTTGTTAAGAAAGGTTTCGTTGAACCTTTGCTCAAGGAAGAGAAGTCGAAGAAAGTAGAAAAACAGAAGCAGAATAATTACAATAAACTACTGGAAAAAAGAAAAGAGGCCATGGCAGCACAAGAACTCATGATGGCCACTTATAATAGGATACGGGAAGAAGAGAGTAACAAAAAGGGTCTGGTGATTATAAAAGCCATTTACGGACGAATCATATCTGGTAAGTAGGTTTCTTTCTATAATTGATAATTTGCTTTAAATAAAAATATCCATATAGCAAATTATATCTGCAACATAGAGAGCTCGTTAATAAATATTGTATATTTAATTTTACTAAATCATTTATCTTTCAAAATGATCCGTACTTCATAATCAGTAAAAACACTTGAGTGGTGATGGCATGTCATTCCCCTCTAAGACTAGGGTTACCATGTGTGAAACATGTAAAGTATGACAATTGTGACAAAAAAGGATGATTTTCAATGGAAAAGGAAGGAAATGGAACATTTTATTTTACTTTATTTAGTAACATAAAATCCTTGTAAACACAAGTAACCTTAAAAAATATTGCACTATGCATATATTGCGTTAAGAAAACAAAAGTTATATAAATGAGTTAATGAGTATTAACTTGGAACTTATATATAATATCAAAAATAAAGAATGTGAAATAATAAAAATAAAACATAATATTATAAAATATTAAAGCCAAAATATAAGTAGAATTTTATTCTCTTCCGCGTTCTCTGGGTCAGAAGGTGATGCTTGAGAACAATATTTTTCAGATGATCCATGATTTCAGATTGATTTTTTTTATATTTATTTTTAAAAAGCCGGACAGAGAACAAATCCGGCCGGACAATTAAATTTGCCTTAAAAAGGAGGACATGTCCGGCTTTATCCGGACGGATGGTAACCCTATCTAAGACAAGCAAGCGCTTCCATCTGCTTGCGTGTAGCTTAAAGTTTACATTTCTAAGACGCTTGCGCTGAATTTCAGCAGCTGTAAAAACCTTCCAGCAAAAATTTTTTGGCTGGATCGCTTACGCTGAATGTAACTCCATTTTGGATGTCAAAAATTGACATTCTGACACTTATTTGTAGGTTACTTTTGAGCATTCCAGTCACATATCTTTGAATATCAGAAAATTGGATTCTTTTTTTGCAGACATTTTTGGGAAAAACTGAATTGCAATGTGCCAAATCTGGCGAATAAGGTTTACATTAAGCAGTGCATTATTAACTTATTTGAAAAATTTCTGAATTTAATGAAACTAGATTATAAATTTATTTTTATTATAGAGAATTCATATTTATTTATTTTGAATTATGTTAGCTCAGTGTAAAAATTTATTTTTATGATTTATTCTGCCAAGTACCTCTTAAAAAATTGTTTGACGTTCCACAAAAGAAAAAGATTGAGAGGCAATATTAAAAAATTTTAGCATAAAAGGCGCTAAAACAATTTAATTCACTAAGAAATTGTGTAAACAATTTCGATATTGTTTCAGAACATGGTAATCGAGGGGATGTGGAATTGTCTAATGAAGTAATAGATGTAACTGTACCTATCCAGTGTCTAGTCAAGGACAGTAAATTAATTATACACGATCGCACAAAGGTACCAAACTGTAAACAAAATAGCTGTTACTTTATTTGTTTTCTTTTAGAGTGAATTACCAGGTTTCTTTGACCCAGCCTTGGGAGAAGAAAAAATGTTACATATAATTTATAATTATCACGATCAGCCTCATGAAGTTACTATTGCAGATAATGAGTCCTTGAGGTTACCTAAAACATGTAAGTATTTATTTCCGCTTTGTTTTATTCTTCATTGTTAAACCTTTTCTTTTTTGTTTCAGCCCACAGAACAAATATAACCTAGTAGTAAATTGTGTGTAGTTAAAACTGTAGTGATTGTAAAAGTGAATTGGTACTCATGAAGAGTTGGTGCAACGTTTGTAATTTCATTGTTTGTGCCAATGAATCAAATTGTTTTATTTCAAAGGCGCTTGTTGTGAACAGATTATCTTTTATAAAACAGAATAAATTTGTTATTAATTAAAAGTCGTTTATTTACAATTTGTAACTATTTCAGTTTGACAATGCTTTCAGCCCTGTAGATTTTGAATGAATATCTCGCAGGAAATTTATTCCCTCATACCTTGTTTCTTCTTCACCTGCAGGTGTCCAACTGAAGTCGACCTCTAGCCGAAAACTGCCTAAGAAATGGTGTGGCGGATTTACCCACTCCTAAAAAAAGAACTTGATTACAAAAAGCATTGGTTTTAAATTAACTTACTGTTGGTGACAACATGCCAAAATATTTCTGTCCGGAAGGTTTTTCGTAGAGGTGGTACACTTTCCCAGGTTTTTTTACAAAATTGCAAGCCGTGTTATTGAGCTCACTATGTAAATTTCTTTCATTTGCAACTTCACTCATAAGAACATACAGATTTTTCATCTAAAATTTATATATTACTGCTGTTATTTATGCAAGTTGTACAGTGGCCGCAACTTAAAGGTTTCCAAACTAACAATTTTGTACTTTGAAGGAGTGAACCAGGCACTTGTATGACGGATAAGCAATTAAGCCGTCATAATTTTAACAAAATATTACACAGACTCGATCTGGAAACCTTTGTGGTGAGTGTACTTACTTGTTTACCTATTATATCCAACTTGTTTTTAGCATTAGCTTGAACAAATGTTTGACTCTAAAAATATAGTGTTTATAAATTTATAGCGACAAACAATAAGGTTTCTTACATTATGAAGGCAGTCTCCTAATTCCATTAACTCCTGATGTGTTTTTTTGGAAGTTCGTGTAGGATTTACCAAAGTTATTCCTCCAGGTTCTGGTTCTCTTTCCACAAGTATAACTAAAAATTGCAGTATGATTCGACATTTGTTTCAATATTCTGCACTATATTAATAAATATGTACATATTTTTACAAAATATTATTATTCAGTACAAAGCAGAAGTATTACAGTTTATACTTGATCGATATAATCGCTTTGTTTATTTAAATAATATGAATTTATGTTAAATGTCACCTTTATTATTTGGAGTTTCTTCAGCGTCTGTTTCATTTGTTGATATATTTTGAAAACAACGTTTCATTTTGAAAATTGTAGGTGTATAATGTATATAATAGGTATATTTTCTTTCCCTCACGTATATTAATACATATGTGTATGGTTTTTAGAGTGCCAGTGCAAAAATTTATTTTAGGTTGAGGTTATATCCTTAAGTATCTTATCTAGGGTTATATCTATAGCACGGAACCACAAACCTAGAAATAATATTTAGGGTAAGTTCAGTTTCCTAACCTGGTTGACCAACTGGTAAATAATTATTTTGAGAACTGTTTTATCTAAAAGTACATTTCAGTGATATGGACGTAACCATTCACATAAATATATAACTATGGTTTTTGATAGTATATTAAAAATGTTAACTAAATTAGGTTGGGTGGGTCGGGGTAAAAATAAAACTGCAAAACCGGTAATCCAATAAATAAAAGTTTATGAGATATCTGGACCTTTTAAATAAAATCTTAACAAAAAACACTTTCTGAAAAAGTATAATAAGTAAAACATTTCCTAGGGAATAGATGCCACATTGTATTAACTTTTCATTTAAATTGTAAAATTCTGATTTATTTTTGAAAAGCTTTAGCTATACTGACTACTAATTTCTTATATTTTTTTATTAAACTCAGCATTGTAATAAAAAATCACATGTTTGCTATAAGGTTTTAATGCATAATTTTTCAAAGTAAATTAATTAAAAACTAACCCATATAAAATTACATTTCTGTGCTAGAGGTATTAACCACAAACCTAGATTAGGGTTGTGGTATGTTCACTTCAAACAAACCTTCTACAAGTGATCTTTTTATATTTAGTAAAAATACTAAAAATCCGCATGTTCGTAAATTGTACTAGACATCTCCATGCAATTTGCGAACAAACAATGTTATTATTGTTATTTAACGTAGAGGCAGAAGAAGAAAACTCAATTCGAAACTAGTTCTGAACGCAAACACGGAATTCCAGGAAACAACTACTCTGCGGGCTAATGCCCCGACCAGCATTGAATTACACCTGGAAAACCTATAGCAACAGCTAGAGTCATTCGTCAGAAGCCCACCAGACATATACCGGTTTCGAGCTTATTAGCTCTCATCAGTATGCCATAGGTGAGGTATCTGACGAATAATCCTAACTGCTTTCGTCTGTCTAACCCGACAGAAGGGACCATGAGTACGCGGTGTAGAACTAACTACATCTATCGGCCGTTCGCTACTCCATGCCGGACTGAAAATGTCACAGACACGAAGCGTTCTACATGCAGTAGACACCATTGAAAGCTGTCGACCTTTATCGCGATCGGCGAGAAACGATATTTTGCAAACACGGAATTCCAGGAAACAACTACTCTGCGGGCTAATGCCCCGACCAGCATTGAATTGATGAGAGCTAATAAGCTCGAAACCGGTATATGTCTGGTGGGCTTCTGACGAATGACTCTAGCTGTTGCTATAGGTTTTCCAGGTGTAATTCAATGCTGGTCGGGGCATTAGCCCGCAGAGTAGTTGTTTCCTGGAATTCCGTGTTTGCAAAATATCGTTTCTCGCCGATCGCGATAAAGGTCGACAACTTTCAATGGTGTCTGCATGTAGAACGCTTCGTGTTTGTGACATTTTCAGTCCGGCATAGAGTAGCGAATGGCCGATGGATGTAGTTAGTTCTACACCGCGAAGTTCTGAACGGTTCAGAATCGATTCTTGCTGTTGTTGGAACAAACCATACGAGTAACTAAATATCATATGGAACAAACCCAATAATTAATAACCACAGAATACTATAGTATTCTGTGTTGTGTAATAACCATAATAATAACCCTAGTTATATATTTTGTGAACCCTATTATAACCTTAACATTACTTAACAATGACATTGATGTGAATTTTTGGTTTAAAAATTATAATGCTAGGAAAAGTTAAAAATTTGTAAATATACCTATTCTTAACAGTAGTCCATGTAATAATTTTCTAAATTTTAGATGTAATCCACGTCAGAATATATTAACATGTATCCGAAATTTAACTGCTACCGAAGTTTCAACTGCGTTGAGGCCTTTTTATTTCTCTGTGCATCCAGATTTGTTTGGAAAATATCCTCATGAAAGGGTAATTTAGGTAGAATAAGATAATTATTTGTATTGCTATGTTTCAGTTTTAGGCAAAAAATGAATCCTCTTTACAACAGTTAAGTTCGGTTTTGGCAAATCTTCAAGCTTCGCGACTGATAAGACCTATGAAGTTAGATTTTTACATTAAAGACAAAACACAATCTGAAGGTAAAGCATTTAAAAATAGGCGATAAGTTCCATATTTATTAATTTTCCAGTATCCTTTCGATTAATCAACATTTACATACGTGAACGCGATATTCGCGGAGCAGTAGTGACTATTCTAAAAAGTTGTGGATTATCCACGGACTACGTAGATAATATTATTAAGCCTCCTGAAGCGGCTGCACCAGAATTAGATCAGTACAAAGTGAAATACAAAAATGATATTGATTTCACCAAAGTAAATAAGAATCATCCTATTTATGCTCATATTGTTATGCAAAGAAAAATAAAAGAAGCCCAAGATGCCTTAATGTTAAAAAATTGGTTGAGAAACAATTTTAAAGATGCCATAGAAAAATCTAAACAAGGAGAAGCATATAGAGAGGAGATTCAGCGATTGCGTATGTCTATTACAGAAAATTTAGGATTGAGGGAAATTCGTTGGGAATGTGGATGGAATGACACACATTTTAGAGGATGTTTACTAAGTTTTAAGTCGTTAATTGAACAACATCCAGAAATAAGGAAGATAATACGAGGTATGAAATGTGTTTAATAAGTTTTTGCAGAGGATGATCACACGTAAATGTTAGATTCAAATGTAAGTTTGTTATTTTAAGATATCGAAAAATTGAATCATATTTATTGATTTTTTTTCGCAAGGCAGTGAGGAGTGAATGCACGTTTAAATTTTCTGATATCTCCTAAAATAACAGTTACAGTCGAATCTAACGTTTACACGTGATCGCCCTGTTCACGGGATACTATACTTATATATTACACTTTAGAATAAAAGTGAGTTTCTCTTGAAAAAAAATATATCCAGGCATCAGAGGTTGAAAAATCATCATATTTTTCAAATAATTGCCATTGAATTTTTTTTTCTGATCACTTGTATTTTATAATTTAAAATAGGCACCAAAATTTGATGTTTATTTATATTAAAATAATTTTTTTATTTCAGATAGGATACTGGTTTTTTCTTTCTTTACTGGAATTAGTCTCGATGGCTATATTATGCTATACAGTGGAGAAGTTCGACATAATTGGTTAGATGTAATTATTGTTTCTTGTTTTCTTTACATGCTTTATTTAATCGATAATATAAAAATGACCTTGATTTGTTGTGATATAAAGTTAGTTTTATTTATTTTATAAAATTGATTCTTGTAAATTAAATTTATTTAACTTAAAATTGTAAATTAATTTTTTCTTTTTAGTTTTTAAAAAATGTGAGGAAATATGACATTGCTTTAACAAGGATTCCTGCATTTGAGAAATCTTTGTCTCATGTATTGAGGAACATTAAAATAGGAAGGAGGTATGTATGCAGACAAAGGTATATTGTAATAAATACTTGTTTTTCTTTTTAATTTTAGGAAATTTATGCCCAAAGTAATAGCAGGCACATACGAAGAAAATTTGAGACAGATAACAACTTCGTTGAGTGATTTTAAGGGACGGAAGCCATTTCCTAAAGAGTGGCCGGAATCATTGGCAGACTATGAAATTGTGGTTGAAACGTAACTTATGTTTTATTGAACCCGTTTTTGACCAATCATTACATTATTATTTATAGGGAAGCGGGCCCTTTAATGGTATCGCCTACTGGACAGTTTATAGTTCCTGCAAATCTACCTGGTGATTTATTGGTAAATTTTATAACGGCAAATTTGGAAGAAGCAGGTAGAAAAAACAAGGAGTACCAAAGGTAAGTAGTGCCTTATTCGCTCATAGATTGCAAATTTATTTCATTTATCTTTTTAGTGATAAATATTTAGAACGACATTTGATTCAGAAATGTTCAACAGAACTTCAATTAGCGGCACTGAAAAAAGAGGATAACGTAACTCCTGACTTAATGATAAAGTGTTGTAAAAAATTATTAGAAAACAAATTGGAGCTTGTAGAATTCACAAAAGGTCTTCGTTTGAATATTACTACTTACTATTCTGTGTTGTCAGATGGTATAGTTTGTATACCATGGAATTTTAATCTGTGATTATGATAAAGAAAAACGTTACTATGAAACACATTTTTCAAAGTACTTATTTTGAAACATTTTTTCATTATATAAAATTTTCAATTTTCAATAGTTGTTAAGTTTGTAAAGTATGATCTGATTACTTGTAACAAATAATGACTCAATAAATACGTAATTCTAGTCAACTTTATATTTTGTAGCATATATATGTATTTTTATCGTGTAATATTAAAAAACTTTAAAAATATCTTTTGTTTTCAACTATTATAATTTCTCAAATTGGTTCCAAAAATTACAATGCGATTTTTGGCGAGAAAACTGCTAACGCGGTTAACTATGGTTTGCTGCGGTTTGTCATTTTCGCGAGGAATAAATCAAATCCGGTTTGGCAAACCGTACTTGAGTGATATGTTAGAGTTCCGGTTATTATATCTGTCTCTTTTTTACATTTCTGTCTCATTTCTAAAATGTCTATTTTCGCTGTGATCATTTTCTAACATTTCAGTTGAAAAATATCGTTTGCTTGCATAACTTTTGTTATAATGCCCAAATAAAAAATAAAATTCAGATAGTGATAGTTCAGCCAATTTTTTGTCTTTTTGAGGTAAACCATAAGAATTTTTGCGAGATCTCAAACCACACAAACACATAATCTAGGCTAACCGAGTTAGGCTCGATTTGGGTCGCCAAAAATCTCTTAAGACTGGATGCTCGTTTGATGGTAAAAAAAAACGAAGAGGAAGAGGAAGAAATAAATTGTGTTATGATTGTCTTGTACTTGTATTTATTTTTATAATGGAAAAGTATATTATACAATACGAAAATATTGAAATTGAAAAAGTGTGTAGAATATGCTTAACAGAAAAAGATAATATGAATATGATTTGTGAAACTGGTTTGGCTGAAGTACTTTTAGAATGTACTTCTATACAGGTAAAAATCTATGGTTATGGTTGCGTATTGACTAGTTTCAATTATTGAAACAAATATCATTTCTTTGTGGTTTTTATTGGATCAAGATTGTAACAATGAAATAGACTTTAAAATAACTTGTTAAATAATTTGGATTTTCACATTTTTAAGGTAACCCCAGAAAATGGACTTTTTAATTTCATATGTGATGGGTGTGCCAATGAAGTTAATAAATGGTATACATTTAAACAACAAATTATAAGAGCACTTGAAATTGGTCATCTTCTATTGAAAAAGAAAGCTACATTAGCCCATGCAACTAAGATACCTTCACGTGTAAAAGATTTTAATATGACTAGTGATGCTTCTCCAGAATTTATACCTTATATTCTTCCTGAAAATGAAAAGTTGGCAAATGAAAATAGCTTCTGTTCTATTAATAATGGTAGATGTAGAGAGAAATGCAAAATATGTAATAGAGAATGTGATTCAACTAATTCTTGTAATTGCCATAAGGCGTATGCATGTAGTAAGTGTGACAAATCTTTTAAAACATCTCAAGTATTATCAGAGCATCTGAAGAGGCACTATAATGATCGACGTCATATATGCACACTGTGTGGTCATAAATTTTATGCCAGAGCAAATTTAATTGATCACATGAGATCACATACTGGAGAAAAACCATTTACATGTGATATTTGTGAAGGAGCTTTTGGAACCAAAGCTACTTTAAGGCAACATCAAATTGTGAGTTTCATAATTCAAATACCTTTTTTTCAGTTGTTGGGAAAAACATAAACAGCGTAAAATCCAATTCAGTATATTATTTATTTTTAGGTTCATACTGTTAGAGAAAAGAAGTTTAAATGTGATATCTGTAACAAATATCTCTTAACTGCAGGAAGTTTAGAAACCCATAAACGTAAACATTCTGGTGTAAGACCATTTTTGTGCTCGGCTTGCGATAAGCGGTTCTTCACTAAAGAGGCGATGCAACGCCATTTCGAAGCAATACATGACACAGATAATAATTTTTTATGCAGCGTGTGTTCTAAGGTGTGCTCAACAAAGTTTCATCTGAACAATCATATGAAAACAAAACATTTGAATTTAGGCAAACCAACAAATGCTATTTGTTCAGAATGTAGTAAACAGTGTGGCTCAGCTGCAGAATTAAAAGTACATATGAGAGTTCATACCGGTGAAAGGCCTTACGTTTGTCATATCTGTAACAAAGAGTTCATAGCAAAGGGAAACTTAAATTCTCATCTACATCGACACACAGGGAACAAACCATTTTCATGCAGTTACTGTGGGAAAACTTTTGCAGAAAAATCAACATTGAAAGTCCATGAAAGAATTCACACGGGTGAACAACCTTTTAAGTGTAATTTTTGTGGAAGATCGTATATTCAAAGTAGCGCTTTACGAGCTCATTTGAAACAGCATTGAACAGGATAAATACAAATTTTGCTTTACACTGCACTAAAATATTTTTATGTTACAAAACAGTGAATTAATGGTAGAAGAAGAAGCAGTTACCATAGCACGATTGAGGTTATGTATGCAAATTTAAAAAACGTAAACATACACATACAGTATAATTATTTATTCCCAATAAAATTTAATGATGCCACAAGAATTTAATGTTGTACAGTGCTACAGCTGCAAGGTATTTCAGGTAAGAAAAAGGTGTTTTGTTTTTTTTTTAGGAAAATTCTTTATAGGTAGAGTGATCATACATACGTCCTCTTAGGATATGTTAACGCCTCCTTCAGAAAACAATGTAGCTGGCAACATTCCCACCACCAGTTTAATTTCTATGAAATAAAGATTTTATAAAGTCGATTTTGTTTTTGCTGGTTATGTTTATGTACAACTGTTATTTTGCTAGGTGGTTGAAGTTGAAAATTTTGAACTTCACCTGACTTCAACAGAGAACAGTAATACGATTAATTTCATTGGCTGGAAATCACGTGACTTCATGTTGCTGGCAACACTATGTCGTTCTCTGAAGGTGGTTTAAGAAACTCTGCTCTAATGTATCTGGCTGCCTGGAAATTGATCAACTGATAAATGAAGACAGCAAATTCTACAGATGATTTCATATCGATTTGACATAAATCGTCATCGAAAAATGTTTTGTACGGCAGGTAAGGCTCTTTCAAGATGGCTCTTTGTTTTTTTAATTGTCCAGATCGCTGTTTATCTAGAAATATCAAACCTAGGTTATGGCTAACTCTTACTTTTGATGTAAAAATGATATTTTAATTGTAACAATAGGCGTCCCATGGGAGAGCAATTGATGTTTTTAATTATATTTATTTTTTGTATTATTTTTAGTTTAGAGTTTTAGATGAGACCATTTATTTATTTCAGATCTATATGAAATCATTCCTAGAATTAGCTGTCTTTGTTTGTTGGTTTAATTTCTGGCCATTAAACATGTTTATTTTTATATTATAATTCGAATAATTTTGTTTCTTGTTATTATGTAAGTTGTTAAAATATTTATTAGTTAAATTATATAAAAAAATCTAGGACCTTTCCATATGTCCTCGTTTTTTCTCATTTTGTGTACATCTGGTCCCCTATTTACCTTATTATACATATAATTTTTTTTTAGGTAAATATTATTAAGAAGGCGCCAAAGTGGTCATGCAAGATGTGTGGTGAGAAGCAGTCTGTGAAAAAGGTATATTTGTGGTATTTTTATCTTTGGTCGAGTGCTGTTAGAAGTGAAAATTTATACACTTTTTTAGGTTTACAGCAATGGAAGTGCGAAAGAATGCAGATTACACGTTCAAGAACTGAATGAAAAAAGAATAAAACTAGATGAGCAAGTACCATATGAATGTGATTCAAAGAATGAGACGCAGAAAGAACAGAATCACGAGAATAGTAAATGGTTAGAATTTATGCAAAACGATGAAACTAATGAAGAAATAGACGACTGCCCAACTATTAGTGTAACGATGCCAAAGTCGGACAAATTGATTTTTGACAATGAATTAAATGAAGAAGTTTTAAAAAGTGAGTATTTTGATTCAAGTAAAAATGAAATGTTGATAAATATTAACTTATTTCAGAAAGAGAAAAATGTGTAGAAAAAAGAGAAGGGTCGCAAATCAGCAATCTGAATTATAAAAAGTTCAAATCTGATTCTGAAAAAAAGACAGTTAAAAGTGTTACTTCTAAAAATATTTTTGAATCTTGTAACCATGATATCGATTCTTTTCTGGAGATATAGGAAAAACATTGTAAAATGAAAATTGTTTATTTCAAGTGAAAAGTTTTACAAGCAAAACAAAATAATGCTTAAGCTAATAAAAGTGTATTTGTACACATCTAATAAAAACTAAAAATCACATCTTGTCCACAGTTTCCTTTGACTCAAACATGTTCTTATGACTTGTTTTCGATAATCTAAGATATAAATTAAAGACATTTTTAAACGTTCGGTTTGACAAACAAAATATACCAATTTTTTTTGGTCAAAAAATATGTACATAAAAGGCAAATCACGTAGACTAGAAATGATAAAGACTGTGCATTTTTTTATATAAATAATATTTACAATTACAGCTAACACAGCATTTATAAAAAAGTGGATTATTGCCTCCATCACTATTGCTTATTGCTGGCACTATAAATGATAGATGATATAATTTTAAAGTGTAAATAATCCCACTTTGTTCCAACTAACAAGATCTATAAAAATAGCGGAAGTATTGTTATACGATAATCTCATGGAAGTTTTGCAGGTACCTACATTGTCTATGATTGTTTCTTACATTTATCCTTACATAGAAAGCAGTAAAGCTTCTAACATATTAAATTAATACAAAAAATTATAAATTAGAGATCACAATTTTACTTAAAATGTGTTGAAAATTATCCAGTATTAGTCAGTCGTTTATGATTAAGGATTCTTCATGTTTTCCGTCTTCTTCTAATACCAACTCTTCTTAAAGCTCCCTTCGTAATCATGCTGTTGTTTCTGTCTCTTCCTCTCGTGTCGTCCCTGGCCGAATGCTGTTGACCTCCAGGTCTTCCTTCTGCGCCAAGGCCTACAATGACGAACAATAAATAACTCGATTTACCACATATTATCAGCTCAAAAAATCCCTTAAAATATACTGTTTTTTAATACATTTTTTAATAGATATTCATAATGTGTGAAACTAACTACTCTGAGGACTAATACCCCGACCAGCTTTGAATTACACTCGCATTATCTACCCATGTAGGTATTATCATTATTAGCTTATATGGATTTTTTACTGTATTGTAAATGTATTTCAGCTAATATAAATAAATTTTCCTATAAAACACTAGCTCAAACTCCTGAGGTTAAAATATGAGGATATATGCCAATTAACCTTAATCCAAAAGTTTCCTAAATACAGGGTGTCAAAGTTATTATTTTTTAAAACTTCGCCTACATTTAAAGCTTCATAACTTTTTTGTGTCTCGGTATATTAAATTTCTAGTTAAAAATGTCTGTTCCTTGGCATCTTTTGTCCAAAAAAGGTATACCTGGTAGGTGTTTATGGCTGATTGCATGTTTCTTTGTGATCAAAAGTGAATTTGAGTTTTAAAAACATTTAATATGATCATTATGCCAGGTGTCTTTTTTCCTTAACAAATTTAACCAAATAAACTTTTATTTTTCTACGTTCATGCAAAAAACAAAACTATTGAACCATATTTAGTGGAAAAAGTGGTTCTTTATTGCACTAGTGCAATAAAATGTTCATTGCATTCATCTGTCATTTTACTACAGCGTTTTGTCATCATGACAAACATCAACGTTCAAATTGATGTCGCATTTTCCTAGACTTAGTGTCATCTAAATATCATTTTTTGGTTTTGCATGAACGTAGAAAAAATATTGTTTGCAACTCATACAAAATGTGCTTATTGCACTCGATGTGTTGTCCTACTCAGCCTAACGGCCTCGTTGGACAATTTCACGTCGCATGCAATAAACCCTTACTTTTTGTACTTGTTGCATAAATAACTATTTAGATATTTATTGAATACAGTCTTTATCTATGGAATTGTATGAAAATTGATTCGAATTAACTTAAATTCCTTTATAGTCTAAGAGCCAGTGGCCGGCAACCTATAAGTAAATGATTATACCTGAAATTTTGCACAGTGAGTCTCTTATACCTATTATTCATGAGGTGATGACTGATGACTCGCTAAGCCGCGAGGCCGACCCAACTGTTACTCAGGTGCGAGAGGTATGAAAATTTAACCAACCGTTATTAAATTAACAAAGCTGCTGTTTGAAAATTTTAAAATTTCAGATCTGACAAATTAGGCATTTATTTTTATTATTTATTATATTTAGCAGCTTTTTATTAAAATGATATAAGTAACAAATAACCTCTATTTCTGGTACAGGTTCTGGGATTTGGTGATGTCGATTACAATGCTTGACATTTCTGACAGTTCTTTAACGTCAAAAATCAGATTTAATCAAATACTTTTGAAATTTATAATTTTTGCCAATTCCACAAGTGTCTGCCATGATCTTAGAAGCACGGTAATCGTCTGCCTTTGTTATTTTTATATAATAATAATTGTATATTTTAAAATTTTTAAACGGCAGCTTTGTTAATTTAATAACGAAGTTGATTACATTTTCATACTTCTCGCACCTGAGTAACTCTTGAGTCGGCCTCGCCGGGCTTAGCGAGTCCCCACATCATGAATGATAGGTATAAGAGACTCACTGTGCAAAATTTCAGGTATAATCATTTACTTATAGGTTGCCGACCACTGGCTCTTAGACTATTACAATACAGTAAAAAATATACACGGTATAAAAGCTTCAATGTTATTTTTTTTTTCGATTTAGCGATTTTGTTTTTTCAAATTTGGTACATTTATTACCAGTAACAAACTGTTGATTTGTAGAAATATTTTTAAGGGATTTTTCTTAATATAATCAATTAATAGAATATTACAAGAAGAGATTTGTCGTGCCATGAGGGTAGATATAAGTTGTAAAGAAAAGAATAAATGGAGGTATTTTTTTGTAAGTTTTCCTGCAAAAGAAATATGTACATAATAACAAAGTAGAACAGGAGCACGTCATTACAGAATAGATTTTTTCAATTAAAGTTAAATTGGTGACTCCACATTTCATATTATAAAAAGTGCAATAGAGATGATGGCCATGCGTTAACACATTTTTCAGGCAGCTTTTATGTGATTACTTACTTATTATTGGCTGCTGAATAGTCAATTCGATACGGATATTCCTGAACTAACGGCAGGGTCCTGGCTGCTAATAAATGTCATGGTTTTTAATTGTATTACAGACCATTTTTTTTGTATTCAAAATTAAATCAGTACTGGTGCGGTAATTTTGTGCAGTTGTGTCTTATAAATAAAAATTAACCAGTTTTTCCAAATTTTCCAGTCAGTAAAAAAGTGTAAAAATCACATAATGAAAGTACTTACATATACACGTTTATATTAAAATTAATTTATCTGTGAACTAAATGGACTGTTTTACTTACTGGACATCGTGTGTTGCTTGCAATGGCTAATATAATTGAAAAGTTATTCTTACCGTCGTCTAGGAATTTTTTCTTTTTATATCTCTGCTGAGTGACCGTATGGATGGGCAGTACATTCCCTCTTGTCCTTGCAGGATGTTGGGAACTGTGATGGCCTACAGTGCAGGACCGTCCTTTACATGCCACGAGGTGCTTAAGCAAATCGTGCAGATAAGAACGTTCTTCAGGTTTCAGTGTATCTACCCTATTTTGCAACTCGAATGGATCTTGAAATAATAATAGAATCATTAAGTTCCTGAATTGCGAAAATGCTTGTTTTTATTGAGAAACAGAAAAATGTTTTACGGCCCATTCACAATATTTAATTAAACATATCTCATCAGTTGTGGTATAGGAGCACAATTTAAAAAATGCGAATTTTGAGTTAGCAACATTACTCGATCGAGGATGTAGTATATAGAATGTAGGGATTACTCTAGTTGGCTATTATTCTACAAAACGACTTCCATACTGCCTACTTGATGAGAGATAACAAGCTTGAAACCGGTATATGTCTGGTGTAACTGCTGACGAATGTTTTTGGCTGTTAGGCTACTTTTTGAGTGAGCCTTGTTTTATCCAGAAAAGACATTTTTATAAATATTGAATGCTTCTTTCTGTACTGTGATTTTTGTTCCAAAAATGATGGTGTTATTGTGATTTTTTTAATTGACTTGCATTTTTTGCATTTTTTTTTCTGATTACGCAACTTTATACACAATATACTTGATGTAATTTAATGGATGGCCATTTTAAGCTGTACACCACATCGATTAATATATACACAAATTTTATTAGTTTCAGCAACAAGAAAGATATGAATATAATAACAAAAGTCAAGTTTTCAGCATATTTCATGATTTTTGATTCAGGAGGTTCTATGGCATACACTTTAAACGTGACCACCCTGTACATCATATATTTCCCAGCTTCTTACCTATTCTCAAATTGTAGAACGTTACGAATCCTGTGGTAAACTCACAGTACAGAAAATTATGCGTTGAGTTTATTGTGCGCACGCAAGAATAAGTGTTGTTGTTTGCGTTCATGCAGAAGCAGAACGGTCCACCAGTCCACTGGGGAGCAGTTTTCCAATGATCGTTATCGTGGTGAAAACAGTTCATTCTTTCATGACTGCATTCTTTCTCTAGCTGATCCTTTTTGCGTTGTTTTCTCAGCTTTTTCCTTAAGCGTTCCTCTTTGAGTCTGCGTTTTTCTTCTCTGGCTGCTTCTCGTTCGTCAGATATGTGCGCGTCTTTAATTTCACAGTGGCAGACGTTGGGTTTGACTTTCCTCCTTGAAAGGAGTGGTATTACTGAGTCGTCCCTTGGCTGAAAATGAATAATGGAAGATCAATGAAATGGTTTTATTGGAGTAGAAGTATATATAGTTTTAATTTATACATTTTTTTTTATCAGATATTGGAAATCAGGTGAAATTAACTACTCTCAGGATTAATTTCTTCACTAGCATTCAATTATTCCTACAATTATTAGCATTAACTGTGTAAAATTTTGTAATATGTACATTTATGTTATCATTTTCTAGAACCTTCTTCATTTCTTTGAAATAGCTTAATATTTTCACAATTCTAAAATATTCCAGGCTCTGGGGTAAACTTTGAGAACCCAAAAAATATATTTTCCTACCTTATACAGGGTGTCTAGAATATCAGTGCAGTCTTTTTGCTGTATGATAAATTGCAGCAGACACTACGTAATTGACTTTATTTTCTCTGACCAACGGAAATAAAATGATGATGAGAAAAGATATTGAATATGTGACGTCGCACACCTACTAAGTCCAGTGTTTCTACATAGTTACAGATACACCTAAACATATGACGACAAATGATTTTCTTAGAGCTTCTCTCAAAATATAGAATAAAGTTTGAAATAGTTATGTGTTTGAAAAAACGAGAGCTGTCTGTGAAAAACATTCTCCATACAAATGTCTCGTAGCCAGAGAATTTTGTCCAACTTCTCCGTAAATTAATAATGCCATGCAGCTCATGATTAGTACAATATCATTTTTCTTTATGTGTGCTCACAAACGTCAACCACGTACAAAAAAAAAGAAACACACTAGTCAACTATTTTGATCTAGTTTCAGGTTAACAACTAGTAATGGATTACAATGTCGTAGTTACAGTTTGAAGAATTTTTAGAAAAACTTCTATTGTTCATTTCATTAATATTTGCAAAGAACAAATTACGTTAAAGGGCTTTTTACTTAGTCTTAATTGTCTGTTGTAATTAGTTTACTATTTCATGAGTTTTGTATTTTGTTGTAGCTGTATTTTTATTTTTGTAACGTAATTGTACAAAAAGTATTCAGTTGTATATAGAATCCCTTTTAGTATTGAACTCATATTCCGGACATCCTGTATTGACTTGAAGTACCTTAAGTTTTACAATATAGCAAAAAAATACCTTTGAAGGTTCTGTAATTTTCCTTTGCTTGGTGGGAGAAGTGCTTGGGACCGAAGTGGTAAGACTCATTTGACTTTCGGTTGTAAAGTGCTGCCTGTGATGCCCGTGCCTGTGGTGATTGGTATGGTCTGGTGGTGTAGCTGTAGTTATGTCAATCACAACAGGAGTTTCCGGAAACTGAGAGGTAATTTCTTCTTGAGTAAAATTTACCGTCACCTCTTCTTCAAAGTGTGGCCTTTTTTCTGGTCTTTGGGTTTCTTCAGAATCCTGCATCTTTTTTCTCTTCTTCTTGTTCATTGTCGAGCTGGGTTCTATCGGTATAGGTCTGGGAACATTCTCGCTACCGACTATATTGACAGGTAAAACGTTATGTTGGAAGTTCAGTTCATTAAATTCAGATAAGACGGTTCCATTTAAGGGATCTTCTTCCGCGGGTCTGCTATGTTTCAGGTGTCGTCTGATTTCCTTTAACGTTTCTAGCTCCTGCTTAAGTTTCTGGATTTCGTTTTCTATCATGTGCCGCGACAGACGCCATGTTTTCTTATCTTGGAATATAACTGTAGAACAGTTTACTTTCCCCTTTTTTATGATAGTACATCCTAAAGTGTCTATAGTATTAGTTTCTAGGTTTGTTTTTAAGTTGGTCTCGTCAGTCATGGAATCATTTTGCGCCTAAAATTATATAATCTTTAGTACAATGCTTGTTTATACATAATTTAGTTAGTCAACCAATCAAACTTAAGAATGAAAATAATAGATGGCGATACTCTTTTAAAAACCCTGTCATCATTATACTATGGACAAGGTGACTTGGACTTTAAAAGAGTATTGCCATCTATTACTTTCACTCCTAAGTTTGACTAACTAAATTATGTATAAAGATATAATGTCTACAATTTATATTTCAGTCGTACCCTGAGACCGTGTATTTGATGTTGAACGTCTTCCATAGCGTTTTCCACATGCGTAAGGGTATCACGTCTTTCTCTCTTCGATAGTTTGTGTATTTTCTTCTCACCTAATTTTTTAAAGAGTATTTCGTCTAGATGAGTATCCCTTCTAATTCTTCCTAGTCTAGCTTCTCTTCTGGTGATATTCTGCAACTAAAATAAAATGTATTGACGATGAAACGAGGAACAGTGGAAGGAGTTTTTCTTACCGGTAGTTTCTTGTATACTAGCCCGTCTGGTGTAAAGCAAGCACATTTTCTGTAAGCTCTGTCAGACGGTAATGGTATATTTTGAACTACTGATTTACATTTGTGCTTTCTCCATCTGCCGGCATCGTTTTCGCAGTACCATTTCTGTCTTGGTTTACATGGTAACCTCATAGCTTCTTGCATGCATTCTACTGCTAATCTTTCCAGTTTTGACGGTAGCGGTAACACAGGTAGTAATCTGTTGTCCAACTGCATTTCACCTAAAAGAAAAATGGTAAATAAATGATAATAATGTAATATATAGCTGAATATTATTGTTAGTACCTTCACCATTTACTAAGTCAGTATTAGTAACAGCTAATCCGACGTTATCTATATTTGTTTTTTCTTCTAAATCTATTTCATCGTCAAATTCGTCATCATCTTCCACTTCGTCTTCTTCTAAATCATCTTCGATGTCGCTCTCTACATTATCTAAAGATAGGTCCTCACCTGAATCGTATGTTCTGGGTAAGGGGGAGGCTGTCGTTATACTTGCAGTAAAGATACTAGTAGTGTGGTAGTTGGATTGGTAATAATTACCTCCTGCCGTCGACGGACTTTCTGTTGTTAAATTTATCGTATTTGCAGCTGCTGAGTATCTGTTGAGACGAGCTGCTTTGGCGTCAAGATGGGGTGTTTCTCGACGACCAGAACTAAAATAAAAATTAGATTGTCATAAAAAATTTAGTAATTGTCAGAAAAAGAAATGTACCTTTCTATCAAAAATGTATCAGGCCATTTTAGTTTCTTTCTCTTGGGGTTTACGAATAAGGGTAGGACGGAACGTCCATCCATATGTGAAGGAGGGTCGACACCAGCCATGTCTAGAAAAGTGGGGGCCAGGTCAATGTTGAGGACTATATCGTTGACTACAGTACCAGGCTCAACACCAGGACCTCTTACCAAGAAAGGTACACGCACATCGAATTCAAATGGAAAACTTTTTCCCTGAAAAGATACAAAGTTTGTATTTTACAGTTTTTGTTTAATTTCTAAGATTTATTGAATAACAAATCAGATTACCTTTATCAGTCCAAATTGCCCCAAGTGGTACCCGTGATCAGAAGTATAGACTATATACGTGTTGTCTAGTTCTCCGAGTTCTTCTAGTTCTTCGATGACTCTTAAGACAGCTGCATCCACTGACTGCAGAGTTTGAAGGCGCTTAGTCATCAGTAGATCTGTGAATTGTCGATGGATAGGTTCCATGCTTTTGGTTACTTTCAGGATCCATTGTTTATCTGGATTTGGAGCATGGTCATATGAAGGAGTACTAAAACAAGGGTTTATTTTACCTAGGTATGTCTATATTTTATAACATGGCAGCATAAAAAATATGTAGCAGGGCAGAGGTGTGCTGTGAGACAATTATTTGGGGAAGTGCTCACAAATACTGCTTCATTTAATCCTGTGTTGATCAGTTCCGAAAAACGAATTTTTTGAGAAACATTTTTCATGTAAAATGAAGTGATATTCCCTTACATACAACAATAAGTAAACTTATTTGAAGTGTAGTTAACACTGGCACACCTGTTTCAAATGTTTTCGAGGCCTGTGTAACATGGGGGAGCCATTAGACCTATGTAAATTCTGAATCTCAAGGAAGAGATTTTAAATGCCATTGAGGGGCAGCCTGGCATAAACTAGGACAATTGCAGCGCAGAGCTAATGCACCTGAAGCAAACTAAGCTATCGTTTCTTGGTTCTTGGCTGTCAACGTTAAAATACAGGGTGAGTCGGGAGGAACGCACCAAATTCCAGGAATGAATTCTACACGCCAGTAATAAAGGCTCAAATGTTATGCTGTTTTCATTTGTTTTCAAGTTATGACATGTATTTCAATAAAAAAACTAATTTATTGATATTCTATTAATCACAGCATTCTTTGATTAAATATTCAAAAACACCAGTTTGGTGCGTCCTCTCAACTCGCCCTGTATATGTTAAAATACATAAACTGGATCCCACAGTCTGGATCTTGACCTCAAAATATATAGTAGCGTAATTCCCAAAATTTAGTTTATACTTGCGCCATCTTTGTAACAAAAGCTATATTACGACTGATCTAGGCCTCTATATCAAAAAGGAACCATAATCTAATATTTACTTGTCTCGTTAGATGTCGTTAAACCATTGAGTCATGTTTAGAATAAAATTGTGAAAAAAATGTAGTTTATTATCACTAGTTCACTGAAATGTTCCAAAGATTTTTAAAATATAAGCCGAGAACAGCTTGTTATTGTCGAATATTAAGTACTAAATAAGTAATACATATAATGTATAATAGAACAAAGGTTATTTTGGATAAAAAATAGTATTAATTTGGTATGTTTTCATAACTTAACTTTAGTAAGGTTGATTTATTTGCGTCAATAAAAATATTGTTTACTTAAACATTTCTACTGCTAATTAGGTATTATTTTTAATAACTGAAAAAAATTCTAATTTCGATACTATTAACGGCAGGAAACAATTTTAAAAACTAGCACTTAAGGAAACCTTCATTACGTCAATTTAGCTGAAAATGTATCAAGCCATCCATCGCCTACTTGACATCAAATAAAAAAACTCTTAGTAAAACTTGTTCTATTTCACCCTGCATAGTTAAATATTATAAATAATTTGAAATTCTAAGAATGTAGGTATCTATAATCTACAAAAAAATATATAAATAAATAAAAAGAATTGATTACAGACCGGTTAGATCAGAAAATATAAATTAATATCATTGGGTTTTGGGTTACATCAGTATATTTCAAATTTAAGTTTGCACCTAAATATTTTCAGAAATTTATATATATACAATATATTTAACGTTCAGGTAGTATTCACTTAACTGATAATATGTACAGTCTAGAAATTCAGTTACGTACACCTACCTGTATCTAATAAAAAAATGTAAATAAAAGTGATGTATACCAGCGCATTCGCCATATTTTTAAAACTGGCAGCTAATTAATTCTCAGCACAGCTTTCATAAATTCAGTAAAAGCCGTGCCCTATGCATTTTAATGTACACGTACTTAGATGTAGAACATATTGCCAAACCTTGCTGATTATATTTTATGTAACCACCTATATTTATTATAAGCTTAACCCTCAAAGACATTTTAAGTGTCTAGATGCCTGTATTTCATGGTAAATATTTGCTAGGTATAAATCCAACTATTTATTAATAGCGAAGAAATAAATTTCGAATAAAATTAAAGTATCCTTATAGATACATATAGATTGCGTGAATATACAGTGATTTCGAAAAGTAACGAATAAATTCAAAAATTTTGAAATTTAGAAGTTTTCGAAAAAATCCCCTGGCACGTCGATTTTGTTTTTAATGTCGTATGTTAAAAAAATGCCTTTATTTTTTGACATACGATCCATATTTGTGACGTCATCGTTGTTCGAGATATGACGTCATCGACAATTTTTTTAAATAGCAACCCCCAATTTTGACCATGTCATTTGAAAGAGCGTGTCATTCTACATACATACATATCATGACAAATTATGGTGTTACATAACAAAAATTTCAAGAAACTAATGTTTAAAGCTTTAAAATTTAATTTTCACAATACTGTGCACCTGCCCATTATGCAACACCTGTCCGTGCTTATTTAGATGAGCTGTTCCCGAGTTCGATAGGGAGAAGGGGGCCGATTGAGTGGACAGCCAGATCAGATATAACTTATACATAACATATAACTTTATTGATAGGAATTGTAGGAGATTTGATTTATATTAGCTTAAAATACCTTTCTACTATAGTAAAAAAGTATACTAACGTAACGTGATTGTGAAAAGCATTCTGACATAGCTGCTCGCGCATAGCTCGGTTGACCCTCTTGGCACGCCATTGAATTGCAGCTCTTTCTGACAGCCCTAGTCATTAATATATAAATTATTTGAATTATCTTATATCAGCCAGTCAGGAAATTAATTCGATCCGATATTGTTTTTTATGACTGTTTATCTACCTTGTCTACCTGTACAATCGTCACTGAAATATTGGCAACGTGCTCCGTCTTTTTTTCAGTTTTAATCAACGACAAAGCTTCCTTCAACGACTCCCGTTTCGAATAGCTGGCGTATAATTATTCCAGCGACTATAAAAAGGATTCGTTAAGTATTTAACTTCCGGGGCACTTGTGCCAGTTCAATAGTTAGGTACTCATCCAATTTTCGCTTAAACTTCTCCGGTTCTTTCTGCGGCGACTTGATAAAGACTAAGTGGATCATAGTAAGAAGTTTCTATCTTTCCCGATGCAGTAAGTTTCTGCAAATAATCGTAGCTGGCTGCGCTTGAAACTTTCCAATGAATTATTCTTTACGGAGGAAACTACAGGAAAATTCCCCGGTTTGTTCGATAAAATCCTAATTACTTTTATCTAAATAAATGTAATAAAGTATCTCAAATTTTAATTGTCTTTTGTTTAATATTTTTGAATGTGGATTTTATTTGTATATGCCTGAAGACGTTCATATTTTACTGTACTGAATATGCATATTTTTCATCTAAATAATTGTTTAAAATAAATTTCCGCAATTTGCTATATTAGATATATATTATTATACCTTTTTCAAACAAAACAGGTAGGAGAACCGATTGTTTCGATAGTCAGATGGATACATTTAGATGCAAAAAAGTTCTGCTATTTGAAAGAAACATGGTGCGCCCTCTACTAGTGACGTCAAAATTAGAAACATATTTGAATTTCTCGTCCGCAAAAACCCCCGATTTACAAATTTTATGTAAATATTTGGATTTCTTATCGAAAATAAAATTTTAACTTGAACACCCTGTTACTACGTTAATAATCAGTTTTGGAGAAAATGTTATAGAAAGAGGCAGCATTTATTTTCGGTCTAGAATTATCCCCTGAATTTTTTGCTCATCATTTCCGGACACCCTGTATATTACGCGGTGTAGAACTAACTACATCTATCGGCCGTTCGCTACTCCATGCAGGACTGCTGTCACAAGCACGAAACGTTCTACATGCAGCGTTCGGCAAGAAATAGCAGCAGCTAGAGTCATTCGTCAGAAGCCCACCAGACATATACCGGTTTCGAGCTTATTAGCTCTCATCAGTATGCCATAGGTGAGGTATCTGACGAATAATCCTAGCTGCTTTAGTCTGTCTCGACAGCTTTCAATGGTGTCTACTGCATGTAGAACGCTTCGTGCTTGTGACATTTTCAGTCCGGCATGGAGTAGCGAACGGCCGATAGATGTAGTTAGTTCTACACCGCGTACTCATGGTCCCTTCTGTCGGGTTAGACAGACTAAAGCAGCTAGGATTATTCGTCAGATACCTCACCTATGGCATACTGATGAGAGCTAATAAGCTCGAAACCGGTATATGTCTGGTGGGCTTCTGACGAATGACTCTAGCTGCTGCTATAGGTTTTCCAGGTGTAATTCAATGCTGGTCGGGCATTAGCCCGCAGAGTAGTTGTTTCCTGGAATTCCGTGTTTGCAAAATACCCTGTATATTACTTTTAAATTTTATTAATAATATAATGTTCAAAATTAAATACATACTATAAGAAGTGATTTTCTTATGTTTGCAAAAACAATGCTTAAAAACATTTGTACGAATGCAAAGCTACTATTTTAGCACTAATCTGAAACACCTTCGTTAACACACTGACACTGATGGAATCACATAATTTGATTTCAATTCCATGAGAACCGGCTTAGAATCATTTTCCAGCAAATTTAGCAAATACGTACCAATCAAATCGATAAAAGCCAATTACATGAATATCATTAAGGCATAGCTATGCAAATCCACACAGTATTTCTTCGCTAATGGATCGTCAAGACCTTATATAGAGTGACCTGCAGACATGCGCGTATATACACGGGAAAAAGTGTATTTATTTTATTAAACGTCGTTTTCTCTTCACCATCAATTTTATGCTAGGAATCGGTACGGATGATAAATCAGATATAATCACCGCATTGATCAACTTGCCAATGACGAGTCAATTGTCGATATATGGAGTCTAGATAATAAGGCTCGTAAACAAATTGTTCCAGTTAAACGTCTGCCGTCGGCATGAGAGAATTTTGTTTGTTTTCGTTTCTGCACTACTGCTTGTTTAGGCCTACTCGACTGGTTTCGTGGTTTTATTTGCTTCGTCTAGGGTGCTTTGGCTGGCGTGTCAAGGTATTATGTAGGTAAAAGGTAAGGCAATAATTAGCCGAGTTTGTGAAGCATGTGTCTTATAAAATTAGGTACAGGGCATGGGCGTCGTTACAAAATTTTTTAAGGAGGGGCATATGCCGAAAAATATTAAACCCGAAACAACAAAATTTAAAAATTTTAAAAGGATATATAAGGTCCATATAATTCTTAAGCATCATATCTTCAAAAACGTAACAACAAAATGTTATATATAGGTACTATAACATAATAAAAAAATAAAACACTCAGCAGGATATGATGTCAAAAGTTCTGTTTCTGCTCTAAATAGAGTCAATTTGAATAGTAACGCTGCGGGCAACATACTGCATACAACGTCAAGTCTTGGACTCCCCCATTCTTCTTAGAGACACCAGCAGAACCAGCAAATGTGTGACATTTTTGACAAAATTTATTAAATAAAAAAAAAGTAACAAAGCAAGTTCTCTACTTGACTAATAGTCGGTATGACCCCCACCACGTTCCAATAGCATATTGACACGTCTGTGCATTGAGATAATCAAGCGGTTAACGATCTCTTGCGGAATATTGTTCCATTCCTCTTCTGCCGCCACGACTAACTCATCTGCAGTCTGATCTGGAGGAATGTGATGGCTCTAG
>CM046723.1:1855109-1891109 GCA_025584915.1 Monochamus saltuarius | reverse complement strand
TCCGTCATTGCTATTAGTATCACAGTATTGATTATTCTATTACACATGGTCTTTTGGTTTGATAAGTTCGAGAGGGTGCAATAATTCATCGTTTAACTAGCTCTATTGGCAATAAAATGTGCTTCTGAACTCTATAGTTTTATTTATTTATTTATTTACAGACAGTTTGATTCTTAAATTTAATATTTATTTACTACATTCCCTCTTTCTGAGAATATTGAGTTCGGCTTTTGTTACAATATGGTTATTACAATATTATTTATTAATACCTCATCAAATTTTAATTTGATATTCATGTTATAGTTTTTAAAGGATCATAATGTTTGCAACATTAAGGCAAATTTTAAATAAAAAATTCTATATATATATACATATATGTATGACCTCTTTTCAAATCCCAAAGGATTTCAATTATTTTATTTTGCAATTTTTTTAAATCAATAGAAGTTCTTTTTTTTCCCTGTTTATTATCAAAATAAGACCAATTATTACATATAGGTTAGTAAAAAACTAAATCACTCTTTTAAGAATGTTTTAGATAACAATATTTAAAGAATGGGTTATATTAGAAATATATATATTTTATTTTAGTTACTGCTTCCGTATAAAGCCCGAATATTTTGAGTTATCTCATCTCCAATCGCAACTATTTGAAATTCAGGGTCAATCCAAATTACAAAAACATGTCGCAGAAGAATTTTTCTGCTATGCTTTAATTAATAAATTGAGTAAAATGTGCCTCGTAATGTCATTGACTATAAAAGCAAGATTTGTGGAGCCTTCATTGACCATTAAAAAACCATTACTTGATGTATTAGTAGTAGAAAATGATTGCATAGAGATGGAAGGTAACCGTTTTTGCATTAATATGTGTAATAATATAATTGCCACCTTATTTTCAGATCAAATGTCTATAGTAAACAATCTAACTATCCCTGTGAACGTTATTCTGTCTACAAGTGACGATTATTTTATTAGGCACAGAGAAAGCTATCAGAAAAATATATATCAGAAAATAGAAGGGAATTCAGAGTTCTCTGCCAAAGTAAAATTTTCTCCAAATTTGAACGAAAAAAGATATTTTAAAAGAACTGGATTACTAACCATTAACTATGTGAATCATCCGAAAACAGTAAATATTTTTTCAATAGAAATGATTCTATTTATACAGGGTGTTCAATAAAGAATGGGCCATACTTTAAGGTTAGCTTGCTTGGACAAAAATAATTTAAATCAACACAACACAATACAATTTTGCTTCCTTAAGAAGTACTTTTTTTATTTAATTTTTTTATAATTCTACTATTTGTTGGGTAATTGTATTCAAATTGTTAGAATTTATGTATTGGTTTGCAAGCTCAACAAATACGTTACATGCCATTTACTCTAAAATGGTTTATTGTAGTGGCTTGCAACAAATATACTTTTTTCTTATCTAATCGAAGGCTCTTTCAAAAAATCTAATAATTTTTTTTTAATCTCTGACCTTAGAAAAAAATTTGAAAGGAATAATATAGTGGCACATGAGTTCAGAACGTCCTTGTATATTTAACTCAAAAATCAATCAGATATTCGTGTTTATCTCACAAAAAAACCTTATTTTCCAAAATTTGAGTACAATTATCCAAGAAATAAGGAAATTATCATAAAAAAATGATATAAAAAGTACTTTCTCAGGCCCATAATTTCTTAATAATAATTATATTATTTTTGTAAGAAACCTAGCCTTAAAGTATGATCCATTAATTATTGAACATTCTGTATACTACAGTCAACCTCCATATGAAACGCGTTAACGATAAGTTTGGTCAAACTTCAACGATGTATTCTACTGATGAGAAAAATTGGAGTCTGTCATATAACAGGTTTTTATTCAAAGCTTTTAAGGGAGTTACAGAGTGTCACAATTTTATAAAAAAATCCGTGAACTATTTTTACATCGCTTAAGCGGTTCTTTCCCCGATGACAGTTCCATAGACTACATTATCGTACTTCAGTTACTAATTCAGAGATACTTCGACAGCGCAATATAGAAGAAAGAAACTATGTGAGGAATATACTGTATCCCCTGTAAGGCAGGTAAGATGATGTTAAAAATAATAATCTAATTAATAACGTATAGTAGCACAGCTACCTGTAGCAACGATTTGCTACTCCATGCCGAACTAACATGCCGCAGACACAAAACGTTCTACATCGCAGTGGAGAATCATGGAAAGCTAGCGAGCTGTGACATACTGATGAGAGCTAAAAAGCTCGAAACCGGTAAATGTCTGGTGGGCTGTTTGAGGAGTTACTTTAGCTGCTGGCTATAGGTTTTCCAGGTGTAATTCAATGCTGGTCCAGGGTATTAGCCCACTGGTTTTCTATGAGTTTCTACTGTGATATAGAGCACTTCTTGTCTGTGGTTTGTCAGTCCGGCATGGAGTAGTAAATGACCGTTAGAAGCAGCTGTGTTACTGCACGTTACTCATGGTCCCTACTGTCGTGTTAGACAGACTTAAAACAGCTGTTATTCGTCAGTTACCTCACCTATGACTGATGGGACCTAATAAGCTCGAAACTGGTATATGTCTGATGGGCTGCTGACAACTGATTATAGAGAAGAAGAATATTATTTGCCATAATCTGACAGGGAATTTTTAAAATATTGTGACATTTTAGAAAAATTGGAACCTTTTTTATCTAAAAAATGTACACTAGTAACTACGTAACTCTGGTACATTTCGAATTCTCTTAAATTGTCAAATAATCTTTTTCAGAAGTTGTGGATACATTTTCATCAGTAGAATATATATATCGTTAAAATTTGGTCAAACTCTAACACCCTTATATTATTACTTAGGTTTCATTTGATCTAAGCACAGAAGTATGTTTCCCTACAGTAAACTTGACTGAATCACAACTGGAATTTAGCTTTGTTCCGCTGAATTCCTACTCCTTTAAAAACGTCATCATACAAAACGTAACATTTTTACCAGCAAAGTATTCGTGGGAGATTCTAGAAGAATTTTTTGAAATAGAAAAACTACCGTTATATGAGGTAATAACACACTTTGCATAAATAAAGATTTTAATTTTAAAACCATAGGATGAAAGCGATTTATCTGATGATCTGTCCCAATACTTAGACGATTTTCTGCCAAAAGCTGCTAAAAAACGCAAGGAAACTTTTGAGGAGCTTTTTACTAGCAGGGAAGAAATACAATCAATATCGGTTTGAACGTCAGTGACTACACAACAGATATGAAGAATGTTCTACTGCCTACAGTGCAGAGATTTGTGCCAGTCTGTAATGAACAATACTTATTTGAAGATACCAACAGTATTGCCAATTATGACGAATATAAAATTAGGAACATTTTAACTATAGAACCATTCCGAGGTCAATTAGATGCTTATGAATACGGAATTGTCACTATAGGATTTTTCCACCAAACACAAGAATACGAGCTAAGGCGATTTGTAAAGTCGAAGGGGGGGAGTACGAAACCCTGTCCATAGTCGGAACTTCGTGCAAAGTTTCTTATAAGTTTAATAAAAAATACGTCGACTTTGGAATTGAGGTAGAGTTTTATTTAACCAACCTAAAACAATAATTATTTTACTTTTACTTTGTTTTGTTTAATTGGGTATTCCTGCCACTGAAATATAAAAATCGTTAAAACGTCACAAGTTTTGATAACGAAAATAAACGTGTTTAGTGTTTTTAGCCAAAATAAAATTTATAAAATCAACCCCTTGGCTGATCCATTGCTGTGAACCAATTAGCCAGATCTTTTGTTTAAATAATTTTTATTATCTTCTGTTTTATATATATTATATTATGAGTGTTACGTTAGTTATGTATGATGGCATATACTATTCATATTTACCTCTTTGTAATATTACTAGCATCATAAACTAGAAATTTCCAACTATTCTTTTTTTTGTGTTTTTTAAAAAAAATTCTTTTATTTTTTTTATATAGTACACTATTTCTTCTCTCTGTTTGTTTCTATTTAATATATTATCCTTTGAACCGTAAGCATTTTGTTAGTTTTTGCTGCAACATTTCCTTTCTTTTTTCATTTATCTATAATTTGTTTTTTTTTGGTCCTATTTTTTTCCAAAATTTATTTATGTTGCTAGTTTATAATTGCATTGACCAAGGGTTATTTGTTAATATTTTTATATTTCAGTGGCAGAAATATCAATTGAACAAAAAAGTAACAAAAATACCACAAATAAATAAATTACAGACAATAATTATTTTAACGATTATTTTCCAAGATACCACCATAACTTGGAAAATCTGTCATTTGTAAACTACATTATTATTTATAATTTTAAAACGATTTAAATAAATTTTGATAGTTATTTAAGCTAGCAGTTTCCAACAATTAGAAGGTATTTTTTTGATACTGATTTTGTTTTAATGATTTTTAGGCCCATACGGTACAGTTTCGCTGGTGCTACTGCGGCTCCTTACCAACCAATAGGCAGTCTGAATATTCCCTTCAACAGCAGCATTTAAACTACCTATTGCTTGGTAACGAGCCGCAATCGCAAGCCGCAGCCGCAGTCGCACCAGCAGAATCGTACCTATAGGAAGAACTTTTTCTTTTAATTTGCAAATTGCATTACAAAATTTTTGTTTCAAAAGTTCTTTATTGGTATACCTAGAAATCATCAAAAAAATATATACATATAAGAAATATTAAAAAAAAAGGAAAAAGGAGGTAGTGTTAGTATCCAGAACAAAATGTAATTAATTGTAATAATTGTATTGTAAATCTATGATAATAATAATTTTCAGCTATTCTGTGAAATATGTGAAAACACAATAGTTTTAACGAACAATGGCTATTGTCTTTTCAATTATTTAATTACCTGCGATGATATAGAGGAAGAGGGTGCTGATTTGGAGCCTGGATGGTTAAATGTGAGTCCTAACTCTGGAACGTTACTCCCAAATAATAGTACAACTTTAACAATAAAATACTTTCCTGGAAAGGTGGGACAGTTTAGCAAAAGTTTCAGAGTTGTGGTAATAAATAATAATAACGATATAAATGTGTGTATCTAGATTGTTTCCCTATTATCTTCTAGATCGGGTATTTAGATCCCTTCGAAATTAAAATATATGGCTTTGCAGTATTTTCTCAAGTTTTTGCATATATTCCAAGACCATTAATAAACGATCAGCCTGTTGATCTCTCCTACAAAGCAATATCAATTTTATCGATGAACTATTTGCGAAGAGTGAATGAAATATCCCCCGTTAGGAATACTTCGAATCAATCTTTAGACCTGGAAGTTTTATCAAAACTAAGCGAAGACGCTTGGGTTGTAATTTCTAAGGATGTAAGTATTTACAACACAACACATATATTTGCAAATTATTTTACAGTGTAAGAATGTAAAACTAATATGTTTTTCTACAAATGAATATTTAATACCTATTTTGTAGAAAGATTTGGTTTCGTACACCTCTTCTAGATCGTCAAAACGATTTTTATATTCATAGAGATGTTAACATTTCTTTATTTTTAAATTAAATAAGAAATATTTTAGCAAGCTGTCCTTTTATTATTTTTTTTTGCAGGATTACTGCCCAAGTACAATGGATATACATTTATCCATAGAAAGGTTGCTGCTGGCACAACTACTAATGGAAAATCCAAATATTCTGCACTCACACACATTTACCCGTAAAGTTAAAATTATCCCCGAATTCAAAACTCCTCCTTATCAGCTAGACTTTGGATACGTTGTTGTAGAAACATCTGTATGTTACACGGTTACGCTTTTAAATTATGGACCTACTGTAACTGATGTTAAATTAATGAAAAATGGAATGAACATGGAAAAAATAAATTCATGATAGAGTACTCACCTAAAAAGCTAGAGGTCGGTGAAACTATAAATTTACATGTCATTTTTCGCCCTACTTTAAAAAGATACCAACAACCGGATGTTAACATTAAAGAAAAGTTCTCTTTAATAGTCGCTCATGGCGCAACCATTCCCATACTGATAAACGGGTGACATTGCCTCGGCTTGGCTTCAACTTTAAGTTTATAAATTTTGGGGCGGTACAAATAGGGCAATGTCTGAGGAAGCATTTGATGATAAAAATGAGTAAGTGCTTGCTATATTATCAAAAACGTTCTTTAATAATAATGGTCTCTACTTTTACAGTCTTATTTCTATATCTACACTTGATGAGTAATGGTTTTATCAATGGCAAAGCGTGATATTTTTTCGTGACATTAAAAGTAAAAAATTCAAATTTAGTACAAAATTAAATTATTTTTTGTAAAATAATAAATAATAAAAGTGTTTATTATACATGTTCTGCAAAGTAGAAAATATATAAAATATAAGTAGAATATAACATGAAAAGCAGAAACATAATATTGTATGAAATAAAACATTAAAAAATATAAAATTATACAGGATGTATTTAAATAACATGTAAAAAATATAAGGGACAATTCTCTGATGAAAATTAATAGGGGTCTTTGGTATAAATTTTTTTTAAAAAACCTTTGAAAAGTTACCCTCCAAAAAAAAATTATTTTTCTTTTTTATCTTCCATGTACAGGGTGTTTTTAAATGAAGTAATCGATTTAACCTAACATACCTATATCCCAAGTTGCATAATAAAAAAGATACAGGGTGTCAAAGTAAAAATTTTATATTCCTTATTTGTAGGTAACCTTAAAAAATCCAAATATTTTCATAAAATTTGTAAATCAAGGGTTTTTGGGCGAGAAATTCAAATTTCAAGTTTCTAATTTTGACGTCACTAGTAGAGGGCGCCACTTATGTCACATCATATGTCTTTTAACTGGCAATACTTTTTTGCACTGAGCATTTCAAATAGAATTATTTCAAAAATGGTTACTCCCACCGACTTCAGCAAGATATATACCTTTTTCAAATAAAACAGGTAGGAGAATCGATTGTTTCAATAGTCACATACTCTAAGCAGCAAAACAAATCTGCCATTTAAAAGAAACATGATGTGCCATAAGTAGGGCCCTCTAGTAGTGACGTCAAAATTAGAAAAAAATTTAAATTTCTCGCCCGCAAAAACCCCTGATTTACAAATTTTATGTAAGTATGTGGATTTCCTTAGAAGTTATTTACAAATATCGTAAATAAAATTTTGACTTTGGCACCCTGTATCTTTTTTATTATGCGATTTGTGATATAGGTACGTTAGGTTAAATCGATTTATTTTCACCTAAGGAATCTATGGTCTCATTTTTGCTACTTTATTTAAAAACACCCTGTATATCATCAATATAAAGAAGCCAAACATTATCTGTCAATAAAACTACACTTTTCAATATTTTTCCAACCCTGAAGTAATTTTGTAAGGGGTTGAAATAATCAACCACTACTAAATTTTTTCTTATACTTGTTTTTTTTTTAATAAAATTTTTTCCTTTTAAAAAACATGTATTCATTTACTACCTTTTTGATTTTGCAATACATTTTTTTTTCTCTCATAATGTCTTAACTTTTTGAAGAGATCAAGAGATCTGTTCCCTACGCCTTGCCACTGAGGGTTTTATATGTTTCTTATGCTAAATCCAAATTTTAAAATACAATAAATGAATAAAGATAGGATAGCATATTTATCGAGATACATGTTTTAGTGGGCACGTACCTGCAAGTGGAAAGTAGAGTGCAGAAAAAGTACACCTATTTTGTATCCCCACCGAGGAGAACTGCTTCGGAAAGAATGATATATTGGACGTGTACTTCATGCCGACAGTGAAAGACTATCTTCCGGGCAAATTATACATATACATCGAAGGAAATCCAACAAAAACTTCAATACAATTGTGTGGTTATGGGATTGGAGTTGGTTTGGTATTTAACTGTTCGATGCTGAAATTCAGGAGCGCACTGCCCTACACAAATAATAGCATCATAATCTTTATAGTTCAGAATGTATCTGATCGCCCCGTTGAATTTTGTTTCGCAGACTATAATCAGTAAGCAGTACAAAATATTTGACGTTTATTCTTAGTAATTGTTACAATGCATAATTAAGAAGAGATTAAAATTCTGCTTGTTTGAATAATGATTTAGTGAATATTTGGCATTTTAGCTCTATATCCATTTTTTTTTTATTATTTTCATTTATTTAGACAATATGCACAAGAAAAGCTCTGGATCAACACATATTTCAATTCTAACAACGTAAAGAGCATGCTTGTACGAAAGAAATGCAGGGCACAAGCTTCACAACATATTTGAAGATAATTATTTGATATATGTCAACGAACTTCGGAAGAAACTTTTAAAAACAGATCAGTATGATTCTGAAGATTCTGAAACGAACGAAGAAATGTCAGAAGAATCGGTAGACCCTCTGTTGAAATATTCACGCAACGAAATTTCAAAAATGTTGAACGGTAAACTTTGAATTGTTACATGTAAACAAAACAAAATTTAAATTAAAAATATCAATTATTTCATAGAACTTATAGAATCTAAGCAGACACCAGAAGACTCAGGTAGTACTGATATTCCGGAAATAAATGAAACCTTTCCATCAAACATGATGATAGTAGAACCAGAAACAGACAAAACTTCAGTTCTAAAAATACCACAAAATGGCATCTTTATTATTTTCCACGGTGGGCCAAATACAGGTTAATGCTAGTATTAGTCAAACGATTTTCCATAAAATTAGTGGTAATTTGTAGAATATTTCAAAGCTGCCAATTGGGCTGGGTTGAGACTCAAAATACCTATTTACAGTATCGATAGATTAATATACGAGGCATTGGTGGAAAACTCTATATATTCTGCAAACGAAATTAATAGACTTATCGATGAAAAATTTGAATATACCGCCAATGAAGAAGATTTAGATCCTGTCCCAGGAGAAGGTAAATTTGGAACAAAAAAATGAATTGCAAATGTTATATTGGTTTCATTTTTTTAGATGAATACGATACTTTGATAAGAAAAGTGTATGTGATATTATATACAACAAAAAGAACTAAAATTAAAAATGCCAAAGGTAAAGCGGCAGAAAAGGGTAATAAGACATCTGAAAAGAGTTCTACAAACAAATCCAAAAAGAAAGATAAAGATTTCAATACATTAGGAGATATACCACTAGAATTGTTTGAAGATCTTCTGAAATATAAATTCATATCTTTTGTAAATGGTGTGATAATAGAAAGTTTACACAGTGAGTTTCTTCGAAAAATTAACATCGCTTTAAATTCTTTACTCAACACCATTGGAAATGCAAAATATATTCATATTATATTACTATCATATACACTGCAAAACTATATCCAGGATATGGAAGATAAAATCGCAGAAAAAGAAAGGATAGCGGAGGAATTAAAGGCTACAGGAAAAGAAATTACAAGAGAAAAATCACGTAAAAATCATTATACACAAAATAGCCATATTAATTAATGTCTCTTATTTTATTTCAGAGTCAAAAACTTTCAAAAAGTCTTCACGGGGAACTAGTACAAGTGGAAAATCAAGCAAAAAATCTAAGAAACCACAAAAAGAAAAATTGGATAAGAGTTGAGCTGATTCATTTTCTTTTCGTTTCATTAAAAATAATTTTCTCTTTCAGCACTTTTAAAAGATATGCCTAAAGATGAAAAGGATGCCTTTGACAGCTTTCAAGAATTATTAACTGATACCTTCGACCTTTGTCAGTTTTGGGATAGAAGAGGTGGTTTTCGGAATAAGACGGTGACCATATATTCATATTCATGTCATAATTGATTATCTGCATAGTGTAATTTTTTTAATTTTTGTAGGGGACCAGAAGTCTTAAATCCGAATCAAAAGATGATACAAAAGATCTAAAATCCACACAGCAGAAGAAAAAGATATCCTATGAAGAAACTTCTGATGAAATTGGTATATATGTATAGTAGTTAATTAAATGTTTTTAATTCTCCTTATAAATCTGCAGGAATTTTCTTATGGGTGATAAGTCATGCAAATCAAGAAAGACCAATAGATTTTTCTGATATTATATATGCTGCACTAAAAGAAAATCCCGACTTGCAAGAAGCTAAAAGATTTAGCAGACGGGATTGATGTGAAAAAAGACTCTGTTCTTTTTACCATTATGACAAAACTTGATAATAGTGACACGGGCAAATCAAATTTCTTTACTATCAGCACCAATGATCAAATTACTGATAGGGGGGAAAGAAGAGATAATGATGTAAACAAACAAGCAACACAACACTATAACACATGTGTACAGGATGGAACTTTGAATAGGGGTCAGATTTGTACATATAATAAGTTTGTTTTCTCAAATTTTGTTCTAAAAACTAAATATTTTTATTATTATTTTTTTCGGAATTTATATATTTCACCGCTATATGTCGTCACACTGGGTTGTTGAGTAGAAATTAATGCAATTTCCACATCACGTGTTGTAATGCTACACTAAACTCAAAAAGATTATATATTTAAGCCTTGTCCTCATGGACGTGCAAAAATTCTCACGAATTTGGCAAATTTTGATTTAAGGGGTTATACCTAGTTGTAAGCCAAAAAACGCGTTTTTACATTAATTTTTTATGAGGAGACATTTTATTTAATCAATATATGATAAATATGTACAGTTTGTGTATTTCTTATATTTTTAACTTCCGTAGTCCGTTTTTAAAAATATTAAATTGTACGCATCCTGCAGACGATCTCCTGGAGGTCCTCCAAAAAAAAGGTGCTCGGCGGTGAGCAAGATATATCTCTGGTTTGGATTATTTGAAATGAGAAATGTAGACAAAATTATGTAATTGATTAATAAATGCATGTATTAATCGAAGCAACAGTCAAAATTTTGATTTTTGAAAAAATCGCGACTTCCCAAAAAAAAAGTTGCAATTTTCAAAGAAATTTCCAGTTTGAAGTGGTCAAAAAAATCGAAATAATTGTTAAAAAGTTTATTCCTTCGATTAATACCTGAGGAATATATCTAAGAATATAGTGTAAAACTTTGAAAGCGATTGGTCAAGCCGTTTTGGAAAAATCGTGCTCACCATCTTTCTGAGAAAAACGCGTTAAGTTAACAAATTTTTTTATTACTTACATCGAGTCATCTATTCCAAGGCCATAAGATGAACCCTCAGCAAGGGAGGGTTTTTATAATTACAAACACAATAGCGAGAGTCCTCAAACGTATAGCAGGTCAGAAAAACAGCTGCTACTTATGTCTATTCTCCGCCTACTTTCAAACGGAGACGTTCTTACAAAAATGCTTATATCTTCAAAAATATTTGTCGGATTGATTTAAAATTTTTAGAGAATATACTCAAATACATATACATTCTAAAAATACAAAAAAAAACGATTTTTTCAAAATTTCAACTAGCAGGTATAACCCCTTAAACTTGTAATGGCGGGAAAGTGTCAACTTCTCGTGAATTTTGTAAAACCGAAATATTATCGTTATTTTAATCATTATGTGGGTTAGTAGGTTTTGAGTTTCTGACAATCTACAATGACAGTGAAGAACGGTTTTATGATGAAAATTGTAGAAAATATTGTAATTGGCAAAATTCGCTAAAAGTTTGAGACTTTTCCCGCCATTAAATAATTCGCGCGAATTATACGAATTTCGCGTCCATGAGACTTTACCACAATTTATACAGTTCGTCGAGTGAAGGTTCCAGAGGTGCTGTCTAAATGCGCAATGAACACCAATGAAATTCATTTGTACATGACGGAGTGGGAGACAATTTGACTCTTGAAAAATCACTGTGCTTCTTGAGTATGCGGCTAAATGCGCAGTCGTCTAAAAAAACGAAATCTGGGACTTTGATATCAAAGGAGCCGACGTGAAGACGCCGGACTGTAATTGACTGTGGTCACCCTGTACAAAACAATCCACTAAATACTGCCATAAATTTTAATACAAAATAAAATGAATAAAACACAACACACTATTTTCTATTTGTGATGCCATTGAAAATTTATATTGATGAACTGAAAACTAAAATAAATGTTATAAAATGAGGCGGTGACATATTTGGTCATTCTTGTCTTACTGTCTACTACCTCTTAGCACTTATTTTAGCAGGTGCTGAGCTAGCTCAGTTACAGAGTTTAAAATAACGTATCAGTTATAGAATTGTTTTTAAACAATTATATTACAAGTACGTTCTGCCATACAATTGATTTAGAACGGCAATACCATCCCAAAACTGACCCCCACTTAAAGTTCAGCACAATACAGGTTTATGTTGAAAAGTTACTATATCTTAATTTTAGAGTCACGGGACTAAATCAAGCATAAGCTTATTAAGTACAAAAGGTATTTCTTCAAGAAAGAAAACTTCCAAACATCACAAAATTGTTGAAGAGAAAATCAATCCTCCAACAAGAGGTAAAAGGGGCAATTCTATGGGACATTTTAAAGGAAAAATTTAAAGATATAGATTGTTAGTGTTTGAAAAATATATTTATGCAAAATCTTAGAATATCAATGTCACTGAATATTTTGCAGTCTTTCAATCTGTTTGACTCGTAATTGCATTATAAATGAAAATACTTCTAGCCATTATTTCACAAAGTAAAATTATAGTACTTTTTGTTCCAAATGTATTTTTAAATACAATGTAATAATTAAAAATAAGGACATTTTCACTTGCTCTTTGTATTGTGGAAACTTCTTTCTTTTAAATTGTCCAAAGAATCACCCTAAATATGCTTAATGATCACAGCTACTTGTAGAAATCGATGTACCTTTCGATAATATGTCAAGACGTATTTTGGAACCTGAAGAAGTAGCCTATTACACTTTTACTTTTTCCCCAAAAAAATGTGGTGAATACAATCACAATTTTACAGTTCAAATAACAGGATTAAATTCAGATTTTGTATTGAACTGTAGTGGAATCTGTGAGTTACCTACAATAGATTTTAATCCTCACGTTATGTTCCCTAACGTTCGGGAATGTTACCGAGACAAAGATATGAACACCAATTTCGTGTATATCAAAGAAATGAACGTACTAGATTTCGGACTAGTTTTTTTTGACGCAGACAAGTAAGTATACTTATATTCTTTATTGTACATTATTTGGATGAGCACGAAATCTTGAACATTCCCAAAAAATAGACAGGGTGTTTCATATATAAATGTACAAGCAGTGGTGGCCAGTACAATGAGGCAGGGGCTCATTAAAAATTTGAAAGCAATAAATAACAAATAAGAATCACTGCTTACTTTAATCATCTAATCTTAAATTAATTTATTCGCCTTTCAGATAATCTTGTATTTGTATTTTCTAATTTACTTATAAATAGTGATGAAGAAAAAGTTTCAAATATGTTAATTCTGTAGTTCGTATTTGGAGCAGTTCCGATCTGCCAGCATCATTAATTTAAAAAATCATGAACCGCTACTGTATATAACAGTTTGACCACTGACTTCGGGACCAATTTAGGTTAATTCACCTATTTTTAAGATCACTCCGTCTAGTCACTAGCTGACCATAAAGTTACTAATGGACACATTTAGGTACTCCACAGAGTAATTTTTAAAACTTATAACTGCTACAAGGTTTTTTATGTCTTGCCCAATTTTTAATTAAATAAATAATTGATATATTATTATCTTAAAAATTACTACTAATTAAACTAAATCAGCCTATTTTAAGTCCGAGATAGTCTTCTGTTGTGCATATGTATGGAATGCCCCGTAGATAAGGAAAATTAAATTTTATACCTTGTTTTGCATAATTTTCAGTCCACATAAATATGAATATCATATAGTATTGAAAAACATCTCACGATTACCATGTGATGTTAAAGCAAGTTTGGGTGAGAAGACATCTTACTGTTTGCCTTCAAATGTACTGCATGTAGATCCAGATCAAGAAATGCTGTTACCGATATCTGTAAAGGCCACCAAATCAAGTATTTTAGAATCAGACCTCTGTATATCTGTAAAAAATAATCCCGTATCTAAATTAGTAAAACTTGTAACTAAACCTTGCAAGGTGGATTGCCAGATAAAGCCTAAAATGTTGACATTTGACAAAGTCCCAGTCAACTGTGGCTTACAGAAAAAAATAAGTTTGTGCAACCTTTCTCCTGTTAATCTGTTGTGGAAATTTGTTGACTTTGATTGGGCTTTGCAGATATTTCAAATATCTAAAACTGAGGGGTTTTTAGGCCATTTTCAGTTTTTGATGTATTTTTTTCGTACACACCACTTCGTGAAGAATCATATGCTAAGAAGCAATTAGTTGTTCAGGTAAGGCATAACTTTAAAAAACCCAAAATTGACTACTGCTGTTGTTTGAATGAATTTCATAATATTTCTAGCTTTTCGATATAAATTATTCTGACAAAGTACCGCTTTATGTAGATTCTTTAACCCTACATGCAGATTCAGTTGAGTGCATAGTAGAATATTCCGATCATATTGACCTGGGAGACATCAAAGGTGGACAAGAACACAAAATTTCATACACTTTAATGAACAAAGGACAGCACAACACGTGCATCACGTAAATTTTATTTTACAGGTTTATAAACATCAAGATACCTACACTACAACTTTTTAGATTCAGCAAAATTGATAATCCACTTGATAAGTACAAGAATGTACGAAAATGTTTTAATTTGATGAATACAAGTGAAATATTATACCCCAACAGATTATTCACAGGAACTTTAACATTTAATCCACTGAAACCGATGGTACTTATGAGGTTCCCATATTTGTATGCAATTTTATAGAATGTATGCATCCAGAAAACGTAATGAAATCTATTGTTATCAAAATATCTGCAAAAGTTTTCTTCTCGAGGTAAGTCAGTAAAATTAATTGTGAAAATTTCTTCTAAAAAGGAACGTACTAAAAGTTAACTTGCTTGCATTATACAGATGTTTCATTGTCTACGACATTTTCGACCATTTTATCTTAAATTATCATAAAGGTGCCATCCTTTACATAAAAACCAAGAGGATTGATGTCTGCGCTTTTATTACCAAAAAATAAGCATAACGGACCTAATTTTAAGTATTTTATGGCCATTGGTTAAGGGGGACCCTGTATATAATTATATACTTATAGTTTTATACAGGGTGAGTTGGAGTGAACACGCCAAACTCCCTGAATGGATTCTACACGTCAAAATAATAACAAAAAACTCAAATGTTCTGCGATTTTCATTTGTTTTCAAGGTTTTTAATTCCACGTATCATCAAGACATGCAGCAATAAGGAGAGCTACAGACGCCCTTCATAGATGAAGCAGAAAGTGTTTTGAGGTCAAGGGTGGTATTTTTGAACACTTAATCGAAAAACTCTATGATTAATAGAATATAAATAAATTAATTTAATTGATTTTTTTTATTGAAATGTAAATTATAACTTGAAAACAAATGAAAATCGCATAACAACACGTAAGTTTTTTCCTTATTATTTTGTAAAATCCATTCCTGAAGTTTGGTGCATTCCTCCCAATTCATCCTGTATATTTTGTGTTTATAGTTTTGAAATAAGTCCATCAGGCGATATAAATTTTGGGCATCAGCAGATTTTTTCAACAAAGGCACACACACTGGAGTTGAAAAACACAGGAAGATTTCCATTGAGTTACACAATTACTTATGTAAACCCTGAAGAGTTGACTACTGAAAAATCTGTTCCTAAAAAAAGCAAAATTGGTATAAGCGGAGAAGAGAAAGCAAGTAGGGTAACCAGCAACAAGAAAAGCAAAGAGAGCAAAGAGGATAAAAAGTTATATGAATGTCTTACACATTTTTCCATGTAAATTATAAATATTCTATTACAGAAAGAGCACAAAACTAAATGCAGGATGTTTTTCTATTCAACCATCGATTGGTGAAGTCATGCCTAATGACATTGCCCACATAGAAATAGAATGCTACCCTAAAGAAAATGAAGAATATAAAGAGGCCATAACTTTATCTGTGTCTGAATCTCTTGATGAAGAAAGACACATTATGCTAACTGTAATTGGTTGTGAACCAAAAATGGATTTTCACAACTTTAGAAGGATATTTAAAGAACACTACATTGTAGATAAGTTGGAAGTTTTAGATGTTCCAAAGATTGTAAGTTGTTTTCACATATATTATTATACCTTGTGCAATATTTTTATTTAAATTGAATATTTAGACTGTGAACTATTGTATCTATGAGTCATCGGAGCAAACACTGCATTTTAAAAAAGTCAGTCTAAATACAGAAGCAGTTAGCAACATATACATGCAAAATACCGGTCATGTGATTGCCTACGTCACCACCAAGATAGATGATGGAACTAAAAATGTATTCAAAGTTTCCCCAAGCAGTATTGACGTAGACCCTTTCAGTACCAAATCTTTATCTATTATTTTTAAACCCGAGTGTGTAGGGGTATGTTTGTGTGTTGACAAAACTTTAACAAACATCTGGACAAGTCTTTGTTTGTAGGAAGCCTATTGCAAGTTAGAGATAACTTATAATTCTTCCACAAACAATAAGTTTTCAGCTCTAATTGGCGAAGGAGTAATGCCAAAACTGATGCTTATTAAACCAAACTTGGAAGAAAACAACAAAAGTAGCATAAGGTTCCTTCCAACATACATTGGTAGTAGCAGAACACAAAGAATCTCCATAAAAAATGTCTGTTCCATATCCGCTAAAGCAATCCTTCAAATAAATAATAACGTTAACGAGGCTCTTACACTTATCGCATGTGAGGATACATGTAGCATGTTAAATATTTGCGATTTAGAAGGTAGACGGTCGATAATTCCATACAGATTAATTAATCTTAATTAATTTCATTTCAGAAATTCAAAATACAAAATATTCAACATTAGTGAATTTAAATCCTGAGGAAACTGCAAATTTCGATTTAAAATATACACCAAAGTGTGAGGATATTTTAGCGGCCCATGTGAAAATTCACACAGTGAATAATCCATTCGAGGTTGTTCTGGTAATAATATATAGCATTTACTAAGAATGATCTCGTCATAATCTCTTAGGGTGCAACAAAAAAGCAGGTCATCCCATTGACTGCATATTTTTGATAGCAAAATATGACGATTTAACCCTACTTACATATATACAAAAATATGTGTCCCTTAAAAGATATATGGTTGAACTTTTAAAAGTATTATTTCACAATAACTGTAAATTTTTTACATATAAGCTTATTAGAGATACTCCTTGTGGTTAATCAAATCCTCAATATATGTGGTTTTAAAGGCATTTTAAAAAGTTCATCTTCAACACCCTGTACCTCTTACGGAACACATTTTTGTATATAGGTAAGTAAGGTTAAATCGTCATATTCACTTACCAAAAATATGCCGTTAATGGAATAACATACTTTTATTTGTTACACCCTGTATAGATAGCAGTATCCGGACGCAGCTATTACCACGACATAATCCTGGAAGAACTGCCCCCATGCCACATTATAGAAAATAATATAATAGGTTATCAAATCAACTTCAATTTTGCTTTCTTACATTACTTACAAAAGAAAAGTTTTTCAATTATAAATAACTCTGAACAGTTTACTTACAAGTTTGAATTTACCAATTTGGATCCATTAGCATTTATACCAAGAGTGGGACATTTAAAACCCTTAACCAACAAAGAAATAATTGTTAGTTTTTGTACCATAAAACCGCTGCATTTCGATAAGGTAAGATATGTTTCTCTTAAACATACATTGCCCTAATGCTTTCAAATTTAGGATCTGGTGAAATGTACTATAAACAAAATAGAATATGTAAATCCGGACGACTCAGATGGTTTAACATGGGACGAAGACATAAATATATAGCCTGGGATATTTCCCAATCTCGACCAATGATTTATCTTCATCTTCAAAAAAACACAGTAAAGCATCATATGATGAAGAAATTGTGGATTGTTGTGAAGATGCAAGGTAACAAAGAGCCTATGCTTATAGGCAAAAATCACGAAGTGGCTGATATGTGTTGATAGATTTCAGAACTGCTGTAAAAGTGAATAACAAATTACTTGCATACTAGAAGTGTGAAGTTTTGTGTTTTTTAATATTTTTCTATATTTTTTTAGTACCAGAACAGTTTCAAAATAGTATAATTTTATGTTGAATGAAGAAAAGTGCAGTATCTGCATAAGATAATTTGTATTAAGTTGGATGTGGGGGTGAACAACAAATCGATTTTGTATATGTATGTGTAGTGAAAATTTTCTGTATTTTTTGGTAATTTTGCAATATTAAGATCGTACGATATTTAGTTATAAAAAGCGTACAAAAATCCAAAACATACGCAAGAATATTTGCACAAAATCTCAAGGTTATGTTGTGAATTAATTAAGGATGTTTTTAAATCTATATTACACATTACACTGCCAATTTTCTCCAATTAATAAAATAGATATTTCATGGGGTGGCTGAACTAAAGCAGACATCTGTAAACACAAGTTTTTGACAACTTGGAGCTTCTCACGTTCTACCCCAGACAAAACTATATGCCTTGTCTCACCTTCTTTTAGAGGTCGCACACGATCCGCCAAATAGTCCAAGATATCTGTTATAAATATCTCAAACCAAACCATTTCATCTAAATCTGAGGTCGAGGTTACCATAGCAGGAATTCACAATATATATGCACTTTAGAAAAGCTGATAACTCCTAAAATACAGTTTCACCTAAAAAATACAGAAGAATTACACTATAAAACACAACTCCCTGACAATTAAAAGCTTTATAATGTTTAGCGGCAATTGTAAATAAATTATTGTACACCCTTACATCCGACAGCTTGAATTTTACAGCGCCATCTAGTGGTTCATGAATTTTGCGAATAAACATTCAGAAAGAAACTGAATAAAATAACTAATATACCAATAATAATACCAATACCTTGAAATCTTTAGAAAAAGTGTAAAGAACATCATAGCTCGATCCGAACCAGAATTCAGGATAATCTCGGAAACATCAGAAATTATATCCTGTTTACTTTCAGTAACTGCAGATTACTCTACTTACATAAATAAAGTTTCTGACATTAATTTTCCAGATACTTACATTAATGAGGTAATTTTAACATAGATTAATGTGATAAACTAATTAAAGAACACACTGTTCACAGAAAACAAAAAGACAGTTTGAAATAGAGAACAATGGAGTGGTCCCTTTAAAAATTGAATGGAATTTTACAAATGTTAAAACTGTAGAAACCAGGGCGACATCTGCAGTAGAGAAAAAAGATGAAGCCAATGATGCTAAAAACGGTAGACATAACGTTGCTCAGAAATTTAACTTAATTTAAATTTTTGGTTTTAGATTTTACAAGACCGATTAGTGCAAATTCTTTATTTACCAGTGAGCCTAGTCAGTTGTATGTGAAAGAACCAGAAATTCCATTTACTATATCACCTCAAAAAACATTAATCTACCCCAATACAACACAAGAATTTACAGTTCAATTCTGGCCCTTAAACCTTGTAAATTCTTGTATGAATCTTCAATCGAATATTGTAGGCCTTAAACCGCAAATGAAAAATATAAATATAAAAGTTACAGGGAAAAGCTTAATGCCCATTTATTATTTTGAACTTGAACAAAGTAACTATATGAGTAGAAGGCCCGATGGGGTTAAAAAGTGTAATGTACCTGATTATGTAGACTCAAAGGTTATAGAGTTTGAATCAGTCGGAGTTGGAGTTTTATCTTTAAGGTAATGGTTATTGCAGTCTAAGTTTCACATTTTAAATAAACTGAAACTAAAACATTTATTTTGTATTATATTTCAGAAAATTTTGTGTAGTTAACCCCGGTAAAAAAACATTTACATACAAATTTGAATCACTAGAAAAATATCCACCATTCTCTTACTTTGACTGTAAAGCATCTACTGGTGTTGTAAAGAAAGGAAAAAAATCTGAAATTATATTCACATTCAAATCTCATGCATTTGGTAACTTTGAGGGATATTACATGTTCCAAATTCCAGATGAAAAAATAAGTGTTCCGCTTTTGTTAGCCGGACGATGTAGAGAACCTCATGTTTACTTCACACAATCACATATTTCATTAAAGCCCACAGTTTTAAATGTTCCATTAAGTACGAAGATTACGTTATGGAATGAGGAATATATGGAACTGTCCTTCAAATTCCATAAAGAGTCTTTCTTTAACGACAATCAAGATCAAGAATTGAACATAACACCAAAAAAAGGAAAACTTCGACCCCACTCTGAACAAATTATCGAGTGCAGTTTAATATATTAAGAGGCATTCTGATTGTTAATGATGTCATACTTTTTGTAGGGTCACTTTTAAAGCAGAAAAGATTGGTGATACAAATTTTCTCGTACTATGTACTGTCGAGAATGTACCAGCACCTCTTACTTTAAACATTTCTGCACAATGTGAAGAAGTCGTATCATTAATAACTTACTGGGATAAATCTGATGTTATAACTAAGACTTTAGATAAAGATAAAGAAAATATTATAAATTTTGGAATGGTAAATTCTAATTCTAAATAGTAATCTTCGAAAACCTAACGAGTGATTCATTATTAATGTCTAATACACTTACGGCATGTTTCAGCATGCAAATCATTCGTTTACTAACATATCGTTTACTATAACTGGCTTTTAATCCATTTTTAATCATTATTGGGTATCAAAATTTTACAGTTGTATTAATTTATTTTATAATTTAATATAGCTATAGAAATTTTGAGTAGCATCCAGTGCCTATGCTTATTCTATTGATATTTCTAACGTAATCTAAATCAAGTACTAGGCACACAGTTTACACACACGAAAAAAGCATTTTCTTAATGCAATATATGGAGATAGAGAATGCATCAGACTTTAGTTTGAATGAACCATAGTATCCACAGTCGTATCGCTGTGCATAGAGAGAGATAAATAATGTTCTTAGAAAAATAATTTTATATTTATACGCTTTATACTTTATAGTGCTTTTATATTATCTACGAGTTACTCTTTAGATTTTTGAAGATTGAATATAGTTTATTAAAAAAATATATTATTCAAGATTACTCCAAAGAAAAAGGAAACGCTGGAATTCTCAGTTTCGAAAAGGCAAAACTGGATTTTTCTATATGGTACAATTAAATGCAAAACCTGTAGAGCATTTCTTTCGCATAGATGTAAGCCAACGAAAGGAATTTGTGGCCAGCAACAAAACTTCCAGTTTTATCATGAATTTGGAAGCTCAGACGAAGGCCACTTTAAAGGATTTCAAAGTAAAAATAAATGCATGTAAAATTTATTAAGTAACTAGCAAGCAGCTCTGATTAAAACTATTTTAGATATCTTATGGACCAACTTATTTATTAAGTATAAGTGCTAAAGCTGAATCGCCTTTAATCAAGCTCTCATTTCAGTCTTACAATTTTGGGTACTGCATTGTACAAAAATCAAAAAGCGCTTATTACAATGTAACTTTGGAAATTAAAAATATTGGAACTCGCGTTGTAATGTGAGTACGAGAACTGTTTAAATCGACTAGATATGCGTTTGTCGAAAAACATTTTATAATTCACCAACATTAGCACTTGGTCATTACATTAATTACAAAAAATATACAGTGTTTATTAAGAAATGGGCCATGCTTTAAAGCTAGTTTCCTTGGATGAAAATAAGGTGATTTAAATTAACTTACCTTAGTAACATCTTGCTTTCTTAATAAGTTATTTGGTTCTTCTAACGTAAAGTATCACATAGATATTAATTTAATAATTAATTTTTGGAAATTTAAGGCCCTTTAACCTAACCTTTATTAGGAAAATATTTGACCTATCCTTATCCTGGACTAGCTGGTAGCGGACCCGGTATCAAAACCCCTGGGCATCCACACATATTAATTTCAGTTCCTATAATAACAACTGTAACCAATGCTATCAAACTTGTACAATGGTCGTCAGCTTAAAGTCACCAGTTCCATGGTCCATTCTTTTCTAGTGCCATTTATTATACACGGTGCTAGAAAGGGACAAAAACATGGAAGTGGTGACTTTTAAGCATTCAATATTACATTTATACATATATTAACAACAATACTCAATATAATACCTGCAGGTTGGAGAATTTGTTTGAAGATAATGACGATTTAACAATTGATTTCAAGAATGGCTATGTGCAACCTTCAACAGAACACTTAACCATATATTTTCACCCCATGAATGTAGGTCGACATGAAATAAATGTACCACTAAAAGTAAACTTATTGAAGTATGTTGTTAAAATAATGGGTGAAGCAGTAAACGTTAACTTGCAACTGGTTAAAGGCAGTGATAAATATATTGACCTCGGGCAAGTACTGGTGGGAACAGCCAAACGCTATGCAGTTCAAGTAATCAATAAAACTCCTACTAACATAAATGTATTTTTTGATCTATGGGAAAGATTACCCTTTCACACCAGACCCAAGGAGAAAATATATTCAGAAATGAAATTACCTGACGTACCTGAACCAACAAAAGAAATGTAGTGCTAAACCCATCCATACTCTGAATTTTTTTTAAATATATTGTTTTAGGATATCTAACCCAAGTAAAATTATAAACAAAAAGAAAAATTTAAGGGAGAGCACAAAAGGAAGTACTACCAAAGAAAGCAAAAAGGAGAGTAAGGAAAGTAAGGAAAAGAAAAAACTCCCTGAAGATGACACAAAGAAGACGTCGAAGAAGTATTACCCCATATACTCTAATTTCATTAAATTTTACTTACTGTCATTATAGGTCTCAAAATGTCGAAAAGAATAAGAGTAAAGATAAGAAGAAAAATGAAGAAGAAGTAGTTCAAGACGAGTGAGATTTTTTTTGTTATAGTCTGGTGCAAATGAAACGAATAAGTGCATTATTTTGTAAATCGGTGACCTTGAACAAAAATCCTGAAAAACTGTCTATAACCTCCGAAGTTATTTGAGCCATCTACGTCTAATATGTTCCTTTAATGCATCTTTGTGGTCTATTTTGTTATATTTTACTTTTTGTAGTTTCGTAAAAAAAAATCTACAGGATTTAAATTTGGAGATATAGGTGGCCATTCAATTGATCCATTTCCCCCTATCCACCTGTCTGACGTCCAAGTAGTTTCTTACCAATACAGCATAATGTGGAAATGCACACCACAAATCATTTATGTTTGGAAACAGCTGATTCAATTCAGTGTGGAAATCGTATTCCATAAATTGTAAATTTGAGGAACTTTATCTTATGTTACCTTTGAATAGGCAAACATTTATTAGATTTCTTACTGGAAAACTTAAAAAGCCATGTAGGAACAAGTTTACATTATTGAAGTGATTCATTAATTGTGATTTTAGAATTTTTTCTTTAGCACTATGCAACATTCTATTACCTAAACTTTTTAATAATTAATTAATCTTTCAAAAGAACTGTGTATGATACGTTTGTATTTCAAAAAATCATCAATGACATCATCCCTTTCACACAGATGTAAACCTATGTAAAACAAATATCTCCCAGAACACAGTTTTAAAAATAATGTTTGGCCTATTTCAGAATTTTTTGTCCAAAGTCACTGATATACAAGTAGGTAATGAATTTATTCCTTTCATTTACACTATACTGTATATCATTGAAAATAATAAGAGTATGTCAGATTTGCCGCATAACCAATTAATAATTTTCAATTTTAGTATATTAGAGTTGTTAGAACTCCGAAAAAGTGCAACTGACTTTCTTAAAATATCACCGAAGGACTACGTCCAAATAGCTCCAGATAAGAAATTTCAATTTACTATAGAATTTATGCCAACAGAACGATTAGAGAGTTTTACGAAAGGTATTTTTATCAAATTTAATAACAAGTAACTGTAATAATTGTAAATAACTAATTAATAATTATATCTCTTAGATTTTCTATGAAATTCAAGACCACATTGAACCACTATGTGTAGTAACAGGTTACTGCTTTGGACCAAAATTTCTACTATCTCAAGAACATTTAAAATTTTCAAATGTAGTAACGGGTCTCACGCATACAGCCAAGACCTTGTTAAGGAATATGGGCGACTTTAAAGGAAGGTAACTCAGGTTTAATTTGAAATTTAAAAACATTCTTAATTGAGTTAACATTTAAAATAGGTTTCAGTTTAAATTAGATAAAAGAAGTGACATATTTAGGATAACTCCATTGACTGGTTTTGTCGGTCCATCATCAGAATTAGAAATTTGTGTTACGTTTGCACCAAAGGCTGCAAACTGCATATATAAGACAAAGGTAATATGTAATTTATGATCTTATAAGCACAGAGTGGTTTGCTATAAGTATTACCCTCTATTTTCCCCATTATTTTGCAGCATAGGAAAATTGAGGATTCTAATACTACCCAAGTTACACAAACAATTTAACAATAGTTTACAGAGATGCTGGCTAATTCCCAGCAACTGTTAGAAGCTTTCGTGGTTCTAGTGATTATTTTTTTCTGAAAATTTGACTCCCTGTTCAATATAATTATGAGTTTTTCACAGTGGTGAAGGGAGGGGAGACACACTTGATTTAACATTGGCACTTTTATGATTTTCTACTGTCAATGTCTACCCACGAAAAAATTTCACGCTTTGCCATTGGTTTTTCAATAAAAATATTTCTGGATTATATCATTCCATTTAAAATAACGGAGTTGATGACAACTTTCAGCTGAAAGTGACAGTTTTTCATTGAAAAGCTCATATTCAATTATACAGGGAATCATATTTTCGTAAAAAAAAATAATTACTACACCCATGAAATCTTCTAATAGCATAGCGAGTGCTCCGTTTAAAATAAAAACAATTCAATTTCTGCAAGAAAAATTGATGGATATACAGGGTATTTTAAAAAGACGTTGCAATATTGCTACAGCTTATAAAACATAGAAAAAATAAGTGCAGTTTGCTTTCTACTGATATTTTAATCTATATTTTTTTTAAGTTAGGTTTTCCTATTCTACGTCGTGATATTGTGTAAAACTTACGTAAAAAATGCAAAAAAACTGTCATATAGTCATCCAGGCTTGATCTCTGTATAGTATTTATGTATCAAGTGTGTATGTTTCAAACCTCAAACTCTTCATTGATATGTCAAATTTTATATAACGGAAATTACAGTATTCTAAAATTATTTTACACCCCCTATATCTGAAAAATGGGTGGCTTAAGGACATACATTTATAACAAATTGAGCAGATATTTTATCAGCTCTAGCAATACTACCGTGTCTTTTTGAAACACCCTGTATATATAAATGCTTTCAGGCCGATTGTCTAATAGGAGGATTAGAAAAACCTCTTCAACTGATTTTAGAAGGTAGCTCTACGAAAATTCCTTCTCCGATATCTACTCTACAATTCCAGTGCCCTGTAAGAGAGAAAACTGAACAAAATATTAAAATTGTCAACATGTAAGTTGTACAAATTAATCTAATTACAAAATATTTGGTCATCAATCAATGATATTTTATTAATTTATGACCGAATATTTTAGTTAGTAGTTCTAGTGATTAATAGCTTTGATAACATAGTTTACTAATTTGTTATTTATTACAAATATTTTGTTTAGAACCAAGGAAAGGTGGATCATTCATTCCTTCATATCGAGTGACCAATTTTCCACAGTAAAGAGTTTATAGTTGAACCGGATGCTGAATATGTTTTAGATGTTATTTACAAACCTGAAATAATGACCTCATTGGCTCCCCATAATGTAATAGCTGAAATATGTTAGTAAACCAAAATTATAGGGTTTCCTTTCTAGGCCACACTGTTTTTACCCCTTCCTGAAGGTAAGGCAATCATTTATAAATTAGTAGGACAGACACTACCTCCTCTTCCAATAAATAAGATCACTTTGGATGTCAAGTGCAAAATGTATAATACACACGCACTAGTTATACGGAATTGGATGAACACAAAGCAGAATTTTAAAGTTACAACAGAGCTAATGACACCATTGACGCCAAAATGCTTGTATAAAGTTTCTGGAAATTCTATTGTGGAGCTTCTTCCTAATGAGCATAAGCATTATAATTGGAAAGTTTATATTGTAAACGAAATACCACTGGATTTTAAGGTATTCAAGTTTATTACAAAGCAGACTAAATTAGGAAATTTGTCAAATAATGACTAATATTTTATTTTATTTACACTATTTAACAGGTAAAATATCCAGATATAGATAATACGAAAACAAACAACAACAAAAAAACATACATAAAGCAAATTACATAACATAGATATGACACGTGACAAATATGAAAAATAATCAGTAAATATCTAGAATTACAAAATAGTCTTTTCAGAGTTGAGATATTACAATCCATAAAATCTACGGACAAGATAACTTCATTATATAAATCACATATTATTAAGTGGAGTGTTTCAGAATATTTGTTCTAACAGGATAGCAAATAAATATTAAATTGTCTAGCTTCTATTCTGGAAACATGAAAGCCTAACATGGCACTGCAGTCAATGACATTATGTATTAATTTATGTAAACAAATTAAATAAGACTTTTTAAGTCGATTATCCAAAGTTTCAAGACCAAATCTATTAAGCATTTCTAATTGAGGGAACCCAACAGAAGGATACTCCACATGTACAGCATAATTAGGACACCAAAAAAATTAATGCATATTCACAATTGCACCTGACAAAAGAAGAATATAAAATTTTCAGTGGGCGTTAGAATTGAAACAGTTTACTATTCCTTATACTGAAACCAAGAGATCAATAAGTCCTTGCAGCTACATAATGTAAATGGCCATTAAAAGACAATTTTCTGTCAAATATAACACCTAGTCAAGAAGGTATCAGGTCTAGAAAGTGTATGTTGTTCAATGGAATAGTCAACTGTTTCTTTGTAGAGACATGACACTTAATATTTAGTGGCAGATTGTTATACTAAAGTTCACTCATCATCAGAGTTCTTAATTGTACTAAAAATTTACAATATTCAATTATTTTTTGCTTGTTCAAATTCGAAGAATTTTGCATACACTTTGAAGGGTTAACAAAATGGTGTATACCAAAGATCTCATTATCTAGAGATTGATCATTGGCGTATACTACTTCCTATTATTTCCTACAAATAAGTGGTAAAGCCTAGAGGTAGACAATGTCTACCAAAAATATTGCATTATATTATTGTTCTCATTTAACGTATGCAGTGCATGTGGTCAACTAGAATAGCCACAATACTCCCCGTGTATAATGTTTCTGTTTTTTATTTAATCTGGATTATGCACTTGACTTAACATGGGCACTTTTATGGTCTTTAAATTGTGCATTACATTTTGTGTGTTTAATATAAAAATTAAATATAATAAGATGATAGATATAGATGATCCAATCGTTCATATAAGAGAATATTGTTTAACTTTTCTATCTTTAAAAAAAAAATTGAATTTAAAAAATTTCCAAAACCGATGTGACTTAAACTTAAGGTAAACATAAAATGAACATTTTGCTACGATCAAAACTCGTCCACTCAAATTATATATTTTTTTTGTTTTATTTCGTGCATTATTTTTGTCATTCATTTTATTTTTTTTATATATAAATACTTTTTGTATATTTTGTATTTTGTGCATAATAAACATTAATCCAAGACAGATGATATAGTCGCGATAAGAATTCAGACGTCTTATGTCGGCTGATGTTACACAATCGTTTTTATTGTCAACATTTTCGATATTTGGTTGCGTTAAAAACTATCATTTTTTGCAATTTAGTGCAATATATAATGCAACCATTTAGTGTAGTATATGGTTTTATTACTCTCAGTTGCAGTTTCTCAAATATTTTTATGAAAATATTAATGAATTATTCATTTGTTCGTATGACGTAGGTCGTCTGAATTCTTGCTGCGACTATATATATTTTACCTCTCGCTTAACTTTACCAATATTTAACACATATTGCCACTTTTACAGGTTACTTTTACAAATATTGAAACTAAAGAATATATGTATTATGAAATATCAGTTAATGTTTTACCTAGTGACCCAGTAGAAACAAAAACTGTAGTTACTTGTGTTCGAAACCCAGTGAACTTTACACTTATACTAGAGAATCCTATTGATCACCCCGTTACCTTTACGATAGAATGTGATCTCGCAGAGTCAATTTTTGACCAGTATGTTACATTAGAACCATACACCAAGGTAAGAAAGCAGCTATTTCAATATCAAAGGACATTAATTTCAAGTACTTTGCAGCATCACCTGCCTTTCCAGTACTGCCCTCTCAAAAGTGACGTCACTACATATTTGTATGCTATATGTCCGGAACTTGGCACATACACTTATTGCTTAAAACTAATAGCAAAACCTCCATTACCAGAAAATACTGTGAGGTTTAAGGCCGAGTTGGGAGAAAAAGTATATAGAGCGATTCTTTGGAAAAATACTTTTAGAGCACCTGTTGAATTTACCGCAAAGGTATTTACAATGTTACAGATATATTTATAAATACAGTACAAGAGAAATATTTTAGTTTGATCATCCTGTATTTTCACTAGAGAAAGTTTCTCCCATACCAGAAGGAGAAAGTGGAAGACTTAAATTCGGTTTTGAACCAAGCCAACTGGGTATATTACAAAGTAAAGCTATTGTTTTTTCGCCACATACTGGAAATTACATGTAAGAACTTACATATAATGCATTTTATTATTTATAGACATAGATAATACTTTGATGATATCTACATCTTGTGATCACTGGTTACTCAATGCTAGACCTCTATATGGCCACAAGTAGAGACAGACCCACTATAGTGTCGGTACTATGAAACCCTCGCGCAATACCATCGGCAATTGCAATATTTGTAAAAACGGAATTTTAGGAAGCAAAAACTCTGAAGGCTAATGTCTCACCCATTGTTAAATTACACCTGAAAACCTATAGCAAACAGCCACGGTTAAGTCGTCAATGGCAAAAGTATGTTAGTGGTGCCATTCAGTGTTGCCAACTGCTAAAAATAGTTTCCGTCAAATACAGGCTTAAAATCCGCTAGATTTGAATGTAAATCCACTAAAAATTTTATTCTTAGAAAAAATACCAATATTGAAAAGTTATATATGAACATAACGCAAATATTGTATTAAACATTTTACGTATTTCTAAAAAAAAAAAAACAGCAAAATAAGAATTTAAAATATTCATTTGAGTAAGTAGGTACTTAACGGATGTTATAATACTGTCTGTTTCAGTGGTTTCCAATTTTAAAGTGGTCAAGAGCCACAAATGCGTTCACGTATTTGATAAAGGGCTGCAAGTATTTTTTTTATACATAGTGACCCATTTGAAAGTGAGACACTTTTTTCAATGATAGTTTTAATAACTCTCTGCTCTCAACTATCCGCAATTTCAAGTTTTGTGCTCTAAACGCTATTCAAATTCTGCCAAATCTAGTGAGAATTCTGCTAAATTGCCAACACTGGACTGTCATTAGACATATACCGACTTCGAGCTTATTAGCTCTCATCAATAAGTCACACAACGAATATTCTTTGCTGTTCGGTCTCTGTCATAGCCGACAAAAGGACATAAGTGTGAAAGATGTAAGTATCTACATCTTGTAGTCACTGACTAGGTACTCAATGCTAGGCCTAGGTACGGCCACAAGCACATATAGATTATACTTTAGACTATTTCATTTATTTTTCATATCAAGAAGTATTTATAAATTAACATATAAATAACTTTCATTTTAAGTACTTTTCAATAAGTAGGTACTAATTTTTACAAAATATAAAACCAACAATGTTTAATGGCTCAGTACAATTTTGTTTCGATATAACGTTGATTTACTTTTGAAATACCATTCTTTAAACTGTTTATACAACTTGAAGATGTGTTGAAATTTATAAATGACCAATTGAAAATTAGTTTGACAAATCAAACATTTATTTCAGATATCCACTGATCGGAGAATGTGTCTTGCCCACTCCAAAAGGGCCCTTTGTTGTAAAACCGGGTGGATCGACTCAGATAAACTTTGTTAATCCATTCATGGAAGATCAAACATTTAACTTCTACATTGATTCAAACGCTTTTTATTTAAAAACAACTTCAGAGACAATAAAAGCTAAAAAATCAACAAAAATTGTCGTCAACATGCAAGCTTTAAAATATTTAGATGGGAACGTACAATCAGGTGAAATAACCGCAAAACTACATGTCGAGGTGGCCGGTAGCTCCCAGGACCATATCAAGTGGGTTTTTTATATTCAGAGTGAGGTTTAACATCTATACTAATTTATTTATTGCAGTAAAATAAATAGTGACTTACCAACCACAGGTGTTTTCTTGGTACTTCTTTGGTTTTAAATGAGGTAAATCAAAGCATTTTTATAAAAAATATAAATGTTAATAAACTGACAAAATAATAAATTTAAGTTGTACTTAAATAGAGAATATAATGGAATATCTGAATTGATGAAAGATTGCTTAATCTTCCCCAGCAGGCATAGCATCTTCCAATCTTCGTATAAATTTTACTCTGATTTCTGTATTCTGATCCCCTTTCAACTGGTCCTAAAATAATTGAATAAGTCGCCTTTACAATTTTTATGCTATGAAAACATCTTAAATACCTGTACAATCCAACTTTGTACATCCAATTGGACCATTTCTAAAGCACCTCTAATTGCCCCACAAATAATATTACAGTACTTCAGGCTTTTAAGATCATCAGGTAATTCTACAAGATCTGTTAGAGGGTTAGTATCTAAGATAAAAGAAAATTCATCTCCGCACTCCAATTTGCCACATTCGGTTGTACTCCTAAATACATCCTAAAAGCGGTCTGTATTTTATCTGCTGTATCTTTTAAATCCAGACATCTTCCAGTACCAGTTTTTGCCAAAAAGTCTTCAATAAGTCTAATTCCCATGTTATAACCCAGTCGTTCTAATTGTTTACTAACATCATCAGTATTATCAAGATCTTTCATCATTTGGGCAACGAGAGCACCATAGGTAAGAGTGACTAATTCTGAGTTCTAAAATGGAAAAATATTAGAAAAATACCTACATAGATTAAGTAGAATCTAAACATACCACTTTCTTGGTATCGAATCTTGTCGAAGACCTCGACATTTTGGTATCTTACTAGATATTTCTTACTTTTTTGTGGAAAAATGTAGTATTTTGAAAAATGTTAACTACATTTATAACCTTTCAAAACAGTTTAGAACAAGGAAAAAAGCTTCAAATCAAAATACTTTGACGTTTCAGCCAAGACGTCACAAACAATGACAGCGCAAGCAAACCAGTTTACGTCATTTGACAGCTGGATTGAAATCAAAATCCCATTTTATGAAAGACCGACTTAAAGCACACAAAATAAATAGATGGGATCGAATAAAACCATGAAATTTCACTGTAGATTTCTGAAAAGTGTCATTTATATAGCATTAATATGTATTTGATTTTATAATTATTTAAATACATATTCAAACCTGACTGAAACCCTATTGACAAAACTGTATTCAATTCAAAATTCAACCTTTATTCATTGTAAATCGTACTTTCTAATCTCCTGTCAATTAATTTAGAGGTTATGTCGTGATCTTGTAAATCCATCAGTATGTTACTGTGTTATAGTTCAAGTGAACAGTAAATAATACCCTAATTTATCAACAATAAAAATGACTAATTTGTGGACTTTTATATTCGTCAAATCGTAGTACTTCCAACAATGGTTTACAGCGGGGGCTCTATGTCAGTTATGGATTGGTCAAGCGAAGACATCAGATCCTGTTTAAAAAAAGAAGGTATCGAGGAAGATACAATTATAATATTATGTGATGAAAATAAGTTAGATGGTAAATGTCTCTTAATGTTAAATGAAAGTGATTTTGCTCTAGAACCTATTAGTAAACTGACACTACGAGATAGAAAAAAGTTGTATTTTTTGTGTAAAACTTTGCAAAGAGAAAATCAAAGTGTTTTGGTTGATCTAGGTGTGTTAGATAATCATACTAGTAGTATATACAGTTCTCAAACACAATATAACAAATTAGAAAGTGAATATGGTGACTCCGAAAGAATATCTCCTCCAATATCAGAAGATGGTAGACCTCGTTACCCTCCAGAAAAGAGAAAAGCCTTTCTTAGCTTCCTATATGTTGTTGGTGTGACTTGGATAACAGCTTTTGTCATGGTAATAGTCCACGATAGAGTTCCCGATATGAAGAAATATCCACCTCTTCCAGACATATTTTTAGATAATGTTCCTCATATACCCTGGGCATTTGATATGTGCGAAGTTACTGGTACTATTTTATTCACAATATGGCTCATATTGCTGTTATTCCATAAGCACCGGTAAGTAAATATATTCTTATTCACAGTAAGTAAATTCTTTTAAAATAAATACATTTACATATTGAAAATTTACAATGATCAGTCCATTTTTTATCAAAAAGATAAACTTAGTTTTGTAAGGATTTCAAGATACTACAATTCCAAGAACAGCCTCCGTATAAAGGTCAAACTTCTTTGTTATACTAATTTAAAAATTAAAATCTTGATCTCTGACCTTTAAGTATCCATACATCAACTGTTGTTTCTATATTAGATCCCAATTTGTGGAAAATAAATACATATTGGACCATAGATCATAATTACCCAATATTTAACCAATCGAAATAATGTTGAAAAATATTTGTCAATGAAATCAGTTATTTTTTATACTTATTGTCAATTTGATATTTTACAATTAAACAAGCAAAATATGCTGAACATTTATGAATCATTATCTAATAGTTTTAAACTTAATTGAACATTAATTTTATATTGTTTACGAAATACCTACTTCAGCATGTACATGACTTACATGATATGAAAAAATGTGTACATGAACTTCACTCACAGTTACTAATCAAGTTCAACGATGAAACAAACGGTTAACAAATATAAAAATAAATTCTATTATTTGAACAATCAATATTTGCATTCTTTTATAGGTATTTTAAAGTAATCTAGCAAACAATATTTGTTATTTTTTAAACATAGTGTACATCATTTTAACATTTTTAGTAGAGATGTACAATTTAAATGAACATTGCAATGATAATAGTAGATTAGAACTCATTTCAAATTTAGAGTCTATGTACCATTCTGTTTGACAGGTTCATTCTTTTGAGGCGATTCTTTGCTTTGTCGGGAACAGTTTTTCTTCTTCGTTGTGTCACAATGCTTATAACATCATTAAGCCCCTGGAGCACACTTACAGTGTCAGCCTCGAAATTATTCCACACAGGGTTCATCGAGCTTCTCTGACCTAGCAAAGAAGCTATCACAGGCTTATGTCATATGGAGAGGCGCTGGAATGTCTATACAAGGTGTCCGGACATGTGGAGATTACATGTTTAGTGGACACACTGTGGCATTGACAATGTTAAATTTTTTTATTACCGAATGTAAGTCATTAACTGTTTTTGTTATGTTATTTTATTACTGTTCATTTCAGATACTCCAAGACATATATATTACATTCATACCTTCTCTTGGATGCTGAATATGTTTGGAATTTTCTTCATTTTGGCAGCCCATGAACACTACTCCATTGATGTCTTTGTAGCATTTTATATAACCAGTCGTTTATTCCTTTACTATCATACTCTCTCGAATAACCAAGCACTCATGCAAAGGGATTCGACTAGGACGCGGGTATGGTTCCCATTATTTTCTTATTTTGAGTCGAGCGTCGAAGGTATCGTACCGAACGAATACGAAACTCTAGGTGAGATAATCATGAACATCTGTCAGTTCATAAAGAGCCGATACAATGATATTAAAATGCATCTTACTGTTGCTGCTAAGAGTAGTACTTCTACCAATCATGTAATAGAGACTGTCAGTAGAACAATTATGGAAAATAATAAAAATAAATGAAGTGTGTGATGTGTGGCTTAGAATCATTTAAAAGTACGAATTTAAAAGTATTATTATTTAATTCAACTAACTCATCATGATTTGGAGTAGTGCAGATTTAAACATGATTTCGAATTGGAAAACGTTCCTCAAATAATTTGCAGTAATGTATGGTGTTCAATATTTTATTAAGAAATATTATAAATGACAAGAAAAAACATTTGTTTGGTAATAAAATTTGGAAAAAGTCGAACTGCACTATTACAAATATATAAACATTACTTTTATTGATTTTGGATACAAATAAGGCTGATATTTATTACGAAAAGTGTTCATGAACCGTGCTTTGTTGTTAAATTTATTTATTATCTTATTTGCAATTTCCAAAAATACCAAAGACTTCCAGTATGTTAAGGTTGCTTTCCAAACATAAATTTATACAATTGGAGATGATACATGTATAAAATTATTAATGCAATTTATCAATACATATATAACGATCACTTTAATCTAGTTTTTTTTTTGTAATATATTAATAAAAGTTTTTTCGTGTTACAATGGGACCATTTTCTATTTATCAAAAGAAACTATTGTTTTTTATTGATAAAATATCTAGACATTTTTGTTGTTAATAAAAATATTTATGTTTTGTATAAAATATATTCTATATTTTATTTATTCTAGTATCTAATGTCTGTGTTTTAGACGCGTTACAGTAATACATTCAAATTATACAAACCTATTTTTTTTTATAACACTTAAATAAAATCTCCGGTTTGTTTAGGCAAAATGTTAACCTTTAAATACTATCAAAAGTTTTAAATTTTAGCATTATTGAAAACATTTAACCAAACAGTACCATTGCTTTTTACCCAAAAAAAAAACATTTTCAAATATAACAATACAGTGCAATAGAAAAATTTTACAGAATTTAGTTTTTTTTCTAATAATAATGGATGTTAATGAATAACTTGGCAACGGAGTATTGTAACTGCAATATGCATCTTGTTGTCAATTCTCATTCTCGTGAGTACTGTTGACTTATTCATATTAAAAGCACGACAGTCACACGAAAACATTATATTCAACTAACCTTGGCAATCCTGTAAGATATAGGAAAACTGAAACGCGTATTTGTTGACTAATTTTTCACGGATTTAAAAAAAAAATTAAGTTTTTATTAAAAAAACAATTTAGCAGCAACAACTATAGTTTTTTATTCTTTATAATAAAAAATACATTATTATGGAACTACATATTTAATCACAAATATAACGCAAACAGTAAAAGATGACAGGTTTATATCAATGCAATCAGGAATAAATATAAAATCCAAAAATGAAATAATATATAGGGTGTTTTGAAATAAAAAAGCAAAGTTAATAATATCTCCGTAGTGATGCTTGATTGTTTTTTTGATGAAAAAATTAAATCCTTGTGAAAAATTATCCAAGGAATGCGCAGTTCAGTTTTCCGATTCCTAGGGTAGCAAAGTTACAGCTGAATCTAATGTCTCCTCGTGATCACTGTACATAATTTGGATATATGAACAATTTTTCAGTACAATCTTTTTTTTAATATAAAATTAATACTTTGTAATATGTTCAATTTTCTAAACTTAATTACGGGCTCAAATATATTGTAACCATAGCAGAATTAGGTAGTTATTACAAAATCACTGTGATAGTACATTAATGTTTATTGGAAATCTTTTCTTGGTGCTAATTGTCACTTGAATTTATCTTGGATTCATAATCTGCTTGGATTAGATATACCTGCAATTCGACAAAGCTAATAATCATTTGAATATGCAGGTCTGCCTTAGAAGTGCTTATATTTTATCTTCCCCAAGTTCCGTTAATTCTACTGGTTTATCAATGCACAATTTTGGTTACAATTTCTGCGTTAATTAATAAGGTCTACATAATAACTTAAAATAGTCTATTAAGTATATTATTTAAAATTTTCACTCTTAATCATTGAATGAATTTTTCTGCTATATTTTAATTTTCATAGTAACTAATAAAAAAGGTCGTTTGTTGAAATTAAATATAATAAAGAAGTAAATACATTACAAATTGTCAAAATGTAAAACCGTT
>CM046723.1:1832033-1855009 GCA_025584915.1 Monochamus saltuarius | reverse complement strand
TTTTGTAACCATCGCATATTTTTAATGAAATACACCTCCTTAAAAAATAAACTAATCATCAGAGAAATATTTTTAAAGAAATTATAAAATTTTGGTCAATTAAGTGCCAGATGCTACTTGTCACATTCTCTTAACAAAGCTATGCGCATTGCCATAAAAGCAAAAAAGCAAACTTCTAACGGCAAAACGGGAACCTTTAACAAAAATAAAGGACATACCTAATACTAATAATAGCTTGTCTCATGACGTTTGCATAAAACAAATAGATAAATGTTACTGACATGTTGTCTTCCTTTCCGCCGCTCCCGTTTGCAATTCCAGCGCACATTAGTTCACAAACACTGGCTCGACAAACACACCACGCCACGTAGAAAACTGAGGTGACCGCTTGCCCTTTATCATTGACTTTGTAACTCTACAAAGTCAATGCTTTTATCATCGAGCGCGATCTCATATTATATCCTGCAAACTTTACCTAAACCAAATACTGTAAATCCTTGAAAATTCAACTTTACAAGACTCTGATACGGGCAATATAATGGCTACACAATAAATTCGAAGAGGGTGAAATCAAATATATCATGTTACAGACAATTTGTCCAAAAATAACCCTGGTACCTACTATATTGCTCGTCTTGAAATAAAACCACATCCATCACGTACATGCGACATGAAAAACTGATTTTAATTTCACAGGCAAATTTCAGTTTCATTTTGGGGGGGGGGGTTCATCAATAATTTTAAAAAATATCGATCAGTCAGTGAGGGTGCAAATGATATTACCTACAACAATATGAACAGTGATCATGTTTTGCACCTCCAGGCAGGGGGTACTCACATTAAAAAAAAAAAATGGAAACAAATTAAATTAGAAAATTTAAGAGATGGAATTCAAATCCTTTCAATTTCAAATTTCTTGTATTGGACACCTTCTATTTTTTTATTTTACTAAAAATGCTTGCAATAGGCATACTTGACTAAGAATGAATCTGTAACACACAAAAACTTAATTTTTATCATTTAGATTTATATTGAAACCTATTAAATTCTTTATAATATAATGTGATGTGATCTTGCTACAAAATGGTGTTTTAAGGAGTTGCCCTTTCTAATTTTAAGCCTACACAGAACAAAAGCTGTCGGCTGTTGATGGAAAATAGTATGTAACATTTTTTATTGTCAGATCCGTCTATTAATAGACAGATTTATTTAAAATGAAGGCAAAATAATTGCAAACAGTAGTTGTACTCGCGTAGTCTGCAATCAAGGCCATGATATATGACATCAGTTGCACAAATTAGCCGGTCATTTTCTAATGAAAATATATGTGAACTTCCTATTTGGGCTACGGATCATCTACTAAATATTTTGGGGTACCTACAACCTATTCAAAAAATTTAGGGAACGGGAATTTATCACACATTTCTGTAAATAAATGTATACTTCGTATTTGATGTACTTACAAAGATCGAAAATGCTGTAGAAATCATTAGTAGGAGTTTACTTCAAAATGGCATGGATGTACCATTATTAAAGGAGTGAAATGTTGAAAAAATGGAATCAACACTCCTTTGTCTTTGTGAAAATCTATCGATCTACTGTAAAATATAGTGTAATTAAATATTGTTTAAATCTCAATGTACAACTTAATATTAATAAGAAGAAATTTTAGAAAATATTCGTTTTGTTCATATTTTGCAAGATCGATTTAAAAATGTTTTCAGAATAATACATATTAATTGCGAGGATTAGCCCAAAAGTCGAAGACTTGTGCGGAAGAGGGGTGGCATATTATTATCATGCAGGTCACATTTGCGTCCAGGAACAAATGAGGAAAACCTGGAAAATCTCATTAATGAGGGGGGTGCTCAAATGTCGACCGGTATCAATATCTCACATTGACCCAAGCCAAGATTCTTTCACCCTACCTTATCCACATAGAGGGTGTCAATCCTCTCCGTAAATATAACTGGTCTACGGTCTACCTGCCGCGGGACATCTTTTAAATAATTATATATTCTTAATCTGAAATTACTGAATTCGTCACCAAAAGTTTTAAATTCACACAATTCAGGAATCGTGAAGAACATCATTTGCATATTTTCCCGTTTTGATAGTGTTTTTGCAATTTCTGTACGCACGGTTCATTTTGTTGTAAGAATATGTAAACTATCACATCGACAACGTTACCGAGGTTAGAGCACATTAGAAGAGATACGCTTTTATGAAAGCCATGCGGAGATAATTATACCTCGGAATTGTCTGTTTAAATTCGGATGTTGGACAAATGAAGTCCTTGTGAGAAGAAAATATTATTTATCAACGAAGGGTTTGTCTAAGATAAGAGTTTACCTAATATACATCAGTTAAAAAATATGTTAAATTATAAGGGTTCTCGATAACTAAATTTATGTTTATAGCCATGCAAAAGACCCTCGCAAGACAAGACAAGACGTGATCTTGCAGGATCGAGTAAGAACAAGACTTAAAAGAAACTCTTATCTTGTTTTTCGAGACAATACGATACTTTTCCAGATTTGACGAAATATCTTGTCTCAACCAAGACTACTACAGTAATATTTAATAAAAATAAGTAGTTTTTTCGTTGATATCTGTACCCAAACCTTGTTGATTAAATTGTTTTTTTGTAGTTGTTTGTTCGTTTTACTTCGGTATTCTTCAAAATACCCAGGTGGCATGAAATAATATTACTATAGTACAATCGTTTTCAGAAGGCGATAAAACGTTAGTACTCAATTATCTCTAGATGAAAATTGTCAGGGCCGGCTGGAAAATTTTCCCATAATTAATGATAGTAAAAGCTCCAAAACATTTAACACAAGTTTCCTACTTTGTTCGTTCAAAACTTCACGTTGGACCATTTCCAAATTTCGTCAAAACTGTATCACAAACACACGACAAGAGAAGAATCAACACAACGCAATAGAATGATCAACACATTCCAACTGTTCCAAGTTCGCCTCTGTTCAACCGTCTGTTTTTGACAAGAAGTACATACTACATCTTATGGGCCATCCTTCTCTAGTGCAGCTAATTTCTTTGTAACGTTAGTCGCACCTTATTAAGGGGCGTACCTGAGCATGACTTACGTATATTACAAACAAAATTGAAACGGCTGTCGAGTTTCACCAACATTTTATTGCCTACTTCACCGAAAACGATTCTATTATATAAAACATTATACGGGGCCCTTAAAAGACTTACCCCAACTTGCTGGTATCCCCGGCGGCATGACAACTGATGAGATCCGCGGGGGCGAGACCCCTAGACTTCCAATTCTGGTAGATGGCCTCCGCCTGGTCGGAGATCTGCTTGGCGATGGCCGCAATGTCGTCGTCGGGGTCTCGCCTGCGGGCCGTCGCCGCCATGTTCCTCTCGATGGTTATTGTTTTGTCTTATTTCCGTTCAACTTGAAGGGAGAGTCCTGCGATATCCCGATGACGATGAGCCTCGCCAGGGCTTTTCCATGACTGGCAACCTTGTCGGTCCGGGCAAAATGCGGACGTCTCTGCAACAGAAAACAACATTTCAATTAGGTATGGTTTGATAGTAATGTGAAAGATTAAAGAGGACAAACACATTGGATATACGTTTGAAACAATGACCTGCTTCGAAATGTTTGTAAATAAAATTATAAATTATATATAAAACCTAAAGAAAAATTCTTTCAACCGCGATTTTAAAAAGAGGCAAGGATAATCGCAGCTTCTCTCTGCTATGATGTATTAATACAGAGTGTTTCAAAAAAACGAACTACTTATTAACATGGGTTCGAAAACGCACCGTTTTCGAGATATAGGATGTCCAAAAAAAAATATTTTTCTCCAGTTCTTTGACGATATCTCAGAAACCGTTTGAGATACAGAATTCAAATTTTGTACACCTGTTAATATTAATATCAGCTACTTCAATTTTTATCCATATGACGGTGGCGAAGATTTTAAAATTGTGTGAGGTTTTTCTAAACCTAATGTTTGTGATTCTGGGAAAATTGACATTTTGACAGCACGTTTTAAACCGCCAAAGTTTTCTACACAAAACAAGTACTCATAGCCAAAAGTTTTAACGCCGACCGTTTTTGAGATAAATGGCGTTTTATGATGGAAAACATGAAAGAAAGTAGTAATGTGCTTTTTTGTTGACCAAAATATTTATTTTTAATCTAGTTGTTTAGATTGATTTAAATATTTGACGTTATTAGTGACGATTGTAGTTAGTTTACAAAAAGAGTCAATATCCTAATACATTGTAAAAAAAAAACTGAAAAAATTATATTTATTTTGACACTCTCTCGAAATCGGTGTGTTTGCCAACCTATGTTAAAAATAATTGTTTTTCTTAGAATGAACCAAAGAATCACATCCTTTATTTTCCGACAACACCCTGTATATTGAAGACAATTCAAAATAGCCATCAATAAAAAACTAATCTCTGATGTACAGCAACGTAGTGAAATATTTTGAATATACTTTATTATTACTGAAAGTTTTTCTGAATCTTTATCAAGTGTGTCTGTGTTTTAATGTATACACATTTTTTAACGTTTATATGTAGATAGCGATATTTATTAAGTTGCGACATATTGTTCTGTAAATATTCTGTTCATTGGTCAGTGGTCGGGCGGTTTAAGGCGTCAGGACTTGAATCGAGGTGACTAGATCGCTGTGGGTTCGACCCCCGCAGCCGGTAGACCGTATATAAGTTATATTCGTGGAGAGATTGGCACTCTCTCTGCGGGTATGGTAGGGTGGAAGAATGTTGGCTTCGGTCAATGTGAGAGATTGATACCGGTTGACATTTGACAACCCCCTTAATTAATGAGGTTTTCCAGGTTTCCTTCATTCCTGCACTGAATGATGGTAAGGGCCTACCAACGTAAGTCGTTCCTGGGCGCAAATGCGGCCTGCTGAATAATAATATGCCGCCCCCTCTCCCGCACAAGTCTTTGACTTCTGGGTTAATCCTCATAATTAGAATGAGGGGTAGAGATATTATTATTATTTACATTAAGAATGTGAGTTCGTTTCTGTCAAGAACCGATCACCGAACGTTAATGATTACATACTTATATTTTCTATACAGGGTGCTGAAAATTAGTAGGTCAATCCGTTAACCATAGATAGCTGATATGAAAATAATGGGACTTTCATTATGCCACTTTTCATTTAGGAGCCCCATTTTTGAAATACAAGGTGTCAAAATGTAAATGTCAAAAAGGAAATTTGTCGATAACGTCGGTAGAATTAGATATTTGTTTGAAATTTTGATAATATTTTTTTCTTGTAGAGACACACTTTCAGTATACTTTTGGTAAAAAAAATCAAGACACGAGCGGAGGTGAGGGTGTTAAAGTGCATTATGACCCCCTCAACTTTTTTATACGCACGCCTATGGTAAAACAATATAGTTTCTTAGATAAAGCGGCTTTTATTCTAACTTTTCTTATTCTTGCAAGATTTTGATTTGGAGCCCATGATAGCGCTGAAAATGGAACATGTGGATCCGTCAATTCGTCGCAGCCAATCAAAAGCTGCAGCAGAAACTGTGTAAACAGATATGCTCTCAGAGATATGCCACACACGATTTTATAGGAAAAATATACGGGCTGCATGTATATTTATTTCTTTGTGGTGACACATGAGTCACTCTCTAGATTTTTGGCTGTCAAGATAACATACCTTCGATGTATATTTATAAAACAGTGAATTAAATGTAAATTTAAAGAGCAGTCCATTTTCACAATTCAAATAACACATACGTTAAACTATAGCGGCACCTAATTCTTTGTTTTTAAGAAACTGTTAAAATGTCACCTTTCATACAATATTATTACTACCTGATAAAAAATGTGGAAAATTTCTTAATCTTTTGGTTTCGTAAATAAAAATATTTCAAACGTCAAATCAGATTAAGCTGTCGATGTAATACTAACCTTTAAAATGAAAAGTAAAGAACTATTATTAAGTAACTTTTCACGGCCTTTAAGCACATACATCTGAAATACTTACAATGAAAGTGAGAATAACTGTCAGGATATACTAAAAATAAAGCATATCATTAGCAATTCAAATAATTCTCGTATATATTCGCAACATTTTCAGAGTTGGTATCAAATAACCATAGATTAAAGAGAATCGAAAGCTATATGTGAAATTATTACCTTTATGTGTTATGTCTGCACGCTATCCTCAAACTTCAACACGTTTATCTTATGAAAATGGCGAAAAATATATGTAAATGGGGACACTTTTAGATTCTTCAATTTATGGACATTTCATACTGAAATTTCTAACTCAAAAATAGTCGCCGGAAATATTTTTTACCATGAAGTGATTGGCTCCATATTTCGTGAAAGATGACAAGAATGGCAATAATACCATAAATAGATTTTTTCATGGACATTTCTAGAACTACATAAAATTAAACCTTGACATTGACGTAGGCTTTAACTGAAGACAATAAATTCATGATGTATTAGTTGCATTTTTACAACAACTGATCATCATTATCAGTGTAATTACGATAACTTTGAATTAAAAAAATTTACCACATATACAGTGGTTTCTACTTTTTTGTACAAGGTGATCACCCGCAACCGTTAGATTCGACTGTAACTTTGTTATTTTGAGAGACATCGAAATATTGAAACATGCATTTATATACAAATTTTTCAACACAAGATAGAATACAAGCTATAGATGACATAAACCAACACCCAAAAATAATGCATAATTATTTAAATAATTTGGAAAAGCCATACCTTCAGTTTTTGCATAGAAAGTTAAATGGAATGAGTTTGAACATTTTTTTATAAACTTTATGCTTTAAATTGTTCCATAAAATGATTTCAAATATAGTTTTGCAGCATTATTTATACAAGAATAAAATTTAAATTATGGAATTACTGAATCATCTTTACATGTTTATATCAATACAATCAGGAAAAATAGAGATTCCAAATATACAGTGTGTCCACGGATGGAGTTGACAAGAGGAGAAACTCTTTTGTTTTTGACTTTATCGAAAAATGTCACTCTTTATAAAAAGTTCTGCTTCCCGAAAAAATGAAATTCTCATAGAAACTTCTTAGATCAGATATACAGGGTGCTCATAAATTAAGAAAACAAGAAAATACTCAAAAGAAAATTACCATTATTTATTATTGTATACAACATTTTTAAGAAACAAATCTGTTTATAACTTCAAATAGAATCCCAATACAAATTTTAAAATCAAAATTTAAATTTTAACATTTACTCTACCTCTACCTACATTTTTCCGCTAACTTAATAAATTGTTCGAACAGTTAGCGACTCATTCAGTTCATGTCTTCCTTGGCGTATGTGCTCTTTTAATACTTCCCTATCATGTGGCAAACCATTTGAATAAATGTTTTGTTTTAGGGTACCTTGGAGAAAAAAGGCAAGGGGTGTAAGGTTAGGATTGAGCTACATCTTCCTGTGAGCAGGATAGCCGTCCTGTTGACAAAACATTTTGGAAACATTTGGTTTACCATTTTTAAATACTTGAGAACCAGAAGCACGCAATAACCTGTTCTGGCAACAGGACTGCTGTCCTGCTCAATTTACAGCCTTGCTCAGACAATGGTGAAAGGTGGATTGGAAGATTTGGCCCATTATCCTGCTAGACCACCTGACCTTAGGCCCCCTGACTTTTATCCTAAAACAAAAGGTTTATTCAAATGATCTGCCACATGATGTTAAAAGAGCGCATAAAAGAAATAAACTATTCGTAGTGTGTAGAGTAAAAGTCAAAATTGAAATTTTGATTTTAAAATTTATATTAGGTCTCTATTTCGGGTTATAAACTGATTTGCTTTATAAAAATGTTGTGTAAAATAATAAATAATGGTATTTCTCTTTTGAGTATTTTCATGTTTTTTTAATTTATGAGCACCCTGGATATCTGATCAAAGACATTTCTATGATAGTCTCATTTTTTCGAAAAGCAGAACTTTTTATAAAGAGTGACATTTTTCGATAAAGTCATAAACAAAAGACTTTCTCCTCTTGTCAACTCCATCCGTGGACACACTGTATAATAATATACAGGGTGTTTGATAAGGAAAACCCAAGTCGATATCAATATTTCAGTAGAGCGATGTTCCATTGTTTGTTTTTTTATCTGATAAGAAAATTAAAATCCTTGTGAAAAATTAGTCAATGCATGAACGACTCAATTTTTCATATCTCTTAAAATAACAAAGTTTATCACCCTGTACAAAATCTAAATTCTCCAAATGAAATTAATTTAGCTAGATTATTATTTTTGTTTTAGATAATTGTTGATTTGAACCTACTTTAGCAAACCTATCAAAATACATTAAACAATGCATGAAATTCCATCTTGTCTATGCACTTTTTGGTTTATTTCTTATTCTACCTAAATACTTGCTGTCAAAGAACGTGCATATGACTGCATGAAGACTGAATTAAATTAATATAGGTAAATATCTTTACAATAAAGTAAGAAATATATAGGTATCTAAATTAGCTTAATACGTGGATTAGGCAACAAATAAGTTTATGAAGGCAGAAAGTAAAAAATACATTTTACCCTTACCAACTGATTACAGATTTTTAAATAAGATTGCATGCATGTTTTACGTGCAATGCAATTCTTACAATGCATGTCAAGTGCAGATGCCTACACACACCTTACGTATGCACGTACTGCTAAGGCAACAACGCTTCGGCGAAATGAATATTTCTCAGAACAAAGTGAACCATCTCAAGGTATGCTTCTGCTAGAATTATAGCTGACAACTCCTAACATGGCCACATCGTCACGATACAACATATTTTTAGTGTGTCATAATTTTCGCCGAATAAAAATTTACTAGGGTTTGCTTTATATTCTCTAATATAATAATTAAATACATTTTCTTAGAAGAACCATTAAGCTTTGTATAATTTATTACAAATACCTATGGCAATATTTGAGTGAATTTGGTGTAGGCTGAATCTTCTGCATCGTGGTCCAGACGATCCATGATGGTGGTGGCAACGGAAAGGAACATTGTGAATTTGTAGGTTTTGGCTATTTTTATAGGACTCACAGAGATGTAAATGTTCAAGACTTAGAAGAATTTGTCTTTCTGAAAATCCTGCAAATTTTATTTGGATTTGATTTACTATATAGAAATGTCAACAAAAATGAAGAAAAAGAAAGTTTTGAAAATTATTGTCACCAATGACTGTGACACAAAACAGCGGTATTCAAAAGACAATCTTCGTATTATTTTATCGAGGAAGATAAATTGAAGGATCAAAATAATAAAACGTAAAATGGAACGGTCAAAAAATTTGACAAAAAGGTTTTTTTCATGCCTGGATGATTGATGACAACATAAACAGAAAACCAACATATATTTTAATGGTGTAAAATAAATTTTGCATTGCAAAATCATTTCCCATAAATTTTAAAGCAATCTTAAGGACAAATGCAACCTCCGCAGTTCATTGACATGAATGTTTAGGATGTTGCCGAGTGCATATTTGGGAAAAAGATTAATTTCTTGTATTTAAATTTCGTGAGTACCTAATTCAACACAAATAACAAGGAAAAAAATCCTAAACATATTTTCAATATACGTTATGCAATCATTTTTGGTATAAAATTCGCACAGTTATATAGGTAATATTATTTAATAGAAATATTCACAGGCCTTCGCTGTAGCGCTCACCGTTTTTCGGGGGCGTGGCCAGAATAAAATTTTAATTGCAGTTTTTGGCTCATTTTTTCACGAAATTGCCTTGCAAAAGCGCTATTTCAATTAAGACACAATAACATTCTTTCTCCTGTTACATATTTGGAAAAATCATGAGTTTCGCATTATAATATACAATTGGATGTATATAAATTGCACAAAATTAGTTCTGATACACTTTCGACAGTTTTTTGAGTGGAAGCAGCAGAATTAATCAGTAAGCTATGCCAAAATATATAAAAAAAGAATGCAGTTGGTGACAGGTACACTGTTACCGTGTAGATGATGTAAGGTGCTTGCTTCTTGTGTTTTTGCGTTGTTGTGGCATTTTTGGGTCATAGTGTAAATATTACGAATATAAGCGATGCTGTGCAAATTCCACGAAGACCGAAGTGGGTTTTGTGTAAGCATAATCAGACGATTATTAATTTGCCACAAGTGGATTTCATTTTATTCTTATAAACTTTATTGGTGCTAATCTCAACTAAATTAGTGCAGCAAATACGGGGAGTCAAAGCAAGCGTCTATTATTATCTGTTTTTAACATTACCATTATTAGTGGTGATGTAGTAAACTTACGGTATCTATTATTAAACGTAACTTATTTCTTTGTTTAAAATATAGGTTCGCTCGTGACAGTTAAGGCGACAAAGCTGTTGGTTACGTTCAGATAGAGGGTTTTACTTGAGGTATTTATAAAATTATGCCATCTGATTTAAGATTAAACTACATATACATAAATTGTACAAAATTGGTTCTGATACACTTTCGAACACAGTTCCTGTAATTACAATAATTGTTTAATAAATATGCGTACAGTTTGAGTGAAAGCAGCAGAACGAACCACTAAGCTATGCCAAAATATATAAAAAAGGAATGCATGTAGACACAATTACACTTTTAGGTGGTGTGTAAATGGAGAGTAACTGTTTTCTTTTTGGTGCCTGTTTTATGGAACACGCTATACTTGCCTACGAACAGGTGTACTACATACAGTACAGTAGACAGTAAAAAATGTTTACATGAGCAGGAATGGGATTGCCTCGTTTCCGCAATATCCTGAAATAAAATGACCTGAAACATTTCAAATGCCGCAGATGTGCAACTTAAGTATGTACATTTCTAATGGATATTGTTGCTTCACTGGAATTTACTTTGAGAAACACATAGAACATTAATAAGTACTTTTAGTATTCACCCCACTTTCTTCTAAAGCAGTCAACAAAAGAACTAAACAGTTTTATTATATATGTAGGGGCCGTAGGAACTGTGTTTTATTCTAAATACTGATTTAATTATAACCGAATGTCATATTTGTACTGAAGAGGATATAAATAAATTAATTATAACATCAAGAATGGATAGACTGAAATGTGTAAATATTTCTCGCAGCAATAAAGCACCACGGCTTTATGTCTGCATACTTATATTTGGGTTTCAGGGTTGAACTTGTTTTTTCAAGAAAACTGAATTCTATTTTAAAATAAAGATGTTTTCTGAAAATTACAATATAGTCTTCTCAATATACAGTTCCTTAAGCTATATGTACAGAATAAGTCAAAATTAAACGATATCCATTATTATTTATCTGTGAAAAATAAAATATGACGGAAAGTGTAATATATGGGCTCATTTAAACTCATATTGTTGTTTACAACTTTGGAACACTCGCCTCAATTCAGGCAAAATAGTATTTTTTTACCTCAATTGATGTTCAGGGTTGAATGAATTGCCAAAGAGGATGTACTTTGTATGTAAAACAGGAATGGCTTAACAATTTTCTTTTTAAATTCGCACCGTTAGCATCACGTCAAGCTCAAATTTATCTGAAAATAAATATCAATATTCCCAAAGAGAGGTTATTATCGACAAAAAATAAGTATTTGTTGTGCATTCTCATGATTTATCCTAGAATTTCTTACCATATTTTGAAAAAATGTCTCAAAAAATATTCTTAGAAACATATAATTTCCAATTCCTATATTAATAATTTTCTTTTTCGCCTCTGGAGTATCTGAAAAGCATTCCATACATTTCATTGTTGAAAAATAATTGAAATGAAATGTAAAATCTAAAAAATATAGTCAAATTCTTATTGAAATTTTAAAAAATGGTCACATTCAAATTTTCTGCTAGAATTTATCGTGTTTTTATAGAACAGCATGAGCTAATGTACAAAATGACTAGAATACGTTCAAGGACACTCTGATACCTGTCCTCATATAATCTAGTGGATTAGGGTTTGGGAATCGAGCAAGCCATCCTATAGGTTAATAATATGTTTTATTTTTATTTGCACACACTCATGAACATTTAACGAACATTATCTATAAAAAATAATAGAGTAATATGCCAAGGAAACGCATTACGTACGATATCAAATATGTACAATGTACCAAATGACTTATTACTTTCCGCAATATACAAGCACAACTGTATTGTACTAGTATCGCCGAGATTAGCAAGTGATCGTTTGCAATGTTATCATACCTTACAGTTTGAATTATATTTAGGAAAATTTCCTGTTTACCTCATTAATACTGGTACAAAAACAAATTAGAATCGAATTACGTTAATAGAGCTTTTATATTTAGTCTTACAATTTAGTTTACAATTTCGTAACACAGTTTTCTTTATCCTGTATTTCTATTTTGAAAATTTACTCGTAGAAGAACTATTCGTTTTGGACATTTTGTTTTTGGTCTAACGTAGAAGTTCTTTCAGTAACGGTACTTGTATTTCAAACACCTTGTGTAATGTAAAATATCAAAATATGTAGATTCTTACACTTCTGCAAGGATATTCTGTTTTCTGGTTAGAAAATTAACTCAGACACATACGAGTACTATGAATATAATCAATAAAGAGTCCCGATTTCATAAAGCATAAATCCTTTTCCAAAGCGACCAAGGAGAAAATTACTACCGACAGGAACACTAATTTAGAACAGTGGTATTGGCAAGGGGTAATTCTTATTGCTGCACGAAGTTGTTTCCTGATAAATACAGCTAATTTCCTACTATTTGGTCTTATGGTCCACACTAATTTTCAAACAAATACATAAAATAACTATTCGCACTGAATCTAGTATTATGCATGTCACGAACGTAAAATAAACCATTAAAACAACAAATATCATGGAGAATGGAATAATTTTACATAATTTTGGTATTGATTAGGTACTTTCAAAAGTTATCTATGTATACAGGGTGTTCTACAACCTCAATGCCAAACTTTGATGTTTTCAGCAACGGTTCAGTGTCAACGTTTAGGGTAGAATTTTCAACAACATAAACATGTACTGCCAGTACATGGGTTAAATTTTAAATGATCTTTAAATGTTGATCTGTGTGGAACTTTCTTGGAAAGCAATTTTTATAATTGCATTGATGACGTAGGGCTTAATACTGTTCAAAATATGTGGTATCAGCACGATGATGCACCACCACATAGAGAGAGAGAAGTAACTGCTTGGTTAAATCGTCACTTCCCGAATAAATGATAGGTCAACAAGACCCAATAGCATAGCCACCGCATTCCCCAGATCTAAATCCTTCGGACTTTTATTTATGGGGACATACAAAGCAGCTTGTATTTAGTTCGCCGATGTGGGGCTTGCATTCGAGCCGAGGGTGGACATTTTGAACAATTTTAATAGTCTAAGAATTGGGTTGATAAAGGTTTAAAGACATATAATATTAATCATGCTACTTTGAAATATGAAATAAAGTTTTTTCTAAATGCTTGTAACTTCTAAACAAAAACGAATCGGATCCTACGTTCATATAAGAAAAAAAAATTTAAATTATCATAGCTACCATCTGTCAAAGTTCGTCATAGAGCTTATATAACACTCTGTATAAATATTGTATTCAGTTTGCAAGTAATCAATGCTTTACATAATGCATAAATATCTAACATTGTAAACGAACATGTTAGTCTGCTTAAGTAGGTCACCAAAAAATAATAAATATCACCATCTAATGTAAGAATGATTTTATTTATAAATAACACTAAAGAGCTACGCATCTTCACTGTAAAGCATTGCGTATAAATAAACATGACGCCAATTTGTTTTTTGTCTTGGTTCTATTGTTCAACTGTTTTGATCTAAAATTATCTTAAGAAACTAAAATGTATAATAGGTACATTATTAAAAAAACGTATCATTTTTCACGCTAAGATGCTTCCAGGCAAAACTTGTTACAGTAATTGCTACTAAGTGTAATTTAATTATATATAACTACTACAAATGTTAAAGCAATTAACTATTTACACTAATTTACTACTAAAACTTTACAGCCTCAAATCGTTTGTTGGAAGAACTACTTGTAAAATTCAAATTGGTTTAAATTGGTTGATGTAAGAACTACTTGTAGTTGGTGCATCTCAACTCATAAATACACACAACGTCAAAAGTCTTGGACCCCTGTATATAAAATGATTCGATTACATCTAGTGGCTTTTCTTAATGTGGTAAAAAAGTACATGTACTTAGGGAACAAAAAGGACAATAAAAAATTGCAGATCATAAGCCTTTAATTAATTACCAATGTTTTTACAAATCTGGTCAGTATGGCAGTGTATTCAACCAAGTGTTCCTTTGAATTGTTGCACATTATAATGCCAGGACGTGAAATGTCTGCGTTTACCCGAGCAAGAATGACTGCTTCACATGATGCAGGACATTCTAATCATCAGATATTGAACATGTTGGACATTCCTGGATCATCTGTTGTACGAGTAGTATACAGATACGAAGAATTTAATACAGTGGAAAACAGACCACGTAGTGAACATCCTCGAGTATCTAATGAAAGGTAGGACCGGTATTTCTTCAGCACACATCTTCAGCTTCAGCTCTCAGGGCCCACTTTCAAGGTAGAATACCATTACGGGTCCCCACTCTACTTCCAAGGCATCGTGCTGCCCATGTCCAGTGGGCGCGAGAGCATAGGGGTTGGCTTTTACGCCAGTGGCGGTGGGACTTATTTACAGACGACACCAGAATTGGGCTGGTTACTGATGACAATCAACAAAGAGTCTGGAGAGAACCAGGTCGTCAACAACGACTTTATTTTCCCCGTGAAGTTGCTCTGTATGAAGGGGATATGTTTTGGGGTGGAATAATGTTCAACCGCCACACCTCATTACGTCGCATATCACAGAATATGACTAGTCAAATTTACATCGAACAAGTTATTACGCCCATTATCTACCCCTTACGTAATGAATTAGGTGAAAATTCTGTGTTTATGGACGACAACACTCGACCATATCACGCAAGAAGGGTTCAAGAGACACTCGAAGCAGGACATATAAATAGATTAGATTGACCAGCCAACTCTCCTGACATGAATCCTATTGAGAACATGTGGGATTTCGATGTGCTAGAGCTATTCATAATGATATTCCTCCACCTCGAACTGCAGATGAGTTAGTCGTGGCGGCAGAAGAAGAATGGAACAATATTCCGCAAGAGATCGTTAACCGCTTGATTATCTCAATGCACAGTATCAATATACTATTGGAACGTGGTGGAGGTCATACCGATTATTAGTCAAGTAGAGAACTTGCTTTCTTACTTATTTTTGATTTAATAAATTTGGTCAAAAATGTCACACATTTTCTAAGTACTCAGTTTATCAAACATATTCTTTTCACAAAAAAAAGATTCAGAAAACAACATACTTTTATAAATTGTATTTGGTTTTTCTGACAATAATATTTCTTTAACAAGAATGAGAGGGGTCCAAGATTTTTGACGTCGTGTGTACATTTAAAGTTATAAACATAACGTAGCAATAAATACATTTTCAGCGTTAAAAATAAAATAGATATTTTTCAGTACCACTAATTAAAGTTTAAAGTTAACAATGAAAATAAAATCGAAAACTAAACTACCAATAAAAAAATTAACCCAATACTTACATGCTTTATATATTCATAAAGTCATTACATTTATAAATGTTTCTTCAAACACAGCAATTCTAAAACAAAAATAATGTCCAATTAGTTTTACTCTACAATTTAATGACAATAAAGATAACTTTACTACTTGTTATGATAAAGTATATCTAACTTAGCAAGTGAACCGTGACAGTCATTAGTTGAACATACACATATAAGATTAGATTTGAAATACATTAAATACATAAACGATATTTTAACTAAAATACGTTCAAATATGTAAAGTTCGATTCACGCTTAAAAATATGTTTGTTTTTTAAAAATATGTCACTGGATTAGGAAAGTTATCATTATCACAACCAAACAGTTATTTTTAATAACCCAAATTGAAATTGTACTTTATTTCTTTCACATTTATCGATAAAAATGCATTTATGGTTTACGCTCAAACTTCTGTTATATATTTTCGGTGCATACTTAAACGCAAGAAAATACAACTCAACCAAATTGGACACAAAAAGAGCAAATCTTGGAAAAAATTGCAGTTGCTTTTCAGGTGTAATTCAATGGTGATCGGGGCATTAGCCCGCAGGGTAGATTGCTGAAATTCCGTTTTTGCGAATATAGTTATCGCCGATGGCGATAGAGTTTGGGGATTTTCAATGGTACCTATAGTACGGTCGGTCGCTTGATGTTGTAGTCCCTCGTAGGTCTATCATGTAGCCAATGACCACTAGATGTAGACACGTGCTACGTGTTATGTCTCAGGTACTCATGTTCTCTCCTGTCGCCCCTGTCGGATTAGTCGTCGGTTGCCTCACCTAAGGGATACTGATAACAGCTAACAAGCTCCAATCCGGTATATGATGTCGCTGACAAATGAACTTGGCTATAATTTGTCGGGGTATTAGCCCGCAGAGTAGCTAGTAAACACAGTAATTGCCAATGGCGATAGAGATGGGGGGTTTTCGATGGTACGTACAGTATGGTAGGTCCTTTGATGTTGTGGTCGCTCAGGTCCACCATGGAATAGTCAGTAACCACTAGATGTAGACACGTTTTTTATGAGTAATTATCGAGAGTTTTACAAACTAGATTTTACCCCCTAAAAATAAAAAACCCGCAACTCAAATTAAGGGGTAGTTCATTCAAATAAGTCTCCACAAAAAACCGGCTTCAAATATTTCAACGTCTAATTTTACTGGGTTATATTCAGATTTCTCTTGCAATATTTTCAACTGGCAATGTCACAAAAAATAATTTCATTCACTCCGTCGTTCTATTTAAAAAGTGTTCTAAATTTCGTTTTTCGTAAGAGACAATTTATATTCCGCACCTATTATTGCAGTACGTTCTTCTGTGTTACTAAATGCGTACGAGGAATATCAACTACTCCGATTGTTCTACAAAGTCAATGTGAAAGTTAAAAGTATTCGAAAAAGAATTTCGACAGGTCTATTTTAAGCACACCTACAAGGTATACGGGTATATTAACATCAAGGCGTTTACATTCGGGAGATTTATTCTAAACAGAGCAATTTATAGTATTTATCTTCTGCTTTTACGTCTTCTGTACTATTCGGCTATAAAGATAGTTGAAAGCTTTCATCGCCCGGTTTCAATAATTCTGGAAGATAGCCGAGTTTTTTTACGACTATAGGCTTTCTGGAGAAGCAAGACATTCTAATGATAATTATAAAATTCAGATTAAGGCTTTCTAGTAATTTAAATAGTTAAAATGCTACCTTAGTAGAGGTCTATTTTATATTAATGACCATACTATCTATGCAAGTATGCTCAGATCCAAGGCAGTGATCAACACAATTTTGATCATTACAGGGTGATTCAGAAGTTATCTAAAAAAATTTGGGAATAGATGCGTCAGTCAAGTTCAGAAATGGGAATAGAAAAATATATTTATTTGAAAATGTTTAATTAGTTTTCATAATTTAATATATATATATATTATCAGGTATTAACAATATTGTGTGAAACTAACTACTCTGTGGGCTAAAGCCCCAACCAGCGTTGAATTGCACCCACAATATCTACCCATATATTCTTTATTATTAGCTTTTGTAACATTTTTTACTGTTTTAGAAAGGTATTTTTAGTTAATATATATCAAATCTCCTACAATTCCTATCAATTAAGTCATATGTATGTTCTCTGATACCAAACATCTAGGTATGCTAATGAACAATTCCACAGACAAAGCTCTATTCAATAATTATCTAAAGAAATTAATCTATCTAAATTTGCTAACCTGGTTTAATGAAAACACTCTATAGATATCTAACTTCTGACAGTGGGAACTCGAATATTCAGCCACGAGAGATCTGATCTATTTCTGCATTTTTAGGTAAATCAATTCATTTTTCACAATAACGTGAGCATTACATAAAAAAATTGTTTCCCGATAATAAATTCGGTGTTAGGAAGCACTTTTGGATGGACACGATTTATGTCAAATCGATATGAAATCATCCCTAGAATACGCCGCCTTCGTTTGTCCGTTCAGTTTCCAGACAACCCGTATAATTTAATTGTGACTAACACAAATTTTAAGTAAAATCATCCTAAACTTATTAGTCTTTCTTGACTAGGTGTGTTAAGTGAAAAATATGCAATAAATTATGTGAATCACCCACGAAACCTGTCGAAACGAAAATTAAACATAATTTCTCTTAAACCCTTCCTTTGAGGTAGGGTGATTAAAATGGGGTCTATGAACTGCAACATAATGTTGTTATTGATTATCTTAAGGGGTTTAAGAAACAGTAACTACCTTCTAGTGAGTAAACTGAAATAAAAACTAAGCCTGAAAAAACATTTTTCAAATCGAAAATCTTTAAATACCCAGTAAAAGATATGACATATTTTAACAGTAGCTGTTCTTGGTCAAAATATACCGATTCAAATCAAGTTACCTTAGTTATGATTTAAAAACAGAGATTGATTTTTTTTAATTTAATTCATATTTTTAGATATCTACCTATTTCCTAGATCAATGAAAATGATAGGAGGTAGTTTCTTGGATTAGATAAATATAAATAAATTATAATTTTTTAACCTAAAACATAGAGATGCCTAAAGAACATCTCAAACAGAATTATTTCTTTGTTGGCAGCAATTATGGGAAAGCAATATTTTGTCCATTTGCTGCATGTAGCCAAGATGCATAGTTACTGAAAAAAATTATTTTAGTTTTCTATTCTAGTATCAACTGTGAAAACTCAAGTAATTTAGGACATTCGAAACTAATAAAACTTCAGCCTTTTCCTAAATTTGTATTTATGTAATTTACCCTAAAATATCCCCTATACCAAGTTGTGCACAGCAGAAATATCAGCTACCATCATCCACAGTTTGTCATAGAGCTTGTAGAACACCCTGTACAACAGTCAAAATTTTCTCGCAACATTATTCTCGAAATTTGTGTGTCGCAGAATTCTCACCTAATTTTTCTTACACCCGTTATTCCGCGACCTATTTTGTTTCTCCTACACCGTTATTCCTGCTGGAACAATTCACCGAAGCTCGCATTGTCTGAAATTTTAACAGTAATGGCTATTTCAAGTGACCGCTGCACTGTTTTCAGAGTTTGGAAATGAGCCAGGATTTGTATATTTATGTTACACTTTCATCGGTACATCGGATGATTGGAGCAGTTGGTTTCACGCTGTTTTCTATGTTGGAATGTTGCTTACATTTTCGCGAATTTAACAGAAAAACCTGCACCTCTTATGATCAGACTCTATTGTCCTCGAAATTTAACATAATGTGTAACTATTATGAAAGAATGGACCAAGTCAACCGTATCTTTGCTTTCATCTAAGAAATTTTTGTAATTATTACTGGATATTCAAAAAATAATTTCCACACATAGATCATCAATAAAAAATGATTTCGCAAGAATTTTTTTTTATTCAAACTGCAGTCATCTCTTCATATAAAATTAAATTTATATAAACATGTTATTAATAATAAGCAGGTACAGTGATAGACAATTGCGTGTAAAAATTTAAACAAAAAAAAAATACAGAAGAATATTCAAGGGTAGTAGTAAAATGTTGCCCTGTATGGTTTAACCTAAAGAAACATATCACTGCATACTTCATGAAGAGAAACAAAGCAACAGCAAATTTTGCTCAAATTGGATAACTTGGTTCTAAGTTAAGGAGAAAACAAGAAATAAAAAGAAACTTTAACGCCATTTGGGTTCTAGATTATACCCTTGAAGTATGTAATATTACTCTGTATAGACAGATTTTTAAAACAAACAAATATAAATGCAGGTTTCCGAGCGCTTAACGAATTTACCAAGACATTATCATCGCGTTGCACCGAGCACCAAGTATGTGGTTCAACATAAAAGCTGGGAAGATTTCCGCATTCATTCTTAATAGATCGTTTAATATTCTCTAAGTAGTTTTCTTCTAAAAGGCTCGCCTTATACATCTTGATTACCGACCATATATGGCAACGCTGTGAGTATTCTCTCGGTGCGGCTAATAATTCACTTCAAATTAAACGTCGACCTACTGAACAATTAGAGCACATTTTATGCAAATGCAGAGCCCATTTACGCTTTTAACTACACCATAGGCAAAGCCGATACTAGTTGTTCTCTTTAATCAAACGTTTCATCGTGAGAAAAACTCGAAACATTTTTCTAAACTAATTGAAACTATCTAAATTGATTTCCATATAATCTTGTTTCTTGCTAAGCTTTCAGGACAAAAAGATAACGAGAAACTACTTATTTATTTTCGAGTTTATTTTATTTATTTCACTTTTCAGAACACATTACAGACACATATATTTCATAATAGGTTTGTTTTTTAAATGTTTTTTTGCGTTTTTGTATAGTAAATGAAACTATAATTACGCCTTTAAAATTGCATTCATTTTTTTTTTGAGATATAATAAGTTGCTAGTCTCAAAAACGGTGCGCCCGCTTGTGACGTCACTACACGCAACTTTATACTAGGAGATCTGCTAATATCCGATCAGATTAAAATGTGCTATGTTGTTTCGTTACTGTGTTGTAAATATTTTAGTATAATATGTACAAATTGAAGTTGAATTTAGTAAACTGATTCTGACAATCTGCACAATCTATAAGAAGTTGATATGTATTTTAATAAATATAAAGGCTATATATTACAGATATAAAGAAAATAAAGTATAAAGTTATTAACACTTAATATTTTTTCCATTACGTGTCATTTCACTGAGGATTTCACCCATTTTTCTTTCTTGCGCCCTTCCATTTACGTTAGAATTTATAAAATGAAATTATAGGTAACCAAAAACTGATAAAATAAATCAATTTAAAATTCATAACTTCTCTAAACTCCTTGAGATATTTTTGGCAAGTTGGGTATAATTTTTTAATAAGTTGGTAGGTATAAAAAATAACATTTGCAGCTTACGTAAAGTAGGCTAGAGCTACAAAAAACATGCAGAGAGAAGAAATGATGAGAATATAAGTAGCATATGAAAACCAATTTTGTTTGCATGATCATATAGGATGAGATACTCTTCCTTTTGAAAAACGTCATGATAGTACCCATAACTCCGCCACTGGTGGCTTTTAACCGTAGAATACTCCCCAAGATTTTCTGCACGCCATTAGGAAACACTCTGTATGATGAATAATAATAATATCTTTATTTCAGGAGACGGTACACAGTAACCGTATTGAAATAGTCACAAAAATACATTTAAACAAACAAGAAGTAATACTTATACAAGTAATGAGTACCTAAAGTACAGTCATGTAGAAGATAATGAAGATAATGTCAAGAATGTTTTCTCTTTAAAATATAGGTATACGGTAGGATTCCATACATTAATCTTAAGGTCTGTTCCAACAGCCATTGAGAACTGGTTCAGAACCGTAAGAAATGTTTGACCAACACCGTCTTACGTCGCATTCGCCGAGAGTACATTAATAACTGAACTGACTAACTAGCTCTGAACGGTTCGGAATCGGTTCTTGCTGTGTTGGAGCATACCCTTAATAATTATTGCTTTTGAGCAACAAAAACACTGTTTATTTTTCTGCTACTATTCTAACATATGTTGTATGATAGATTATGCTAAACTATAATATGCACTTAACATAGAATGTTTGTCAAGAGAACTTTTTAGTGGTAGTAATGCATAATGTTTCATTTAACACAGTCAATGTGACTGTCATAAGACAATGTGGAATCAAAATATGTATTCAGAAGTTTGACATTAGGTGGAATCGTAAGTGCATCATTTAAAAAGAAGTTATTTGTATGCCGAAGTTTATTATCAATGTCTTATTTGTATTTAGTATAAACTTATTACACTGAACTCATCGTGAAACTCTATTTCCTTCATCTGAAGTGTCGGCAGAATGATTGTAGGACCATCTGCAAACATTGTTACATGGTCGTTTGTAATGTAGTCAGGTAGATCGTTAACATAAAACAAACATAACAAAGAAGTTAGTGAGGACCCCTGTGGAACTCCGAGAGTCAAAGGATATGGCTCTGATAATGATACAAGTTTAACTTTCATAGATGTATTACTCATGTATGAAACTATCCAGTACAAAATGTTTCCTTCAACGCTCACGTTTTCTAATTTTTGTTTCAATAAATGTTTATGTAATAGTGTCAAATTATTTTGAGAGATCAAATAATAGTTTGACACCACATTTACCCATACACATATTCCAATAAATGACAAGATGCTGTCAATTATTATACTCATAAATAAATTTTAAACAATAATTCATCAATAGGAATTCAAATGCTGCATTTCTCTTTTATGTCTCACTGAACCTCGTACGCATCGTACATGGGCATGCGGGTCACTTTGAAAAAACCGGCGGCATGTGTTCAAAGTCCGGTGAAGTTACGTGGGAAAGAGAATTGCCGTATACCGATTCCCTTTCTAGTTTCCTGGAGGTATTGCGTAAAATACGTCAAGTACATGTAAATGTGACACTCGGTAGGCCTGTAATTTCCAAAGCCGTTGCCTGTGTGAAAAAAGAGTGGTCCGGTAACTTCACATGAAAGTATTTTATGTCACCTAACAAATGTTACATACTTCAAGTATACAGGGTGTTAAATCATACGGCGCGTTAATTTTTTGTCAATATTCTTCTGTAACTTTTTTGTGCATATTCTTCTGTAAATTTGTATGTTTAAATTTTTTGTTTAAGCAAGTGTGGTTAAGTCGGCACCATTTGGGTTTTAGATTATACAGGGTGTTAAAAAAAAGAGTGTAAAATATTTGAGGAGGTAATAGTATGAACCAAAATAAGCAGAAA
>CM046723.1:1789309-1816279 GCA_025584915.1 Monochamus saltuarius | reverse complement strand
AATGGGAAATTCCGGAAGATATTTTTGGGACTACCTCCTAAATATGTTATGGAAATATATTTTTGGACATATTCCCAAGATATGTTTTGGAAATGTTGATCAATGTTTCCCACAAAAATTCGGAGAGAATAGTTCCTTGTAAAGTATCCAAAGGAAGTTTCCCAGAGATATTTCCCACCACTTACACATTGTTTTTCTAACGCTTGTTTATCATAAGTTGTAATTATTAATTGATTGTCAAATGTGAAAAATTGTTCGTATGCATCAGTTTTATATTTGTCTATGATGTTCCCATCATTATCATTCCCGAGGAGATATTTTTGGAAATATTCCCAAGATATTTTTGGAAATGTTGATCAATGTTTCCTACAAAAATTCGGAGAGAATAGTTCCTTGTAAAGTATCCAAAGGAAGTTTCCCAGAGATATTTCCCACCACTTACACATTGTTTTTCTAACGCTTGTTTATCGTAAGTTGTAATTATTAATTGATTGTCAAATGTGTAAAAATTGTTCATATGCATCAGTTTTATATTTGTCTATGATGTTCCCATCATTATCATTCCCGAGGAGATATTTTTTGGAAATATTCCCAAGATATGTTTTGGAAATGTTGATCAATGTTTCCCACAAAAATTCGGAGAGAATAGTTCCTTGTAAAGTATCCAAAGGAAGTTTCCCAGAGATATTTTCCCACCACTTACACATTGTTTTTCTAACGTTTGTTTATCGTAAGTTGTAATTATTAATTGATTGTCAAATGTGTAAAAATTGTTCATATGCATCAATTTTATATTTGTCATGATGTTCCCATCATTATCATTCCCGAGGAGATATTTTTGGAAATATTCCCAAGATATGTTTTGGAAATGTTGATCAATGTTTCCACAAAAATTCTGAGAGAATAGTTCCTTGTAAAGTTTCCAGAGGAAGTTCCCAGAGATATTTCCACCACTTGCACATTGTTTTTCTAACGCTTTTTTATCGTAAGTTGTAATTATTAATTGATTGTCAAATGTGTAAAAATTGTTCATATGCATCAGTTCTATATTTGTCTATGATGTTCCCATCATTATCATTCCCGAGGAGATATTTTTGGAAATATTCCCAAGATAGGTTTTGGAATTGTTGATCAATGTTTCCTATAAAAATTCTGAGAGAATATTTCCGTGCAAACTTTCCAGAAATATTGCCCATCACTTATAGATTGTTTTTTAATAAGTGCTTGCTTACTGTAAGTGTAATTATTAATATAAATTGATTGGTCAATGTGTAAAAAAACTGTAAATATTCATCTGTTTCAGATTTGACTATGATAGGAAATTCCCAGGAAGATATTTTTTGGATATATTTCCTAGATGTTTAGAAATGTTGACTAATGTTTCCTACAAATATTCTTAGAAAATATTTCCCACCCTTATAAATTGTTTTTTTTTTATAATGTTCATGCTTATTGTTGAAAGTTGAATTTCTCTTATGTAAATATTTGGGGTATAGGAATCTGTGGTCTCATTTTTGCTACTTCATTTAAAAACACTGTATATACCTGTATACCAGAAAATGTAATTTTGCAAGAAATACAAATAGAGTGGGAACAACTTGTGAAAAGACATTTTTGTTCTCAGCAACTTCTCACCCTGCCGAGACAAAATTCGACAACGGCTTCGTCTGTCTGATATGCGAAACCCACTACATGAACCCGTTCGTGCTCGGCAAGCACATGTCCAGGGAACACTACCCTTCGGAGCTGCCGTACCAGTGCGGCACCTGCGGCTACCGCTGCTCCAACCACAAACAAGCCATCGACCACTTCTACAAGCACGATAACGGACCTGCGATACAGTGCCCGTTCTGCTTGAAATCCACCACGGTGTTCTCGCCGCCGAGGAACCTGGTTCAGAACATGAACTACTTCATCCGCCACCTGCAGAAACACCAGAGGAAGCAGTTCGCCAAGCGGTGCGGCAAGTGCAACTTGTGGTTCGTCCAGAGGGACGCACTCAAGGAACACCACATGAGGATGCACGTGTCGCAGAGGGGCAAGAACGGCCTGATACCTTGAACGCGCCCAGGAACGGGCGCCATGGTGCCTAAGTCGAAGATGGATAAGTATCCGTGCGATGCGGACGTGATTAACTTTAGTGCGTTGTACTTTAATGTATCCAAGAACCTTTTGTGCAAGGAATGCAGCACTGATGGATACGTCGAAGCATTTCCGTAAGTAAAATTATTTGTACAGTTTTAGTTAACTATTTTTTTGATATTCGATAGTCATTCATTTTATTTTAAAACGAACAAGAAATTAAAATTTTACCACAACTTTACGAGGAAATAAAACGAAAAAAATTAAACACAAAAATACCACAGAAAATTTAGGAGTGATACTACACGAAAAGTAATGTGTCAAGTTCATGTAACATTTTCTCGAATAGTCAATATTAACGGAGTTGCGTAACCTCAAAGTTATTTTTTTATTTGTTTTTTTGTTATAACTTTTTTAATACTGGAACATTTTTTTTTCAAAATTGGCATACTTATTACTTTTGGAGAGATGCAGTTTTGGGTAAAATATTTCTAAAATTGCAGCACCCTAAAGGGTAGAAAGTGAATGTGCTTGGGAAAAAACTCATAACTGTTTTTAATTTTAAAGAAATTTCGATGGCATTTTCTTAAAAACTGATGATATACTTAAAAATTTGATAATCAAAACCAAACGGCAAGAGAATCAACATTTAAATTTTTGGACATACTGGTGAATCTCATTTCTTTTATGATGTAAGCAAAGTATACTTTGAAAACAATTGAATTACAACTGCCATAATATTGCTTTGATGGTAATTTCAAACTCTACGCTTTGTTCATAGAAGGTAAAAGCAGAAACACAACCTTTATGAAAAATAGACATTTAACTAATTAATTTTAACTGTGGTAGAACAATTTCCGGTCTGGTCGCCTTGTCGTCAATTTAGCTTCCTCATGGAAACATGTTTTGTTTTCTAGTCTCTTCTCAACTTATCATCATTGACTTTATTTGATTTTGAAAAGCGCATGCAAAATGTAATTAAATCAGCTCATGCAAACAGCAGCAGAATTTAAAGCATTTCAGAGAACTATTAAATAGAAAACCAAAAATTCAGTCCTTTCTTTCAAAATGCCTGGAACAGTAGAAATATATCAGATCTATTCGCAACATTTCGAGATCTGTTAATGGTGCAACTTTTTGTAATTGTTGCCATTCTGTATTTTTCAGTTTTGACATGCGGATGTCGTAAAATATCCTTATTTTGGCTAAAGTGAATATTAGTTTGTCAGCCATGCTCCATAAAAGGGCAATAAACACCATTACAATTTTTGGTTCCGTTGTAGAAGTTAAAGATCGGATATTTAAGTTAACAAACTTGCCACTATATGCTTATATTGGCAACACTGTATCACAACCATACTTATATCTCGGTACGGCTGTTAATCCAATATGATAATGATAGAAGAAAAGGGCAATGAACGGATGAACAAAACGATTTTGAAAGGGAGAGACGGTTTTACTTGTTACAGCCAATAATGTGACACTCGTTCATTGACATTATTCTAATAATTGTTCCTGATTTCACTTACATTTTTGCCTAGTTTGACAAAAATCCAAATTATGTTTGCTGCTCTATTTCAAAAAGTTACCAATACGTTTGTACAGTGCTGCCAGCTTGAGCATATGGTGGCAAGTTTGCGAACTTAACTATCAGACCTCGTATATTATAATGTGGCGTTTGCGTAGGTCTTTCGAAAGTTGCCAGAATCCCAACTGCCAGTATTCAACCTGCTGCACGACGCTATGCAAGAGCACAACGCCAAATGTAGCAAAAACTGTAGCAACCCGGTGGCAGAAACCAAATTGCCTTTGAAATGTTCTCTGCGTCTGCGGATACAGCAATACGGACGGTGAGTCGAAACTTTTATAACATCTTGAAATGTGAGATTTTACGATGTTATCTTTAGGAAACCAAATGGCGAGGCATCTGGCCATTTGCGGCGAAATCGGCCTACCCTTCTAAAAGATGCTAAATCGGCGACGGTAACCCACAGCATGTTGGGCGTTCTCGGTCTAGTAAGGAAACCAGAAGAAGGCCCGTCGGACTGAAGAAACCAAGTCCTCCGGCTCGATTGAGAAGAGCGAAAGGATACCATTGTTATAGAAGATATTAACGAAGTGTCTTGAAAAGCAAACGGAAGACAAGGAAAGTGAGAGCAAGGAAGTGAACGAGAAGATGGACACTGATGTAGTAGTACCGGTAGAAGAATCTGATAAAGTAGATAGCGAAGTGGAAGAAGTAAAACTTCAGAGTGAAGAAAAAGACGAAGAAGCGGATAAAGTTGTGAATACTCAAGAAGAAACAAGTAGAATAGAAAATGAAGTTATAGAATCCAAGTGGAAGAAGTCGTTCAAAAACAAAGCGGAAAGCACAGGACGAGCAAGAAGTTCAGAAAGTAGACGAAGAAATTGAGAAAAGTAGTGAGGAACAACCGAGCGAGTTCAACGAAGAAGAGGAGGTGAGCGAACAAGTAAAGGAACCACTAGTCAGTGGAACATCACCTGAACCAGAGAAGGAAGAACAACCTGAATTGAAGACCACGACAGGCGTGGCGTCTGTAGAAAAGAAGAGGAAGAAACCCAGGAAGATCACGAAGAAAAGGAAGTAGAAGCATCAACAAAAGAAGAACAAAATGTCATCGAAGGCGAAAAACCACACGAAAATGCCGTCGAGGAAGTAACACCGCATGATACTGTCGAAGAAACACAAGTAGACCAAACCGTCCCAGCGGAGGAGATCGAGAAAACATCCATAACGCCAGAGAAAGAGAGCGCTGGACGCGGATATCACTTCCGACGATATCCAAAATATTATTTCGGATGTGGTGGGAGAAATCGAACACCGAGATGAACTTTGAAGATGTACAAAACGCAGACGAAACACCCAACATGGACACAGAGACTGATTTTTCTACGAGGAGGAGTCTCAGGCGAGTTCCAATCAGATAGAGGGCGTCAATATGCAGATCGCGCAAGGGGAGCATGGACGTGTCGGAGAGCTCGAATGATGTTGTGATGGACAGTGAGGTGACTCCTATGGAAACGGACTAAGTTTATAGTTGAATGAAGAATATAAATAATTCTGTATGTAAGTAAAGAAAGTGTTTGTATCAAACATATATATATATAATTTAGCTTGTTTAAATTGCTCTTATTCTACAACAGGTGTAAATAGTAAATATATATTTAAGATTTTTGTAAAAGGTATATGATGTTCAGTAAATTGTAACTTCTAAAGACTTGGTGCGTTAGTAATTATTGTTTAAATATTTAACAAGTTCGATGAAACTGTTGTTTTTATTTTTGTAGACTACTTTTATTACTTTTTCTCTATTGTGTTGCACTCTTATGTTTAACTTTGTTTTCTAGTTCTCTCTTATTTTATTTTAAAATAAAATATTCCCAATTTATACTACATTTCCTAAATTTTTGTTTTGGTTAACAGTTTAAACGTTATTAACTTTCGAATTGGTTCGACTAGCTGGAAACAAATGTGAATAGTTTCCTTGGACTGATAAACCGAGTTAAATCAAATATAATTTTCCTCTTCAAAATTACCAGTTCTTTTTTAAATAATAGACTAGTGCTGAAGCCTTTGAAAATGCTAAAAAGTGAAAAATAATAGTAGGATGAAACCCATTGGAAAAGGAAGAGAATACAACAAAAATGAAAGGTGAGTTTTAAGGGTAAAAACGGTTTATCTCGATTTCCGGCAAATCTACAAGTGGAAAAAGTTAAATGGTAAAGTTGTAGCTAATAAAAGATCTACAACTTTTGTATTTACAGTTTTTCAAATAACCTCAACCTGAAAGATTCAAATAACTAAGATTTTAGTTTTTATTTTTCTTTTACAAAATAAAAATGTTCACAAAATTTGGTGAAAACACTAATTTTTTGATTTAAAATATTTGTTTTTCATCTTAATTTGACTTAATATGGAAAAAACCTAATTTTCAATAGAAAATTCTCACGTCAAAATATCTGCTTTTTAAAAAGTCTTGGGATTTTGTTCGTTGAAATCTCTACTTTTGATGGGGTAAAAATATACATTACTATGGTTAAAGTTCTCAAAAATGCAAAGAAACTGTGGGAATCCACTTAGTTAAATATTATTTTGTAATATCTGCACTGCTGAATAAATCTCGCCCTGTATAGAATATTATATACGCATTAGCTAGAGGGCGAGTAGAGAGCAACAATAATAAACACGAGCAGCTGAGCGAGATTCGGCGGATAGTTTAGTGGGGTTTAAGACTTCGACAGATAGGTTGGAAGACAGTGAATGGTGATAAGTAGTGCATCTGTTCTAATTTTACAGGTCAGTAACTTGTTTTTGTATATTGCATTTAAAGATTTAATGTCATTGTGTTCCTTTTATTATTTTATTGTCTGCAATATCTTATTACAGTTTCATGACTTTTTATTGTAATTTGGAGGTAAAACAGTACTTGTTGATCTCTTGTTGAAATTATATGTATAACTTTAGTTTGAGTCGAAGTTATGCTGTTGTAAATGGTATTGTAAGTTATTATTAATCATCTACGACTACTACTTTATTACTTGATTTAGCGGTTCGCTTGTCAGATGTTTGTAAGAGCCTTGGTGATTCTATTAATATTTTCTCCGTGACTGGAGAAACATCTGTAAAAACATATGAGGCATGAGATATGATTTGAGATGTTTGTCCAACCCCTCAACTACTAGCTGGGTAGCCTCCCATATGGGACCTCAGTACCTTCTGGCGCAAGTCGGCTAACTAACCAAAACACTCTTCAGTTTTGTATGTAGAATGATGATTATTACCGTGCATTCAAGTATTGAAGTAGAGATACATTTTTATTATTGTCATCATTATTAGTACCGTTGCAATAGCGACATCGATTCTTTGAATTGTGATCGGGGTTTCTCTGTCGTGCTCTTTTCCCCGTGAATTCAAGGCTGAGTACGGCACTGATAAGTGGTTAGGTAGGCTATTACACCATTGACAGAAGACTAATAAAGCGAGGTGTATTTAGTAATTTGTTTTGTTTTATTTAAAACTACTCAAATCTCTCTAATTTAAGTAAATATGTAGCACATTCGAGGTAAGTTAATAAATAATATAAATAAACACAACGTGGGTAAACCTTTTCGATTATTGGCCAAATACTTCCTCTTTGAACAATGTCGAGCGAACCAGTATGTTACACTACAAAATGATGCGACAAACTCGAATCCGAAATTTTTTTAATTATATACAATTTTGAGTTATTTATTAAAATTTATACTTTAATTACTCGAAACGTAAGATTCCATGTTATATTGATAAATAAAAAATGCAAATATACTACTATAATTAACAACCAAATAAGTTAATATTTAATAAGACATCTATAATATTTTTCGTTTCTTTGCAATGCAATGTATATTTTTACACCATCAGAAAGTAGAGATTTCAACGGACAAAAAGCCCACCGACTTTTTAAAAAGCAGATATTTTGACGTGAGAATTTTCGATTGAAAATTAGGGTGCTTTTTCGATATTAAGTTAAAAAAAGGTGAAAAATAAATATTTTAAATAAAAATTGCAGTGTGTTTGGGACATAAAAGGTACCTAAGTTTTCACCAAATTTCGTGGAAAAAATTTTTATTTTGTAAATTTGTATTTTTCCTTTCATTTTGTTGTATTCTCTTCCTTTTCCAATGGGTTTCATCCTACTAATTTTTTTGTTTCAAAATTATCGACCCTGGTCTATAATGTAAGTTTTTGGGATACGAGATTAATATGAGCTTACTTCCTTATATAAAATATAAAACTTGTTCAGCTTACCTGAACCAGTTTTTGTTTGCCATTTTTTTCTCCCTTAAAGAAACAAGTATTTTATCAACCCTTTCTGCGCGGAATCTGATTTATTCCACAAGAGTTGAGGATAGATTACAAAATGCCAGGCTTGCTATTACAGGCAAAATCACCAATCAACATTTAAACCACTCAGTGAATACATCATAGAAGATAGGAGCTGCGACTACCGGTTAGTAAAAACCACAGTTTAGGAAATTTTGATAAAACTGATGTATTTATTTTCCAGTATCTTTTATTTTAACAAAATATATCCAGTTTATACCATAATTTCCCAAATGCTCACTTGAACTAAGAGTTTATATATGATTTTTTGAGGTAGATTTACAGGAGTTTGGAAATTTATGAGCCGTATGTCAAGGATAATTTTTAAATGAAAGTTAACTTTGAATCTTTGAAAAATATATATATATTTTTGTAATAATGGAGCAGGTGCAGTGAAATTAACGCACTTTTTCTAACTTCCGCCAAGTTATGTATTGTTTGTCGATGATATGATGTGCCTTTACTCATGCTGTTTTCAGCATACTACAATGTGTTGGCATGTTCCAGTTTTTAAAATTTTTTTTACATATATTTTTTATCAGCAGGAAAGTGTGAATTTTCCGTTTTATTTCAATGACAAATGCCTTAACGAATAGGCTGGGCAAGTATATTTTAGGAAGCAAAGTCGTAAATATTGCAACGCTCACGTTGACTTTTCGTTGTAATACTCCATGTAGAAAAACAAAACTTTATTGGTACTCTTGATTCACAACAAATATACTTCAAACAATTCAAATCCTTACTTCTACGTTTCTATCCTGCCCATTCGACTGCTCAATATAAACTGAACTCTCGAAGATTCCTGGTCTTCGAGAACGATCTAGAACTAAATCGAGTATGACCTGGAATGTTCTAGAAAACGTCAAAATAAAGGTATTACAGAAATTATAAATTTGTAAGCAAACAGGAACATAACACACTAAACAGGTAGGTGAGCTTTCGTAACAATATATTACTTTGAGGTTTGAATCGGATTACAAATGGCATGCCACATCTTGATACCAAGTGCTAGGCACTTAATAATGCATGCTCCATCTCGATATCTGTACATCATAGGAGACTGGAGCTGTGACTGTTACTAACATCATGGTTTAAAGAAAAAGTTCAATGAAACTACTGTTTAAATTTTTGTAAACTGCTTTTATTACTTTTTCTTTTTGTGTTGCATTGTTCGAGATCATTTTAAAATAAAATATTTCTAATTAGTACGTATTCTAAATATTTGCTTTGAAATGACAGTTTAAATAAGATTCACAATCAGGTAGATATTTCAAAGATAGTTTTGTATGAAAATAAATCACTTTACGGCATGTATACAGGGTGTCGGAGTTTAAAAACAAAATTGGCAGAATTATGTTTTTGGCATGGCAAATAAGAATTTTGAACAAATTTTGACGTCACTAGTAGATGGCGCCGCTTATGGCACAGCATGTTTCTTTTAAATGGCAGAACTTTTTGCTGTTTAGTATATCCATTTGTCTATTGAAACCGACAGGTTTCAAAGTTATTGGGATATTTCAAAATAAAATTCTAGCATTGAATGTCTGTATTTTTGAAACCGACAACATTCGGATACGGCATATTTGGCTCAATCGACTTTTTGGTCACCAGTATCTCCAGCTCCAAGATTTCCCAACCATTCACAGACACCCTGTATATATTTCAAAATTTTTTATAATATATGTATAACTGCTTTTATAATAATTCTGCAGGGTTCTCACAAAACGAAAAAATTTACACGAGACCAGAAGATGGTAAGTGAATGCTTAAGGCAGAGATAAGAATTTATTAAACATACTAGTTTTCTTGTCTAAAAAAATGGTTAAAATGCACCAGCTTTATTTTGCATGCACTTTAATTTTCTTTTCTCCTTTTCTTTCGATTTGTGTCAAATTATAAAGGATTCATTATAGTAATTTTTACATTTATTTTATCTTCAAATTTTTATTTTTCACATCACACCTGATATGTTCATAAACGACTTTTGCCAAAAATCTCAAGCAGCAATTTTCAGTTAAATTTCAAGTCTTAATGATTTTTCATTAATATTTATTTTGATGTATAAGTGTAAAAATTGAATATACTGATTAATAATATGCCACCCCTCTTCCACATAAAAATATTTTTAGTAGTTTGTGATGGAATTATCAAAAATTTCCATTATAGCGAACAAAATTGTGCTTATTTATGGTTAAAGTGGATCTTGAATAAAAATAACAAAACTGTAATTAAAAGCATCACTTATTATTCCAAATCACATCGCACATTGTCACATTCAGTCTTATACTAACAAAAATATGTCGCCTGCTATTTATTTATACAGTTATTAGAGATTAACCTTATAATATATATTCATGGCATCGTTTTATCTAAATTTTCAAATTGACTAGTCGATAACTTTCGTTATAAAACGTTTTATGTTGTAGTAAGTATTTTTGAGTATAAAATATATACAGTTAGAACGAAAACATCGCAGATATATTTCCAAAAATCTTAATCGTGATTTTTGGTTGTCCACTATTATTTTCACTATACTAAAATGATTAAAATCATTATTACTAAAAATTAATTTTAGTTATATGAGATACACAAAACGACTTATAAAGTAACAGTTAAGTCTTAAAAGTAAATTTTGCAAAAAAATGCCTGGTAAGTATACGCTTTTGCAACCTACGTGTTCTAGTAACAAGTGGTAACTTTGTATAAAAATAAATTTTATAAAAATCATAAACATAAGGTTAGTAAAGTATCTTAACTTAAGCCATTAGTGCAGTGAAAAATTAGTTGTAGGTATGTCCTTTTATAGTAGAAATCGCAGTGTTTTTAGTTGCTCTAATCCGCTTTTGCTTTTTCTTGCTTTTATTGCTTGTTCTTTCTTTAACTGCTCTTTCAATTGGGCCATTTTCAGGTTTGTCATTAACTGTGTAGACTGATATAGCCAACTACCCTGTAAAAACAGACACCGTGTATTAAAAATCATGCTAGAAAGGTAAGCAAATCAGCTTACGCTGATAGCGCATGGCGCGGAAACGACACTTCCCATACGTATTAGGTACAATATTTTTCCTATGATCATGACAATTGTAATCAGGCAAAACAGTTTATTTTAATTACAAATTTATAACAATACGTAATTATTCAGTAGTTATTTAAACTAACAGAATATGTTCACGAAAAACATTGAAATGAAATGTACAATTTGTGGCATTTTGTAAATTCAGTCATGGAATTCACTGTCGATGGTTGTCTTGGAGTTCTGATGAGATTTGATGCTTAGAGAATGTTATGGGCTATTAATTTTTGTCCTCCAAACAATCCCCAATGTATAACTCAGCTACCACTGTGGACTTTCACCCACCATGCCGTTTTATGTTTGTAATATTGGACCCGGAGTAGGCCAATAATATGGCAGAAGAGCGCGAAAACAATGTTCTGCATACACTTGGAGTTTGGGGGCCTAAGTAACCAGCCATGTTAGATGGCATTTTCCCAAAGCTACCTACACATTCCTTAGTACATTTACCCCTTTATAGAATAAGAAGAACCGATTGTGAGGGGAAACTCTAGGGCGTAACATATTTAATTGTTTCTTAGTTGTTCACTACAAATTTTCTTGAAACATTGATTTTGTGTTTGGTATGGTAATAATACCATCTAATGGTAAAAGGGATTCTGATTATATATATAATAATAAGCACACCCTCTTTGTCTTCTATATCGTGGATCGTCATATTTACTAGTTCTTCGCGGTGAGAAGCATCAGCAATTCCAAATATCGTGGCACTTTGGTCATAAAATATACCTTGTCTGGGGTATTTAAGACAAAATTTTCTATTTCCTGTCTTTCTAATACCTTTGATTTTTTTGGCTTGTGACCAAATATTTGATTTCTTCAATATGCCGTTAGCTTCAGGTATTTTCCAATACCGTGGAAACAGGCCAAAAATACCTCCTTTTAAAGAGATGAAGTGTTCTTCTCCATGCCCCATTGGTCAACAAGTAACAAATTCTTTTCCATAGCGAATTCAGTAATGCATTAATACTTACATCATTAGTGGCCTCTAATATCTGTCAGAATTGAGACTCGTCACCTCACTTATTTTACTTTACAACAAAGAGAAATTAAATAAATCAAACTTCAAACTGAACTGATCTACTGTAACAGCCTAGTACTTAAAGAGGCCATGGAAACATTTTAACGGAGTATTTTGTGCAGTTAAATACTTTCACATAATAATATTTAAAATTTATATACCTAGCATATGTATGCAAATCATCTTTAAATGGAACTTCATCAGACTAACCTGATAGAAACATCAGGTTTGTCCACTAAAGCTTTATTTTAATGACTTGTTACATAAATAGCTATTTTACTGCTGTACTTTCAATAATAATAATATCTCTAATACTATCTACAAATACTACTTCATAACTTAAATTTTCCAGTTTCTTATCAATAAATCAAAATAAATATGATTATCATTAGACATTGCGCAATGTCCACAAAATATGTAGATAATCTCAAAATGGAAATATTGTCAAAATATCTTGATACCTATCTTCAATCAATTAATCTTGTGTAATGTTTATTTACTTAATACAAATCTTTGAAATTCACAATTATTGCATAGATATCTTAATATACAAGCTTAGCTTCCTTGGACAAAAATAATGTGATTTAAATAAACTTCCCTTAGTGCAATTTTGCTTTCTTAAAAATTATAGGCCTGAGAAGGTACTTTTCTTTTTCATTTTTACAGTATTTTTATTTGCTGGGTAATTGTACTAAAATTTTGGAAAATAAGGATCTTTGTGAGCAAAATTGTACTAGGGTAAGTTGATTCTTGCCCATTCTTTACTGAACACCCATTAAGTATGTATATCCAAATATATTTTATCAGTATGTAATTATCATATTTGATTACAAAATATTTTGAAATAATATATTTCCATATTCGCTTAATTAATACCACTAATACCTTGAAAACATGTATTGCTTACTAACTCATTAATTATAACATAATAAATCTATAGCACAATAATTGTTCATATTGTGAAATGAGATCTAAGGAAAGATATACAGATAAGAGTTATTTCCCTTATTGCAAGATTGTTTTTAATTGGGCAAAAGCACAGGTAGGTATTTATTAAAATCAAACCCTGACTGATTCTGTAATATGTCGGAAATAATAAAATATGTATTTGCAACACAAATGTTAAAACTAAACGAGTAATTTGCTAAATGGAGTATTTTGGGAGAATATGGCAACTAATGAAAATGAAAGTGGTTATATTTCGATAATCAAATATGAAGCTCATACCATTTTTGCTGATTAATGATGGCCTAATAAAGAAGTTTTGTCAAAAATCTCAAACAAAATTTTCAAAATATATTTAAAATGAATTTTTAATAAAAACAGGCGAATATGCATTGAAACTTCTTTACAATCAAAAGTTGTTGTAGAAATTGAAGGAAAGTATTAACAAAATTGTTAACAGATATGAAAAATAACTATTTACTAAATGAATTAGCAGAATTAGTCACAAAGCAAACTTCTGACCCATTGGTGAAAATATGTTAACATAGCTAAAGTAATACCTCATCACTGTTGTATATTAAATTAATTTATTTATGTACAAACAGTGGCAAGGGACAACTTTGTACAAAAAGATGGAAAGTACAAAACGATAAAATAATATTTTAAAAACCATAAGATATCAAAATCTTTACAAATTGTCAGTCCAAACTACAAGCCTAAAGCATTATGATGACAAAGGATTGTCATCACCTGAAGAAGACAAATCCTTCGTTGACATTTTCAACAATCTGCATCTCTCTGATATCACTGCTGCAAGACCTAGACTGAAGTTGAATCATTGGGAATTCTATCGGCAAATATGCCATTGATTTCACCCATGTTGCGTAATTTTGAAAAGGAGAATCATTAAAAATGTTCTTATAGAATATTTATAAGACGTTACTAACATCTAGTGTAAAAGAGTTATGTGAATTTTGCCAAAATTAGTATCACCTTGTAGTCTGAAAACGATATCACCCTGAACAATTTTTACCACCTACAACTAAAATCACAAATCAGCTGTGAAAACCAACTAAAATGATGCAACCACTCCAACTGCACGCTATTCTCAACATATTAACAACACTATCAACTCGATATTACAAGAGTTACTTTATAGAGTACTTAAACATTGACAGTCTTACACAAATTGCTGAAATACAGAGGTTCCCATTTTCAACCCTGTAATCGTAAATATGCTCAAACTACTTATATTCGAACAAAAAGTCCAAGCTACACAAGAAAATCAAAACCACTCAAATCTGGCCATGCTTGCACCTATCAGATGTAATCGAACATTTGTTAGATTTTGAAAGTTTGTACTCCTTTATACATCTAGCATTACACTACCGATTCCTTACTGATTTTCAATGTTAAAAATCGTGAAGATCAAAATAAACTGATCTTGATATTCTGCTGCAAATTTCTTTTCCGTTATTTTAAGTAAATAAAAAACCAACTCGTATACAATTTACGAGCTCTCATTTACATATACGATATCGCACAAGAGAAATAAACTATATCAACATTCAGCTAAAACCAGTAAACCCTTTATAAAAATTTAAATGACAATATAAAAATAATCTTACAGTACTCCAATTTATATTAAACTTATAAAAACTGTCTATTAATATAATTTGTAATCACGTCTATATCTCATCACCTGATATTTGTTTGCCAATAAAGTTTTTAGCTAAGTAATCGCAAGATTCACACATAATGCTTTTATTTTATTCATCTAGGCCATAAGGTTCATTAAAATATCTAAATATTCATACAATTATATGCAAATACCTTGAAGCGACATACTACATTGTCACTATTGAATTTTCCTCAATTTTTAAGTACAATACTTACCACCATTAGTATACAATTCAGTAGAATTGGCATGGAAAATACCACCGATATAAAAAGTCCATTACTATCAAAATACTGTTGCCTAGAAAATATCTTCCAGTTCGAAGCCATTTTATTTATACTTTCCGAGAAATACACAAGTAGTACTAAAAAAATATTTGCAATAAGTAATAAAAACTCTTATAAAATAAACTTACGTAAACAGAAAAATAACAGTGCTTGAAAGTTTCCATAATTTCTAGTTAAAATAGCCATCATGAAGATGGAAATGTGAAAGGTAAATAAACCTATCAGCCATGGGTCCCTCCATTCGATCTAAAACGTAAGAAAATGTTACTAATTCTAAATTATTGAATTTTAAAACATTTAGAGGTTTGTTCAGATATAATTTTCCTTAAATCTAGATTAACCCATGATTAAAAAGTAACTAGATTAATATGATGAACCGATAGGATGCATTCTTATTCTCTACTATTTTGAAACTGTAAAATGCACAAATTGAGATATAAAAATAACAACCGGTCCAAAAATAGATAACAAACCTTGAACCTAATTTCTGGTCACTTATAAATAGTTATGTACTTACACTCCACAAAAACGATAAAAAGTCATCTATTTGTTTAACTTCCACAAAGTTATGTTCTAACATTTTATTCTTTAAACTTGTGGATAAAATTTATTTAGGATTTTAGCATGACATTTCACTTTGATGGATTTTGATATTTTTCGTTCCTTCCTTTTATCGTCGTTTAGCATTTGATTATCGATAATACAGGAATTTTATTTTACGTACCTTCTGCCATCTACCGACTAATAACCATTACTATCATAAGCCATAAAATTTTACAGATCACATTTTTCCTTTCACCCTCTATGAACCGATAGTCATACTATATAATATTTAGTACAGTAAATCGTCAATAGAAGTATTTAAAATTCAAATTGAATACCACCATAAATTTTCCCAGAAATATTTATATTTATATGAATTGCTATTTCTTATTAGGTTTGTTTTAGCAGCAGTTGAAAACTGTTTGGAAACTATCAGAAATGTCCGTCCAACTATTTATTGCGTCAAATTCAATGGTAACGCGTTCTCAACTTAACTGGTCGAATATTTCTGACAATTTCCAAACGGTTTTAAATGCTGCAAAAACAAGCCTATTATAATAATCATTATGCAAATTGTAGTAAATAGGAATATATTAATTTTAGTAAATATTTATTTTGATGGTCTGTGTACTAAAAATATCCAAGGAAAAGACATAAATTGTATAATTTGTTGTATAATTTTAGTTTAAATTGCTATACAGGGTGGTCCAAAGCTCCGCTTCTAACTTAAGTGATAGTGAGTGGAATGTTGAAATCTCCTTATATAATAATTATAACATAAAATACTAATAATAAACTATTTTCTAAAACAAATTAAGTTTTGTTTAATAAAAATAATAAATGTCTTATATGCAGGTTTGTGATCATAATAAATGTAATATGAGATAAGTCAAAAGAAACTCATATTTTTAATTTGAACGTAATGAAAAATTAGTCGACGGGTAAATTGACATTCTGAATTATTCCATGATACAGTTATTTGCATTTTGATCGAATTCTATGTTAATCACAATGAAATGTTAAAAATCCTTTGTCAATAAAAGTTTGTTAAAACAGTTGTTACATCGATGTTATATATTATAGTTTTTTAAATATAAGTGCGTGAATGTTATTAATTTAAAACAATCATTTATTGGCCGAAAATGGTGAGTTCCTCGATTGTTTACATTTTTGACACACCAATGTATTATATTCTCAAAATATAAATATTTTGCATGAAAATAAATGAAGTAAAAGTGTAATAAAGATTTTTGTTACCAATGCAAATAAATGTAGAATAAAACTTTAGTAAATTTATTTATTCTTACACAGAATAGGTTACGTATGGTCTTGTGGTATTTATCTTATAGATAAATGGTTTAAAAGATCGTTCACTTCTGTTTTTAAATATAACTAATCACAATGAAAATAAATGTAAAGGCTAAGTAGTATACATATTTTCTGGATCATCCAGTATAAAGCTAAAGGTCTCATGGGCACCTATTTATACACTGGTACTTTATCAATTTCAACACAGATAGATAAATTTTATTAGATTTAAAAATTGTAATGAACAAACCAAAATTTTACGTTCTAAATTTTAGAAAACTTCTTAAATTCAATTTAAAAGATAATAGAAGTGTAAGAGAGATGAATGTAGATATGAACGTGATCTGGACAGACGAAAATACAGTTTCTATGTTTAGGTAGGTACTGCTACCACAGACTAAGTTGTACTATATTTTAAAAAGTAAGATATATTCGTAACAACTTTTTCAATAATTTATTCAAGAAATCATCAATATTGTAAAGTCGACAAGACTGCTGCCTCATTTTGTCGTATCTGTATGATAATCATGTCAAGACTTAGTGATTTTGGTCACATCTTTTAATTTTCATTAATATATCTGTAATAAATAATTTTTTATAATGTCTGTTATTTTGAGAGTCGAGGAGATAATTTATAACACAATGAAAGTGCATAGGTCACTCATATTTCCCATGAGAGGAATATTGATGATAATAAAATTCGAGTCGTTTATTTCTTATCGGTTACAGATAACAGCTATTTATTTCTACTGCCTGAAGATTAAACAAAGGGTTTTCATATTTTGTTACAGTGGCGTTCGGAGTTTAAGATGGTTATATCATAATTTAAATTTATTGATATACTTACCTGATTGAAATGTCATGCAGAACTGAAATATGTGGACTCCAATAACTATTTATTATTATAATTTTATCTCAACGGCTCTACTAATGAATGTGCAACTGCTCAACAATTTTTCGAAAATTTCTGGCCTTTGGAGGGGGTTGAATTAAGCATCTCTTAAGTTATTTTTGCTACAACAAAATTGAGCATTCAAAATACGTTTAAGATAGCCTGGTTTATTTTAAAACTTTTATCTCACCCACTTTTTTCTTTAAAACTAACCGTTTATTAATAAAAGATTAAATTCATTATCATTTGCATTAGAATGCACACGATTGCAACAAAGAAATATGTAAGTAGGCGGCTGTCATGCTAATTTTTGTCATTAGAACTTTTGTGACCTTTGTGGAGTGCTTCCTTAGATTTGCTACTTAAAATTTTAATTTTTAACGCTTGGAATGTTTTTTGAATGTCGGAAGTACTATGCAACAGCAAGAAGAAAAGTCACAAAAATATAGTGACAGATAGTGAAAATTGCACTTCTAAAAATTGTAACTTAAGAAAATTTATATTTAGAAATGTAAATACAAATGGAAGAGAATTTTCATTGCATTTCTGACAAGTTAAAGGAAACATACTAAATAAAATTGTATAAATTATTAGATAGTGCAGATACTAGAAAGTGAATTATCACATTTTCTAGCTTTTTCCACAAGTAGTAATTTAAAATAATAATGCAGTAATCTTATCTTAAATAATACTTAGAAACTGAAGCTAGGTAAATGCAGTAAACACAATTTGATTCTATTTTGATTTGAGTTCATTTATACTTGTCTGTAATTAAATCAAATAATTTGAAGGTTCAGAAATTTTCAGGTGGAAAACAATTAAATAGTTTTGTATCTACTACGTATACACTATTTTAGGGTTGCTCAAGCTATTCTAAATAGTCAACTATGTGAACCGATTCCAATGTTATACTTATATGTCTTATAATGAATAATGCAATAAATTACAGCAATCTGCAAACATTTCGACTTTTTACTTTACTTTCGAAATATCGAATAAGTGTTTATATAGGGTGTTCAGTAACGAATGGGCCATACTTTAAGGCTAGCTTCATTGGACAAAAATTTGATTTAAGTAAAAAAACGTACTTTAATAGAATTTTGTTTCTTTAAGAAACTAGAGGCCTAGAAAGTACTTTATTTATTTATTTAATATTTTCTTATTTGTTGCGTAATAGTACTCAAATTATGGAAAATAAGTTAAAGGCACAGAGCGCAAACAGTTAATTTTAACGTGATATAACAAGATAAACTTTTTTAAAAGATTTATATGAGGTCTTTAATTAAGTTCTATCAAAATTTATAAAAATGTTCACAAAAAAGTTCCAAATCATTATTTGAAGGGCAAGGACAGTTTAGGCTTTTAGCGTTGAAGGATAATTAAGTCAAATTAAGAATGTGAATACAAAGAACACTAGTAATACGTGTACAAAATTAGAAAAAACTCACAAAAAGTTATTAGAAACAAAAATGTTTTGACACCCTGTAACCCAGGTAAGTAATTTTGAGTTTTCGAAAAATATTACAGGGCTTTATGGCATAACTTCTTCGTGTATAACACTCTATATTTTAGGTAGATAATTTTATATTGAAAGCCTTAATATTGAAAAATGAATAATAACAAAAAACTAATTAATTTGTTAATAGTTTAAAAATTATGTCAAAAGTATTTTTGGACATTATACACTAAACTCTAAATATTTGATGAAATTATATATTATATTAATGTCAGTTGTCTGCATTGCTGCTGACATTTTTTGGACATGTATGATTGAGGAAGTTTTGAATTTAAAAACAAAATTTTGAATTTTGTACAGTAGATTTCTTTAAAGATTGTTGTTTTTATCGAGATTTTGGCCCTTACCTGAAAAGCATTTCATCTAATCACTCAGAATCGTCTGCCGATTTCACAAAAATTTTTGAGTGTTTTGATGTTGTTTGCTTTAAACGTATCTGGGTCAAGTGGCATCCATGGGTTACGGACTCTAAATATCTAATTTGATAACAACTGAAATGCTTATTTTCTAAACAATGCGTTTAATGAAATTATGTTCATTATTTGCAAAGCAATTCCCAAACATTAGATTATTAAAGGTATTTTTATAATGAAATAATCAACCTGAAGACATTATAAGTTTATGTAACAACTTAATGTAACAAATTATTTGTAATAGCTTCCTATTATAGGAATTTGAATATATGTAGATATAACTTACTGAATAATTCGAAAATAATTACTTATTTGCATAGCACTGCGATAAGTAATACTGTATTCTACAGGGTGCTCAGAAATTATGAGCAAATATTTCAGGAGGTAATTCTACAGAAAAAATAACACGAAATCTTCAAATAAACATAGGGCGACAAATGGACACTAATGGAGCTAGAAACTTTTAAACGGTTGTTCCTGAAGATGAGTTTTGTTAAATTTTATCAAAACGATTCGAGATAATAGAAGCAATACTTAATAATTCTTAGCACTTTTTCTTACAATAAGAGCTTCATTTATTTCCAACAGGTTTAAATCCAATTACAGGAAAATTTATAATAGAAAGTGGAATTAAATCGCAATTTGGATTACAAAATATACAGGGCGTTAAAAAACAATGTAAAATATGTAAGGAGGTAATAGTATGAACCAAAATAAGCAGAAAAGTCTCAATAAACATGGGTCCGCACAGTAACGGTTACGGAGATATGGAATATGTTATGTTTTCTAGCCCCTTTTTTATTTTGCAAAAATGTTGTGTATTTTCTTATAATAGTTGGTTGATGTTTAGTGAAATAAAAAGTACGTATTTGACAGTTGTTCTCAGTGCACAGGTTTTCTTTCGCTGTGGCTGGTTACTCTAACGCAGAATTAACAGACATGCATTTCATGTATGGTGGTGCTAATGGGAACGCCACCGAAGCGCGACGTCTTTATGTTGACTCTTATCCAAATCGCCAGATTCTTTCACAACGCATGTTTGGAAGAACTCACCAAAGATTGCGTGATACCGGTTCTTTGAGCAAACAGTGCCATTTATCCGGAAGACCAAGGTCGGTATCCACTCCTAGAGTAGAAGAAGAAATTCTAGCACTGGTAGAGCAGAATCCAGGTACGAGTGTGCGGAGAACATCAACCAAGGTAGGAATTAGTGGTCCTCTTGTTTGGAGAATCCTTCACGAGCAACTGCTTTATCCATACCATGTGCAACGAGTACAGAGGCCTTAAATCCAATATATGATCATCAAGCACGTTTGGTTTTTGCAGCTGGTTTCTACGTCATGATGCTGAAGACCCTCGTTTTCTTGCAAACATTCTTTTACTGATGAGACCGGGTTCACAAGAAATGGAGTGTTTAATTTTCACAATACGCATATTTGGGCCGACAAAAATCCTCATGCTTTAATAGAATCTGGACATCAGGCACGTTTTTCATTAAACATTTGGATGGGTATTGTACGTGACAGGTTTCTAGGTCCTGTTGTTTTACCAAACCGATTAACAGGCGCTGCTTACCTCAACTTTCTGCAGAACACACTGTATGAATTTTTGGAAGAATCAGAGGCAACAAATGTGGTTCCAGCATGATGGTGCTCCAGCTCATTTTTCCATGGCCGTTAGAGAGCATTTACACCAAACTTTTCCACATAGATGGATAGGAAGGGCCGGGGCCTGTTTTATGACCTCCAAGATGGCCTGATCTGAACCCTCTAGATTTCTTTGTTTGGGGACATTTGAAGACATTAGTGTATGGTACTCCTGTAAATAGCCTGGAAGAGCTGCAGCTATGGATTAATAAAAAGTGTCAAGAAATCCAAACCAAGGAGGGTGTTTTCGAAAGAGTTCGAATATCGTTGAGACGAAGATGTCGCGCCTGCTTGAAATGGGCGGAAGGTACTTTGAACATCTTCTGTAACTTTTTTTTTTTTAAAAAAAAGCTACACCTTTGTCGGTTTATTCCTAATAAAATAAAATGTTTGAAAAACGAATAGTGGTCCATATCTCCGCAACCGTTACTTTGCGGACTCATGTTTATTAAGACTTTTCTGCTTATTTTGGTTCATACTATTACCTCCTGAAATATTTTACACTTTTTTAACTCTGTGTATATAGAACTTTTATGAACGACAATTATGTCCAGATAACTTTGCATTTCGATATATTTATATAAAAACCATTGTTAGAGCACCAAATATTAATATTTTATTAATTATTTAAGTAAACTTAGCTAAATTATTAATAATTTACCGTTTTTCCATAAAACCGTGCTGATTGACAAATTGTTATCAACGTTGTTTAGTATAGACATTGGCAAGTATTGGACAAATTTTACTAACTTTCGAAAGCATAATGAGGAGTCGTATAAAGGCACCAATAAAATCTAACTATAAAACTTGACAAATTATCAGTGCCTGACGTCATTTTATTTTTCAATTTACTTACTGCAACTTTTAAATTATCCTCCGCAGTATATTTTAATATTTATCTTATTATATACTTGTGGTATGTTGACGTCAGTTTCAATTACTATAAACACTAGAGAAATAATTAGAAAAATAATCCACTATTGATTGAATTGAATCAAACAAAGTGCCATCGCAATGGACAACCACTGGAATTCTAGATGTATCTATTTTCTGCTGCACAAATGCTCAAAATATTTAAGGATCTGTTTCAATATTATTTTCAAGACTATTTGCATTACATTTATAAATATTACTAAAAGTTTCAAGTTGTAAAATGAAACTTATAGAAATAGAATATCCATAGAATTGTTTTTCTTATATTGGCCATCCGAATTAATTTTTTTAAGTTTAGCCAATTCATTCTAAAGCAGTAAGGCATATATTTTTAAGGAAAATAAGAAATATTAGGTACTTAAAGGACAGAGTTTTGGAGTTTTTGATATTTCCTACATTTTTATTTAAAAAAATCATATTTTCTTTATAGATTGAAAATAAGAATGTTTTCGGGGATACCAGATTCATGTGAATGATTTTTAGAACTGATAGTTATATTTGAAAGATCAAATAAAAACTAAGCACTTGCTTTGTTATTATTTTAGAATAGAATCTGGCAGTATACAGTCTGCATAATCATTTAAAAGCCGTTCTCACAAAACTAAAGAAAATATTAAATAATCAATGGAGATCTTTGATCTCATGACCTCTTCTTTTATTTATCAAAAACACGAAAAAGGATGTAAGTTATATAGCGTTTATCAGTTTCGAATTTTTAAAGAACATCAAGCAATGGAATATTCTTACACTTTTAGTGAAAATTAGATTAAACCTAATCAACTAGTGTTTATACTCGAATGTGTCATTAAAACCTAAAATAATGGAAAATACTTGCGAGATTTAAGGTACTTATTGTGCTAATTAACTGTACACAACAGTGGCGTCGTACGTGTAGAACTTCCTTATTAAACGAGTTATTATAACAATACTTTTCAGTGTACCACATTATTATTTAATTTTTATATACAGGGTGTTACGAAAAGTTAGGCCTTTAGCCACAGAGGCTTTTCTTGTGCTTATTAACTAGACTATTCAAAGAAATAACAATATCTCGAAAAATAATCCCTAAATCCTAATTTTGCAAGTCTTGAGATACAAGTCTTTCAATTCAGTTGAGTGTTTTAAAAATTGTAGTTATTAATATACAGTTCCAGTTTGGGATGTATATGATATTAGTTTTAAATCTATATAAACTATATTCGAGAAATGCTTCGTTAAGGAAATACAATTTGTTCAAAATTGGTTTAAAAATTGATTTATTTATTGTTGACAAACGGCTAAAGATATTTTCAATGAAATTTAGTAGGCGTTAGCTACCATCGGGAGAGCATATTTCGTAATGAAAAACATTTTTAGTTTAAAAAAATTCCATCTGAGTTTTAGTATTTGATGTAACTGAAATTGGTATCTTTTTTATTTAACGAAATATAGTGTATACCTGTAAAATTCAACAAATTGGTTCCATACACTTGCTTTTGATCTTCTAGGCGCCAGAAATCGGGCCTCAAATTAGGACGGAAAACATCGACTTTGACCGTCTCGCGTGGTGGGGAAGCCGTAACGTATTAGGCATGTATGAAGAAATGTGAGGCCCGGCAAATTGGGCTTCACTGTGGTGGGATTGGCGGGTGACTCGTGACTCCCCGCTCGGCGGGATATTGAAACGTAACCTAGATCCGTTATTTATAACTTAGAGGGCTACAATTGAAGCAATAATTATTTTATTCCGTTATATTGCTTTTGATAAATGTAATAGGAAATTATGGGATATTAAAATATACAGTGTGGGAGCTAAATTTTACAGTGAGGCCCGGCCTCAGTTGCTTCATACGACGAGCCGCCACTTAGTATAGATTAAATAAGGTAAAACGTGCAGTAGAAGGGGTCAATTGTTCTATTAATACACATTATTTTACTAGGAAAATTTCACATCTCTACTTTAAAACCAAAAATTCATTACCATGGCAACCAGAAAAATTTCCGGAAATTTTTTCGTGGCGAGGCGCTAATTGACTTATTCAACTACTACCCATCTGAGTTTTAGCATTTTATGTAACTAAAGTTGGTAATTTTTTATTTAACGAAATATGGTGGATACACCTGCAAAATTCAACGAATTGCTTCGATACACAGCTTTTGATCTTCTAGTGTTATCTGGTATTAGGTTTTGAATTTCCTGTCTAATAACTTTCTGTATTAAATCGCGATATTTCACTATACACTTATTATATGACAGAACCGTTTAAAAAATGACAAATCAACATGTCAACAACAACAACCTTGGCCTTATCCTTATACTTGTGGTGTGAAATTTTCTTACCGAATACAAGAGCGTAAATTATTCCTGGAAAATTTTAAAGCTCTTGCTATATTATAAGCGAAAATATCTTAAATAAATTTGATTTTATGGATACCTTTAGTCCCTTGACGAAGCATTTTTCGAAAATAGTTTATATAGCAAACTCATATTATTCATTGATTTTCGATCAGTCCCTGAAATTTACCTTATATTTGTTTTATTTTAAGTTTGATACCCAAAATATTGAAAAAAAGCATTATTTACATCAGATTACTAACGATATAAAAGTTCTAGTTGATACGGTGATTCTAATTTCATAAGCAAATTTCAGAACAAGACAGAATTTCAATTACAATTTGAAGAAATCGATATTTTCTACAGCGTACCTGATATTTTGTCCACTAGAATTGTACCATCCGTATAATTGAGAACTAATTGATTCTCTTATCGATTTCGTAAGCCCGAGTTACTCATTTTTGTTAAATAAAACAGTGACCTCTGTACCCTGGATATGCTCTCATATCTACGGCTATGCCTCATCACATATATACCAGCTATACGTGATATCTTGATACTTTAAAATAATGTTTGAATTATGAACTTTGTATCGAAACAAATAATAGGGATAAGATAAATTCTACTAAAGCTGAAGCCTTTTCCGATAGTAAAACACACTGTATTTGCATTCGAAGACGTGCACTTCATCTGCGGTTCTCAGTGAAAATTTAAGGTAAGTGTGTGTATTCGGTTAACTACAAAAGTGAACAGTAGTTTTTAAAGCTTATTAAATAATTGTGGATTATTAAACGTTCTTATAATGATGCCCAGTTTCGGAATTTGTGTATGAATGCATATACGAGTAGTTTATAAATAATTTTGAGAATAAAATGATCCTTTAGGAGAACATTTTCATTTATCTCATTTTCATCAGTGCATTGAAATATATAAATTAATTAACAGTATTCAATATTTTTCAGTTTTTAAGTCATAACTATAAAGTGTTGGCATCTCTGCTTCATTCTTACGTAAAGTACAATAGAGTACTTCTAAGAATTTTTGACTTACAGATCAAAAAATATTTTAGTAACTAGTCATAACGTTTAATCTACTTAAAATATAGTTTATTCATATTTATTTTAAAAATAAAAGAGCTAGGTAAGCTAAACTTATACTTGCTTTTTTAATAAAAAGGAGGCATGACTAAAAACAAATGAATTTTTATTTTTTTACCATTATTGTACAACACAGAAACTACTTATGGGTAAAATTTAGTGATTTATTATTTGTATTTGTAGAGGACACTATTTCAAGAATACGACGCCCTTAAAACAATTTCTTTTATATATTTTCCAGTTTTTAAGTCATAACTAAAAATGTTAATATCTGGTGATTTTTGACCTCTTTAATTACTCTAATAATTTTTGACTTACAGATCAAAAATATTTTAGTAAGTGTTTATGTCATAATTCATAATATCATGATCTACTTTAATCACATCAGTTTTTTTTTATTAAAAACAGAGGCATGACTGAAAACAAATGAATTTTTAAATTTTTGCCATTATTATACAGCATTGAAACTAGTTATGGGAAAAATTTGTGATTTAATATGTAAATATTAGAGAAAAATACGGAAACAACCAAACTTTGTCATCAAAATTATTAGGCTAGTTTTAAATACTCTATTTTTAAACAATTTTCATATTGACTGCAAGTACAATGATGAGGAATACAACTTATTTTTACAGAAAACATTGTAAACAGATAAATAGTAGTGAAAATGTTGCCACACTGATCAACATGATAAAATTTGAACTTATCTGCTTACATGAATCATACTTATTCAATATTCTGATTCTTATTTTAAAAATGTTCCAGCTAACTATTAAATAACGAACGTTCCATTATGAATTATGAAATATTACTTTTTATTATGTGCCTAATCTTTAGGTCAAAAATACGTGTTATTTTATTTATATGTGTTGGACTTTCAAACAAACTATTATCAAATACTTAGTGTATCCTATCCAGTCCTATCAGTTTGATAAGTTATATATTTATAAATAATAAGTTGAAGTAGTTGTTTGCGTGCTTCCAAATGTTAAATAATACAAACAACACTTAAAGATATTTGATCAGTTAAGAGTACTGTGGAGGTAACTGCAATTTGTATATGTAATTGGTTGTTTAAACTCAAGATAATGAAACAATAATTAATTAATATTCTCAGTATCTAAAGAATTATTACTCTCTAAATTATTATAATATTTAATTTAAATGTAAATTATTTAGGTACCTTCTCTTGAAACAGTTTTTTTATCATACTATTATATTAGTCGGTTATTATAAGTTTCTATGTTGAACAAGCCTTATTACTTGGGAAATTATAGGACAAATGATGACGAATAGTGAGACAAAAATGTAGTAATTTTTAGTTTCTGAAGTTGATAA
>CM046723.1:1740968-1789209 GCA_025584915.1 Monochamus saltuarius | reverse complement strand
GGCAGATTCTAACGTAAAAGATTATTTTGTCATACCGATTTTTTTATTAAATCCAAGGAATTACAGGTATGTACAGTCCTGTAACTTATGTTCAACATAAAAGTCAAGTTCAAGTCCTAAATTTATTTAATTCCTGAATCAGAAATCTAGATTTTTGAAAGAAACAATATATTTAACTTTGATATTGATGTGAAAAATAATCTATTTTTTTTTGTTGAAAATCCGCCCCTGACCGTTGGACTTGTCTTTTGAAACACATTGTATATGCTTATACGATGCGGATCACACTACATACTACACACCACACACTACAATGTCTGCTTTACTGATTATGAAAAAATGGATAACGGAAGAATTCACTTTTATTTAACAACCGTACACACATTGTGTTGCCTTAGACACTTCTTTGAATTGTAATCACATTATAAACTACGTCGCAGACCTACTATGTCACTATATTTTTATTTTCTTATTTTTTTCTATAACCAAATTGTTCTTGTTTAAAAAATATCCTTGTATTTCGTATGATCGATATGTCAAATTGGCAACAGAAGAACTTTCATTAAACCACGTTGACTGACATGTTTGTTAAGCTGAAGATGTGGTGTCTAGACAAAATTTATTAAATCAAAAAATCAGAGATCAAATATTTACATATTAATAAAACATACAGGTCTAATTTTTGTTAATAATGCAACAACTATATCTTGGATTTCTATCTATTCGTAGTACCCAAACGTACTTTAAGAGAAACGTCTAGTATTTTTCCTTCAAATTAAGAATAATAGTCTTTAACAAATCAATTTATTTCACACGAACATTTACAGAACAAAATTTGCACCAGGATAGCCCTTAACTCCTAATCCAGTAACTCTATATAGGGCACCATCCACTGGAGCCGTTAATTTTTCAGTAGTTCCAAATTCAATTCTTCCAGTAGTAACATAAAGTTCGTCAAGGTTCTTGCCACCAAAAGCAACTGATGTAACCTACAAAAAGTAGAACTGATTTGAAAAAATTAGATATAGCCAATGACGTTATTTATTAATGGAGCTGTGTTTAGTAAATTCAAATTTAAGCATTTAAGCAAGAAAATTAATATATCTAGGTATAAAATGTACAATATTTGAAGACTATTGTACTGAGACTTTTAAATGTTAGGTATAGCAAATCCAGGGTCTAATTTTATGCACTTTTATGTTACTAAGACTATTTTATAAAATATATACAGTGCCACCCATTTCAAATGAAAACAGGACTGTAAAAATGATATTTATTATCCGATTTATTTTTTTAAGGTGGAGCAGGAAAACTCTATTCTGATGCAGAATATTAAACTTTGTTTTCCGTTTTCAAGGCCTACTGAATTTTTCACTATCAAATTTTATATAAACTGTTTAGCGATTTTTTCTTCAAATCTAACTACGGCACTGGATTCAGCATACTCTAAAACGGTTATGTACCAAATTTGGTAAATAGATATTAATGATTATAACAAAGTAATAAACTTTGGCAAAATTTTTTGATGGCCCGGTTTTTTGCTGGCCAGTGTATTTTATCAAATATTCCATCAATTTGTTATACGCTGCAGATTAAAAAGGAACAACATTTATGTAAGGCATAACTGGTTTAAAAGTAATATTTTAACCTCAGATACATTCTAATTCATATTTTTATAATTTTATTATTTACCTGTTGAGCTGGCAACGCAAGCGTATATAGCGTTTCTGGTTTCCGTGGATCAATTTTAATGACTCTACTACCATTAAATATTGCTACCCACAAATTACCATCAGTGTCAATGGCCATACCATCAGGAATACCGGGAATATCATGGCTTTCTAATGTAAATATAGGATGACGGTTTTCTGAAACAAATTTGAGATGATTTGAATTTAAAATTTAAGTGTTATGTGAAACGCAACACAGAGGGTGGAGCGTTCTTTAGGCTGACAATTTCTCGAGTCATATTGCTAAAGGAGACAGTTTAGAATTTAAACAACACAAATTTACCCGGTATCAATACAAACATCGGCAGGACAATTTAATGAATAATAAATATAGAAACATTAATGCAAACTTTATTTAAGAAACACTAAAAATAAATACATTTTCATTTGAGCGTAAAATTATTAAACACGTAGCTATTGAAATTCATACGAGGAATACTAATGGCGCTAGCGTTGCTACAGCTAATCGTTTCTGTTGTAGATCTTGAAGTTTGTTCGTTTTCCAAATGAATCGACTGAATAATGCTCGAATGATACTGATTGTCAACTTGTAAGTATGATTTTATTGATGATGAATTGCTGTGTCCTGATATTTTTATTAGAGCTTGTTCTTCAATTCCGCTTTTACTTAATTCGCTAACTGCTGCCGCTCGATTTGAGTGATTTGTAATTTTGACACGTTTGACATCTATACCAATGCGTTGTGCTGAGCATTTAGTCCATTTGGAAATTTCATTACTTTCAATCGGCACATTTTTATACCAACCCTTAGAATGTTTCTTCTTCCATAAGAGATTTGGTGTAAGAAATACTCTGTCCAAGGTTATAGAAGAGCCTCGTTTCTCCATCAAGTTTTTAAATAACCGTACTGAACAAATATATATATATATATGTTAGTTCGTAGGCTTCAGTGTTAATATGTGGTTGTAATTCCTTTCATGAATCTGCATGGTCTCAAAGAACCATTTGTTTGACAACGTTTCGGTAAAATCTCATTTACCATCTTCAGGTCTTCTTACTTCTGCTTCGCGTTACTACGTTCGGCTTACTAACGCGAAGCAGAAGTAAGAAGACCTGAAGATGGTAAATGAGATTTTACCGAAACGTTGTCAAACAAATGGTTCTTTGAGGACCATGCAGATTCATCATAAAGGAACTCAAAATTTTACAATATATATATATATATATATTCCTCTAACATATACTCGATACGTCCAGTTTCATTCCCATCATTTTCAATTTCAGATAAGAAATAAGTGGTTTTGTAGTAAGTTGCTTCTCATCCGCGCCAAGCAAATTCAAAAGCCAAAATGTGATATAATTTATTTCGAAGTCCTTCTGGTTCATTTTCGTCATTTAATCTGGCCATTACAAATATTTCAGATTTCTTAACAGCTGATGCACTGGATTTTCTCTTTTCGGGTTGTGCTTGTAGAATTTTACATTATGTACAGCTTGTGATGAATTAAACTGTACGTCGCAAAAGTAGAAAATTGATGCCAGATTGATGATTGAGTCGCAACTGGTATTAACAATATGACTAATTCTGTTGTTCGTAAACTCACCGAATATATTTATTGTTAGTGCTTAATAATGGAATAAGTTGTTGACAAACTATTTATTTTGGCAAAGGACACCGCGATAATTGATTAAATAATGAATAAGTAAAAAAGCCAATAGTGCATTTGTCGTTGTAAAAGTTGCAGGTGACTTTTGCCGCTGTCAAAGTGACAATTACACTGTGGCATGTGAACTTTTTTATATATGTATTGTCACAGAATTTGCCCCACTCACACCCAATTCGACGACTGTAGAACCGCGAAATGCTAAGATTGCCCCGATTTCCCCTACGCGATTCTGGTAAACAAACAAAATGCCTTTTGTCGAGGCGGGACTGGAAAAATGGGGAATCGACGAGAAGCGTTATTATTTTATCTTCATACATTTTTCGTTATTTAAAAATATTAAACAACTTACTAATGGTTCCTTTTCAACATCCAAGTCAAATTCATCTATGGTCTTCTCATGGAGTCGATATAGTACAATTTTTTCAGTTCTGTATTGAATGCCAAACCATTGGATATTGTAATTTTGTCAGCAACTTTTTGATGGTATCCTTTTCGACAGCATAAAAGAACCTACGCCTTCATCGACACCACCTCCTTCTCTAATTCCAATTGTACCTAAAAAAATCGAAATGAATATTTCCGTATGTCAGTGTTATATTAAATATTTATCATTGTGATACATAATAGTAAATGTGACAATTTATCGCTTGTATGAAACTAGCTAGAATGCTTAATAATAAAATGCTTTTCCATGTCTCTAATTGCTCCAAAAGGAAATTACCTGTCCATAGTCTTCCAGTTGGATCAACTTTTCCATCATTAAAATTCACGGTAGCTTCAGTTTCAATGTTCTTACAATCGACAATTTGTCACTCTCACCATCCCAAGTTATAACTCTAAATTCTCGTTCCCTGGTTATGAGAAACGTATTTTTCTGATCTTTTATGGGAATAATGAATGACACATGCGCACCTAAAATGAAACAATATTTTATTGCAGAATAGATCATATTACTATCTAGATTTTTTCCGATTGAAATCTGATTTTACTGTTAACGTTTTTGCGATAGTGCAGCTATATGGTTGAAATAATTGATTAAGATAATATTTTGAAAATGGGTAGAGTAAAAAAGCCAATAGTGCATTTGTCAAGTTGTAAAATTGCACTGACTTTTGCCGTCTGTCAAAGTGACAATAACTAATAAATATTGAATAGATTACGACTATTTGAGATAGAAAAACTAATATGTCAAGAACTATGAATGTGAAGTTTGAATGAAAGAAATTATCGACACATTTAAATAAAACATACATTTTTCGTTATTTAAAAATATTACCTAACCAGGCAACAGAAAAGACCTATTGAAAAACATTTTCTATGGTATGCGGAAGAGTAAATAAATTACAAAAATGGTTGCCCTTCACAAACCTCTAGCAAATATGTTTTCTTGAGGCATTTTCAGTGTCTGGTTAGCCTTCCGTAATGCCATAACCATTGTTTATTGATTTGTCAATTTCAATTTTTGGTGTGCTAATAATCTTATATAAGTAACCCTAATTTTATTGTAGAATTCCTGAAGATGAATCAATAAAGAACCAAACTTTTTTATTAAGCTCTCAAATCAAGTTTTTTCTTACCTGTGGAAGCTGTCGTAAGCTTTAGCAGGTACGTCCCATACAGTCGATAAAATAAAGGCTTTGTGTAGATTCATCCCAATGAGGACCCTCACCTAGTACGAAGTTTTCTGCAACTCTTTCTATTTTAGGCGTCATTTTCTTATTCCTTTAGAAAAAAAGATAAAACGATAAATATTAAATATGTGGAAAGCATTTTTGATAACATGATTTATGTTAAATCGATATGAAATTATCAGTAGAATTTATTGTTTTTGTTTGTCGGTTAGTTTCCACCATGTATTTTTAAAATGCTTAACACTATGTATTTATAAATTTAATTATTTATTTTATCCTTTTAGAATACTATGAATATTGGCAAGGATTTTTAAAGCAGCTATGCATGTTTTAAAGAAATATTAGCGTTTTAATTTCACTTTCGTTCGCCTTAACCTTCGGAACGAAGATATTTTTGCACTGGAAATCTCTTATTATTTTTAGAATTCAAATTTTTAGTTATTATTACTTACATTATTTACAAATTAATTGTTATTATTATATATATGTTTCTTCGCATAATAAAATATTACTTGAAGTTTATTACAGTTAGATGTAAACGTTTGAAACTTCGTTTCATTTAAATTTCGCTTATATTAAACTAACCTTGTTCAGACTCGACACACCACTTCACGTCGAAATATTGAACTGCTATACCGCATTAACTGTTAAGTATTTGTATTACATTATTTCTCAACGATAAAAAAATTGAAAGTCATTATCTAATATACGATAGCCATTAAAAATAATACCTAAATGTTTAAATTTATTTGTTTTTCAAGTACCTACAAGATTCAATAGAAACAGTTCCTTTTTAGGTACCGCGAACACGTTAAGTACTAAAGGACAAGATTTTATACCGCAGCTGGTATTTTAGAGCAGCCAAGGCATTAAATCTACTTTACTGCCAAGTTAAACACATAAGTTTATCGCCGATCAAATTTAATTTTATCATAGTTGAATTGAATCAGCAAAGCAAGTAGAGTGTAATTTATTACCAGAAAATTCGAAGAAGATATATCAGCATTCTATATTTTTCTGAATTAAGCAAAATTATGAAATCTTCTTACGGCACTGTGTATAAATACGCCAATATAAGATATTGTATTTTATTTTTCACTGATACTGATACGGCACTGATGTGTGTAAATAAATCTTTATGTCATGTCTAAAGATACCGGACGATAATTATACTTATTTGTATACCTGTGCCAACGTCTAGAGAAATTAATTATCTGTAGACGATGCCCGTTCGATTGTTTGTGATCATATTTGTTTGCATTACACTTCAATGATATCCATCTAGTGCAAAATATTTGTTTTCAATTTTCATCAAATCAAATTATACTTTTGATATCAAATAAAATAAAATATAAATATATATTCAGATATTGTATCTAATGATTTCAAGCTAGTCATTGGTAATCTAAAAATAAAAATAATCTGTCAAAGAGTATTATATGAAGAAGATACAGCTGCAAATTATTAAATAATATTGCATAACATCAATTTGAACGAAGATTTCTCAACGATAAAAAATTGAAAGTCATTATAATTATCTAATATACGATAGCCATTAAAACATAAAACCTAAATGTTTAAGTTTATTTGTTTTTCAAGTACCTATAAGATTCAATAGAAACGGTTTCTTTTTAGGTACCGCGAACACGTTAAGTACTAAAGGACAAGATTTTATACCGCAGCTGGTATTTTAGAGCAGCCAAGGCATTAAATCTACTTTACTGCCAAGTTAAACACATAAGTTTATCGCCGATCAAATTTAATTTTATCATAGTTGAATTGAATTAGAAAAGCAAATAGAGTGTAATTTATTACCAGAAAATTCGAAGAAGATATATCAGCAAACATAAAAATTCTATATTTTTCTGAATTAAGCAAAGTTATGAAATCTTCTTACGGCACTGTGTATAAATACGCCAATATAAGATATTGTTTTTATTTTTCACTGATACTGATACGGATCTGATACGGCACTGATGTGTGTAAATAAATCTGTATGTCATGTCTAAAGATACCGGACGATAATTATACTTATTTGTATACCTGTGCCAACGTCTAGAGAAATTAATTATCTGTAGACGATGCCCGTTCGATTGTGTTGTGATCATATTTGTTTGCATTACACTTCAATGATATCCATCTAGTGCAAAATATTTGTTTTCAATTTTCATCAAATTAAATTATATTTTTGATATCAAATAAAAAAATATAAATATATATTCAGATATTGTATCTAATGATTTCAAGCTAGTCATTGGTAATCTAAATATAAAAATAATCTGTCAAAGAGTATTATATGAACAAGATACAGCTGCAAATTATTAAATAATATTGCATAACATCAATTTGAACGAAGATCAATTTGTCTAAGTTTATTTTTATCTATTTCTTTGTAGGTTTGTATTATTTAGATAATAATAATGGCAATATGTCGAGTATGTACTTAATAATTAGTATTATTTGTAATAAATTCAGATAAAAAACGCAAAATCATGGTTGATTTGCATATACAGGGCGTTTAAAAAACATGAGCAACGCTCGGAGGCAGATTCTAAGCTAAAAACAAGATTATTTTTTCATATAGGTCAGATTTGTTTTTATTAAATCCAAGGGCTTGCAAGTAATATCAGTCCTATAACTTTTGTTTAACATAATAATATCTAAGAAAATGAATTTGGTTGCAAATAGTTCAAAAAATGTCTGTACTTTTTAATTCTGCTTTGTTTAGCCAGAAATAATTATTGATATACAAGTTCCTTTAGTATTGGTACTTATATTCCGGACACTCTGTATAAATAATAATAATAATAATAATAATAATAATAATAATAGACACCAAGAGTAATTTTCTGCATTTATTTGTGTACACGACTGTAATCTCTTTATTTTTGTTACATTATCTTCAAAGATTATTTCATCATTATATTGTATTTTTATTTCTAACTAATGTAATAGAACCTATAAGCTATTTTTATTAAAAGTTGTAGAGTCCATTCATAAAACAAATTTTTCTCCTTTAAATCCCTTGCTCCTAGTCCAGTTATTCTATAAAGTCCACCATTTTCTGGAGGTAACAATAGTTCTTCATTTTTATCAAGTTGTACACACGCTGTAGTAACATAGAGTTCATCTAAATTTCTCCCGCCAAATGCTGCGGACGTGACCTAAAAATTGCAAGAAAATTGACATTATTACATATTTTACATTTTTTATTACATATTACATATGCATTATAACAGAAACAGTGTTAACTAATTCTTTTGTTAATAGTTACCTGTTTAGCTGGCAAGGAAATTGTGTATAGAAGTGTTTCTGGCTTTCGTGGATCAATTTTAATGATTCTACCACCACCGAAGGTTGCTACCCATAAATTACCATCGGTGTCAATGGCCATACCGTCAGGTCCACCGGGAATATCGTGATTTGATAAAGTGAATATAGGATGGCGGTTTTCTGAAGCAAAAATTGAGGAAGTTCTTCTCTTCAAATAGGTATTTCATTTAAGAAGGAATACACATAACGTCAAAAGTCTTGGACCCCCTGTATATAAAACGATTCAGGTTAAACCTAAGTAGTGGTTTTCTAATATGATAAAAAAGTGCATGTACTTAGGAACAAAGACAATAAAAAATTGCAGACCATGAACCAATGTTTTTACAAATCTGGTCAGTTTGGCAGTGTATTCAGGCAAGTGTTCCTTTGGTGTCAGCAAAAATAACTGTCTTTGTTTAGTGTGTTAGCAGTAAATGATCAACTTACTTATTGTCCCAAGTTCAATATCAAAATCAAATTCATCTACAGTTTTCGTAACGGTATCAATGTAATACATTTTCTTTTATGTCTGCGTTGAATGCCAAAACCATTGAGATAGTGATTTGATCTGCAACTTCCTTTGACTTGGTCCTTTTCACCGCATAAAGACGGCTCCGAAATCACACCTTCCTTGGAGCAAGTGTTCCTAAAGATGACAGTAAACAAAATGTTTATAGTACAATAAATATGATATCGGTATTTTACTTGCCTGCCCATAATCTAATAGCATCAGTCACATTTCCCATGTTGAATTTTTTTCTGTATTGTTAGTGGCAATTTTTTCACAACAGAAATATTATCGCTCGCCACTCTCTAAGGCATGACTGGCAAGGTCCTGTCTTTTTGCTGATGAGAAATGTGTTCTTTGATCCTTTATAGGGATAATTAGTGAGACATGTGTCCCTAAAATAAAACAAGTTTTATGTCATATGCCAGTTATAAATTTTGTAAGTCTATACAGTGTGGAAGACAAGTATGAATAAATTCATTATTTCTAAAACAACGAAGTTCCATGAAATTTCTCGACCTGTCGATTTTGCTTTTAAAATCCCTATTTTTCCATCGGATTCTTTGTAGAGCTTAACTTGCTGAATTCAAAAATATATAATTTCAACACTTTATCTCTTCAACTTTCCGAGAAAAAATAATAACCGATCCAATAAACGCTGGTGCTGACAGATGTCAATTCTGGATTAGATTTTGTTTAGCTGCCAGAAACAGTTTCTGAGGTGACTTGATTTAATTTGTTGTTTTTTCTATCAAAAGATGTAATATTCTAACATACAATCTAATAAAACAAAATAATAAATTAGGGTCAACATTGAGGCAAACTACAGAATTTAATTAATTAATTAGTTACTTATTGTGAAATTGTTTTAAAATAAAGAGTCCTTATTTTGTGATACTGCCAATGAATCTACTATATCACTTTACTCTCAACCAGCCCACAGACACAAATAGGAATATGTATTCATTCAAGCTGATTTTATTGGATCGGTTATTATTTTTTTTTTTCGGAAAGTTAAGGAATATCGTGTTGAAATTATACATTTTTGAATTCAGCGTTAAGCTCTACAAGAATCCGATGAAAAATATAGGAGTTCTATTTAAAAATATCCGATGACGCCATCACACGAAAACAAATGAACATCGGAAATGCGTTGGTATAGAAAAAAGAGTCTTTAAAAAGCAAATCGACAGGTCCGAAGAATCTATCACTCAAAAACGATTGCTTATTTAGGTCAACAACTTGCTCAAGAAACAAATGCGGGCTAATGCCCTGACCAGCATAGAATTACTCCTGAAAAATCTATAGCAGATATAGTCAACATCTACCGGTTTCGAGATTATTAGTTCTCATCAGTACGCTACAGGTGAGTGGTGAGTTCACTGATGACTAACTTTAAAATTAAGTTTTCATGATGTTCAAATGAATGAACTATTTATTTCATTTAAAGAAATACTAAAAAATTAAATTTTCGTACCAAATAAATGATTTTATTTTTGCCAAAAAGTGATCATTACACAAAAATTGGTTTCCCTACAATAAATATGACGTTTAAATAAAATTAATTGTTTGCTAAAGAAATGTTGTTTTTGGTGTAGGTATAGTCGGGGCACAGTACAACTCCTTTCCAGTTTCTTTTAAGATACCTTGATATGAGCTATATGAAATGTTAGGCTTTTCAACTACTTTTCAGGTAGTTCCACCGCATAAGTTCGCGTAACATGACAGTCGTGGGTCGATATTGATTTAAACCATCTTAACCGCTTCTAAACTGCATGACAGTAGTTTACATCATTTTTGATAATTTTCAGAAAAATATGGAATATCATAACAAACGGATCTTAAATAACAAATTTCTCGAAAACTAAGCGAGAAACAAAAAGTCAAGGCACAAGAAACTTAGTAGTATTTTTAGTTTTTAATCTGATAAAAATATCACAATTAAGAAAAAACAGGGATGCGCAGTTTTGCGTCATATTTAGTTGCTCTTCGAGTACTCTCATAAGATGTAGGTAAAATTTGGTCATTCAACTCATACAGTCTGTTAAAAATTTGTGGCTGCCTTATACGTTTGTTTTATAAGCAAAAATCAAATAGGGCCGCCAAAACCAAATTTGGATATTTTGTTGCTGATTTGTACATACCACTGAATTGAATTTTGTAGCGTGTGCTGTTTTCGAGAGAAATGGTGGCTGCTAGAATATCATCGAATTACTTCCTAAGATGGAAAACACAAAAATAAAACTTAGATCACTTGTCAAGAACAGTAAGTTCCCAAATTCGTAGAAACTGTAGAAAATGATTCTGTAGTTGGAGTAATGATTATTTGATTTTACTTTATTTTTAAACAAGCGGAAGGCAGCAACCAACGTTTAACTGACTGGTAATATCACAGTATAGAGTAATATTACGTTAGCAACCACCATTTTTATCGAAAGTGACACAAGACACAAAACTAAAATTGGTGGTACAAACTGGCAACAAAATGTCCACCATTTGTTTTTGGCTGGCAGACATGGAGTGTTTGTTCCATGTAGCAAAAGCTAACGTAATCTATTATTTTTATGTCAAACATAGAACAATGACAACTAATTTTCATAAATTTTCAATATGGTACGAAAGTGTTTCATACTGTAACTCGATTAGTGAAGTTGTAGTGAATAATTATTTTTCTTTTATCAATTTGAAGTTCTTTCCACTTGCCACTTGAACATTGATAAGATATTTGAGCTGATTTCAAAATATTTTTATTATTCGTGTTTTATTTGTCTTACCAATCGTAACTTTAGTAAGTTTCTTCGTAGCAGGTACGTATCTGTTAATGCTTTCCCTTTTATGTCGACGAAATAAAGGCTTTGAGTGTCGTCATCCCAGTGAGGGCCTTCTCCCAACTGGAAATTTTCTGCAATTCTTTCGATATGAGGCGGCATTTTTATATAATAAAAATGTTTGTACTGAAAAAAGAGTCAGTCAAGTCAACTGTGGAACAATACAATACAGGGTAATTCTAGTACAAGATACACAATTTTGTATTTTGGGGCTTTACAGGGAGATACAGTGTGTTGATATTTAAAATATGGACCTTTTATATAGTTACCATAGTATGTAGTGTAGACATTTAAACCATATTTGGTATACAGTATAGCTAAGATATCATAAAATATGTTTGAAAACCAGTGGTGGAGGTAAATACACTTAGTATCTTTAATTTAGAAAAAGTACTAGTCTAGTAGTAGAAAAAATCTATAGTATAATATTGATGACGGTTTAAATGTCCCCACTAATTTGATAACTACACGAAAGGATCCTTTAACCTTCAACACCTTGTATTTTCCTTATAATATCCCAAAATAAAATACTTTATGGCAAACTGTCATCATTTTTCTGCTAACTTATGAAACTTGTTCATTTAAAACTGAATCACGCTCTACATATACTTAATTAATAGTTATAGTTAAAATCCTAAAATTTTCTTGTGAATGGAATATCAATTCTTACCTATACGAGTATTTTAGTAGATTTTTAATCAACTTCAAACATGAAACAATAGGAATTTACGCAATTATAAAAACATGTTTACCGTGTTGCAAAAATATTTAACTGTGATAGTATAGTTCTTAAATTCCATATTAATAGTCAGATAGAGATCTGTGATAAAAGTTGAGAATATCAGGATTGCAACTAGACTGTGTGAATTTAGTGAGGTGCTAAACTTTTCCATTTTTTATCCAACTAGTATATTATGTAAAAGCAAACTATATTACATTTCAATATTATTTAGAGATTTAAAGAAAACAAAATAAATTTTACATCTTTAGCACTTGTTTGTTGAATGTTAGTTCAGTGTAATAAATTTGCCTAAAATTTATCCTATTTTCTTTAAATGGGTCTGAAACATATTTAAAATTAGTATAGGTTGCACCTACATAATATCTTATCAGGAAAATACACTACGTGACAAAGAAAATCAAAGTACGACCTATGCAAACTCCAAAAACAACTTTCCGGACAAACCTGAAAATTTAACCATTTCTTACTTTCACTAAGAGAAGTAAACATGAAAAAATTGTCAAAATAAAATTATATGTAATGCTAATGAGTGTTTACCTTATTTCTTTGCCACGTAGTATATATTTCATGGATTAGTTGGAAAATCACATTAAAAGGTCACCATCTATAGTTTTGACTACCTTCTCATTGAAACACTGAACATTCGTATTACCTTCCCAAATTCTTTGTCTTATGGTAAGTAAATGATATGTACTATGTAGTGCGCTATTGTTAGTTGACTGAAGTAAACATATGAGACAAATTAGCGGAATGCCAAAAGAAGACGAAAAGGAGAATTGAAAATTGTGAGTATTTCATTAATTTATATATTTAGTTTCTGTTTACACATTTGATTGATCACAATGCATTAAATGAAAAACATTTTTATCTCTTATCATATACGTGATACTACAAATTCATATATTTTATGTCTGTATTTTCATACTACAGAGAAAGAAGATTAAAGGGTTATTAACATAAAGTGAAGATAAAATTGGAATATTCACAGGCTCACAATATCCACTAATTTTAACAATAAAAATATAAAATCAGTTGTACTAATTTTCTTCAGGGTGTTTAACAATTTGCAGACTTACAAGCCATGAAAAGATGCATATTTTCACACTGAGAAAACTGTATACGGCATTATAAACATTATCATACCATATTGTACGGTTGTTTCATGGTTCCTTTTCCTTTATTAATATATTTTATTTAAAATTTCAGTGCACTGTTATTAAAATGGTATTGTAGTTTCTGATGGTTTTATGACTGTTGATGGCCTGCCAGAACAAAACCTGGGTACTTATAGCAGGCTTATTTTATGGGGATACACCTTGGGGTTCCTCAAGGGTCTAACTTGGGACCCTTATTCTTTAGCCCATTCATTAATAACATCATTAATAATTTAACTGTGCCCTATCTGATGTATTCAGATGATCTGAACATCTTTAGTACAATTAAGAATTCTGATGCTGCTGAACTTCAGTATAATTTAAATATAATTGATATAATCTGTCATTAAATATTAGTAAGTGTCATGTACTGTCTGTTTCTACAAAGAAACAGTTAATTTCTTTTGATTATTCTATTAAACAATACACGCTTTCTAGACCTGATACTTTCTGTGACTTAGGTCGTTGAGTGAATAAGTAATAAGAAAAATAATTGTGTGATTTATAATAAAATATTGCAAAACATGATCATTCAATGGCTCAATTTGACAATTTGGTGAAGTTAATAAATAAAAGTATTCAAAAACTACTTGAATAGAACAATGTTATGGAATTGAGAATAAACATATTACTAACTCCTATTAGCAGAGATTATGACAAAAATTCTACACATTTGAGTATTGATAAGCGTTTGTTTACCTACTCAACAATAAGATCACGGTCTTCGATTAACCTAAGGTCTACTTATAGACACTTCAGATATCCATAATATATATGTGTAATAATGTAATTAAATTTATTGGAGATAAGCCATATTTAAATTAAAAAGCAGCGTTGAAACTACAATTTTAATTAAATAGTGTGACCTGGGGCTAATTGAATTTGTCAAAAAGCATTATAAAAGGCCTAGAACAGAAAATTAGTTTTAAATAGTAGAGTCTACGTCTTGAAGAAGATGGCACCTGTAATTGAAGTAGTGACCGAAAGGGCCATTCTTGGAGAAGGTCCTCACTGGGATGAAGCAACCCAGAGTTTGTATTACGTCGATATCTTTGGGCAAACTATCAATAAGTTTGTCCCGTCTACTAACACTCATACGAAAGCGAGAATAGGTAAGTTTTTTCATTTATATTTAAAATAATAATTTTTATTTTCTACAATGCATCTGCTATGGTATTAAATAACTTTTTAATTAATCGATATCTGCTTACAAAAATTTTACGATTTTAACTTTTCTCGAAAACTGTATGTATTAATCTTTAAGGTATTTAAAACTGTTCCAAAATTTAAAAGTTTAGGCTTGTAACAGTTTTTCTAAATTATAATCTTCAAACTATCTATGCATACATTTTGAAAAATTCATTTTTAACCGATTTAAAGATAATTCAGAAAACCCTCTTAATTGTAACTACTTTAACACCCTGTATCTCGGAATCGCGACTTTTACATGAAAAATATTTTATAAACTACACCCAACCGTTTTTCAAGATCATCTCCCATTCTAGTTTATTTTTAAGTACCTACAATTGGGACACCTTGTATAGTCATTTAAAAACGCTGTTCTATTCCACCAATATTTTCATTGTCAAATTAGAACATACATATGTGGTCTTAAAAAAGCAGCGAATCGAATCGATTAGTTTCTAAAAAGAAATAAACTTTTATGGGATGTATTGCCAAATTGTAATAAATTAAAAACTGATCATAAATATCCGTAAGTTTATAAGCATTTGCAATTACTAGTAAATCCGCATTTAACTATCGAAATTATAAAAATGAACTCAATATACAGGGTAAATGGAACGATATATTTCTTTACGATTGTATTAAAGCTCATTAGTAAATACCAATTATTTTGGTGTAATTCTAATGAATGTTTGGTTTTTTCTTTTGGAACAATTCTGCCAACCCCTACTAATTATGAAAAATATTCCAATACATAATTTTTCTCGTTATATCATTTTGTTTTCGCTTTTATTATTTATTTAAAAGCAAGAAAAAACGTATAATTTTCGTAATTAGTAGGTACTAATAGGGATTTTTAAACTCAAAAATTAAAATTACGCGAAAAACTGGAAAACTCCGTTGAGATTTAGAGTTAAATCAATTTATAAGACTAATTATATGATTAGTTATATATTAAAATATGTCCTGTATCAGTTTTAAGTTAATTTGTTGGTTCTAAATAAAACTGGTTGACTAAAGTATGTGAAAGTATCTAATGCATGCCTATGCGTCAATTCGCAATTCGTGATGCGTGATTTACATGAAATTCGTGCATAGTGTGTACAGCTTTTATGAATGGATTTTTAACGAACAAGTCCCTACACACTATTAACGCGTTCCTCATATATCACGAATCGCGCATAACGAATTGCAAATTTACGCATAATCTGTAGCAAGCCTTATAGTATATTGTTGAACTCATGTTTTGTACTCCATCAAATCATTAAAAATAAACTAATACATCTTTTAGAAATACCATCAAGAACTCTTTCTCTCCAGTTTTCACCTACTCTGATCTTAATCAAACGTTTTTGTGTATCAAAATATCTATTCTTTGTAGAAGGCGGAGCTGTTGCTTTGGTTATACCAATAGAAGGTACCAGCGACAAGTTTTTGGTTGGTCTTGAAGAAAACTGATAGTCGTGACTTGGGACGGAGTAAGCACCACCGTTTCTAACATAGAAGAACTGTTAGAAGTAGAAAATGAACCAGGCTTTACCAACAACAGATGGAACGACGGAAAAGCTGATCCAACTGGCAAGACTTTGGGCAGGTAATTAATATACGGTTACTGACGCAGAAATAATGAAGTATTAATTAAGTTGTTAAGATGTCGATGTTTCATTGAATTATTTTTTACTGTATTTTGATGTTTGTAAGGTACTATGGGTCCAGAGCCTGAAATTGGTAAACTGGAAAAGGAAAAAGGTGCGCTTTACACTTTAATTGGTAAAAGCAGGTAAAAACACATTTAACTAAAGTCAGCATTGCGAACGGATTGGCTTGGAACGTAAAGTTGAAGAAAATGTATTACATCGATTCTCCAAGAAGAACAGTTGATCAGTATGATTACAATATTGACAAGGAGAAATCTGTAAGTTAAGAATCATTTTCTAGAAATTTATTAAAAACTTTAAGTAGAATTAAATTGAATTGCTTGTTATAAATATTAACAACACAACTTTGGCAATTCGTAAGATTAATACCAGATTATGCATCTGGTCTATTTTCTTTGTAAGCACTTGAAGTAGCTTTAATGGCGGCAATCTCTCCTCCAATGTAGCCTTCACACACGGCGTTGGATGTCCAACCACCATGTCGTTTTTAGTTAGAAGGTTTGCTCCTGTGTTGGTTAGAATCGAAGTAGATGATCGTCGAAAACAGTGCCTTGTATATTGTTTAGGCTGTGATAAACTGAGAAAAAGCAATCTTCTTTGGCATTTAAAAAAATAATTTTACACTTTTTCCAAATTTCAAAACACAGCGTCGACGTAAAATAATATTTATAGAATATTAAAAAAGAACATATTTTTATCATTATCCGTTAAGGAGTTACTGAGCGAAAACTATGAGTTTGTTCCAACACAGCAAGAATCGATTCCGAACCGTCCAGAATTAGTCAGTCAGTTCAGTTGTTAATGTACTCTCGGCGAATGCGACGTAAGACGGTGTTGGTCAAACATTTCTCACGGTTCTGAACCAGTTCTCGACCGGTTGTTAGAACAGACCTTATATAACGTTTGATAGAGCGCTCACCGTAAGCCATAATGCCTATATCCCACTTGGACTACAAATCTACAAATAGCTATTGTTAGATCGTACTTTCCAGGCAATAGAAAACCAATATTCAACCTGGACCATCATGACATTCCCGGAGTTCCCGACGGAATGACCATTGACACCGATGGTAACCTTTGGGTTGCAGTTTTTGATGGAGGTCGTTTATTGCATATCAATCCCACAACGTCTGAGCTTATTACAACAATTACTTTTCCAGCAAAGCAGGTACGTCTTATACTATACACTTTATTTTATAACACATATACAGGGTGAACTATGACTAAATACAAATATTTTAAAAAAGACAGAAAAAAAGAATTAACGGAATTGTCCTTAATATTTCCAATATTATTCATAAAGCAGAAATATTATATGCTATTATATTAAACCCTTATTTACCGACGCCCATGGTCGTTCGTCAAACATGAATTTAAATTCCGCATACGCCAAAGGTAGTGAATTTACGTATTTAAAGAAAAACTATTATTTGTTAAACGTAGATTGTCCATTACTTGATAAGAGACAGGTAGAATGCACTTCCTTCCGTTAATAAAATTATTGTAATAAGAAATTTGTACTGTTCAAGTTGGCTTAATATTTTTAATTTCTTTGTTCTATATAAAATTCACTTTAGAAATACTCAATTCGGGTGATTTGACAATCAAAATGTCAGATATTATCATACACCTTAGCTATGCAACCATCAACACAATATTTTCATGTGCTTGTCAGCTGTAGAAATAAATAATTTTCAGAATTAAACTCTAATATACTATATGTGTATATTGATCAGATAGCAATATATTAATAAAAATGTTTATTTTGATCGTTTTTACAATTGGCAACATCGCGAAAAGTAGCCGCACAGCTGGTCGCAGTTTGAAGTCATCTCGAACGACGGTTATCATGGGCGGCCATTTTCTAGACGAAAAGGGGGTCAGGTTAAAATTCACATATAAACATTTTATTATCCTTTTAGGCTTCCTTGAGCACATGGTTAAAATTATTGTCCTCAGCGATAGTTAATCCTGTATTTGAATTTATAAATCAACTGTGCAAGTAAATTTAAAAACGAAATATACAATAAGAATTACTTATTAATTTTAGATCACATCGGCTGCTTTTGGAGGTCCAAATTTGGATGAGCTATACGTAACTAGCGCTCAGTTGGTTGTAAAGGAGAAAAACAACCTCATCCAGCTGGTGCCGTCTTCAGACTAACAGGAATCGGCGCTAGAGGCCTTCCTGGAGTCAAAGTAAAGTTGTAATAAAGCATGGCAAATTTTATTAAATAAATAATGCCCATTTAAACAAAAATTGTTTTATTAGGTGTTCATAGGAATGCATTTTATATTGAAACATAAGAGATAAAAAACTGCAGTTGTTCGGTTGATTCTATTCAATTAAATTTGAATTGATTTTGATATTTTTACCTAGCTAATTTGGAAACCAAAATACGTAGAGCACCGCGACGCACCTTTCTTGGCTTAACTACAGGTGGCCGACACTAGCGCACCTAGCGTTAAGTCTATCGTCCGGATACGTTTTTGCGTAGTTATATGTTTTGTACGTTTTTGCCCGTACACTGAATAGTTTTATTATAATACTGCTCAAGGATCTGGGATGGCCCTTTCAGTTTTATTTTTAATTGTGGTGCCAATTGAATCGATAACATTACTGGAATGCTAAATTTGAAAAATAATATTCGCACATGTAACATACATATAACTTTGAAGTCTCAGGAAATAAAATATATATAGCAAAATTCCCTAAAAACGTTCTTATATTTCAAAGTATCAATCGTGCACAAACCTAGAAAAATATAGACTGTGCCAGTGTCATATTGCCGGCGACCGCTAATTCATGGCTGCCCTAAAAGGTCCAGAATCGCTAAAACTTGGTTTTTATGCCAATTTACGTTGGTTGTATTGTAGCGTGAAGCTCATTTGTTTACTGTGATTGATTAGTCACATTAATGTCACATTCTTTAATGACATTTAAAATGACAGCAAGTTAGTTAATTCATATTGCAATGCAGCCATCATATTTGCACAACCGCCAACATAAAGCAAATAAAATATCCATTTTCTGGACCTTAGGTCCCTAGAAAACGCAGCACCTGTCACGTGACCTATATCATGAACCGACGCGGTCTATATTTTTCTAGGTTTGTGTTAAGACCCTATCCGACGCGGGACCTGTCACGTGACCCATATAACGAAACGGCGCCGTCTATATTTTTTCTAGGTTGTGGTCACTGCAAATGGGCAATGGAACTGCGAAAAGACAGGAATACGGTTATTTTCATTGGCTGAATATCACGACTCGCGTTGCTGGTAACACTACGTCGTTCTCTGAAGCCGCCTTTAGTGGTATGGTTATATGTTTTGTGGTTGTCACTGTCACAGTTTATACAGTCCGTCATTTTCACGTCAGCGCCTTGGATGTCGAGGTCCCAGATTTCGTTTTTTTAGACGACTGCGTAATGCGTATTTAGCCGCGCTCATTCGCGCGCTGAACGGGCGAAATAGATTTTCTCCTACTTCGTCGTGTACAAATGAATTTCATTGGTATTCATTGCGCATTTAGCCGCAACCTTTGGAACCTTCACTCGACGAACTGTATAAACTGTGTCACTTCACTGCTGTCAATTGTTTGATTTATTCTTTTTCTATAGTTGTTTGTGTTTTACAGACATTTTACCACAGATTACTAATACAGATGCATTTTGTAGAGTGTTACCATAGAAATCATAAAATATATAGAACGCCAAAAGCCTTTACATTAGGCACTCAAAATAGTCAGACTATGGAGGGGCTTAGAAATCAGCCATCTAGGAAAACTTAATGTAAGCAGTTGGTTCCACTGCATTTTAAGCCTAGCATACAATTGAATTTAAAACGGAAGGACCATAGAAATCACAAATTGGACGTAAAATTTTCATATTTTGAAATTCCCGCCTATTAGTGTGAAGCTGCCTCGTTAGTGTAACCAACTCATGAAAGCTAAGTTACTGCAATATTACCAGACTCGCGTTTTCTCCATAGGTTGACTATTTTCGATACCTCTTTTGGCGTTCTATATATTTTATGATTTCTATGAGTGTTGCCATGAGTGTTCCCATGAGTGTTACAGCACAAACCTAGAAAAATATAGACTGCGTCGGTTCATGATATAGGTCACGTGACAGGTGCCGCGTTTTCTAGGGACCTACGGTCCAGAAAATGGATATTTTATTTGCTTTATGTTGGCGGTTGTGCAAATATGATGGCTGCATTGCAATCTGAAATTAACTAACTTCCTGTCATTTTAAATGTCATTAAAGAATGTGACATGAATGTGACCAATCACAGTAAACAAATGAGCTTCACGCTACAATACAACCAACGTAAATTGGCATAAAACCAAGTTTTAGCGATTTGGACCTTTGGGGCAGCCATGAATTTGCGGTCGCTGGCAATATGACACTGTCACAGTCTATATTTTTCTAGGTTTGTGTGTTACAGATTCTGTTTTTATCTATGGTTACAGAATGTTTTGTGGTTACAGAACTTTTTACAGAGAGTGTTTCAGAGTTAGGTTAGATTAAATCGAACTTTAATAATAATTGCAGGATGTAATATAAATTCTTTTGCAAGCAATAAACTAAGGTAGTGGTTAATGACAGGTATATAAATTAATACACATTAGGAAGAGTAAATTGGAGTAAATATATAAAATTCAGAAGAGTGACAGCTGTTGCTCTCTTGCAGTTCTTTGATAATATTTAATTACATATTAATGAAAAATGGTGCGAAGTGCGCTTGCAGATGATTACTTATTAACCTACTTAACCAACATTGGCAGACAAAACACTTCTGTAGGTTTAATTTTGGGGCAGGTAACAGTTACATTCATTATTTTGATAGTTTGCTTAATTTGTAAATTTTCAGTCATATTTGAGTAAAGACTATGTTATTCATTTTGCAAAAACACCTCCTTACCAGTCAGAGGACCAGAAGAAGGAAGGTTTACCCGCCAAACAAATAAAAAACATCTCGAAGTAAACGAGAAATGGGTTGCCGATCATGCTCGCCATGCAACTAGAATGTTACCCGGTGGAATGTTTGTTTTGGGAATATTCATTGTGTCGCCTGAGGATTTATTAAGCCAATTTAATTCTAAAATTAAGGGTATACTAACGACAGTTCATAAACAGTTAGAAGACAATTCTTACTTATATGGAAACGAAAATAGTGAAAAACTCGTTTTAAATTATTGTACCAAAACTGAAAAGTATCTGGCAAAATCTTATGATATTAACACGGCACGTGTTCAACCAGTAGATTTTAAATTTTTGCCAAAAGCCACTAAATGGAATAATGTGCAATGTAGTTATGTGATCGATCAGATATATTATTTAAAGGCAAATGAAGCGGATTGGCCTCTACAGAAGCATATAAAAGTAAATACTTAAGGTATTTATGAAATATGTCTTTAATACCTGTTTTATATTTTTAGGGGTTTTGGAAGACATAAGCGAAAGTCTGGAAAATTCCATATTTTTATTTGATGGGGAGTCAAAAGAAGGAGAAGAAAGTCTAGAAAGTGTTGGTAAAAAGAAGAAAACTCCACGTTCTACTCCAAACAAAAGCCATTCTGATTCACAAGAAACAAAGTCCATGCAAGTTTCTATTTTTCAATCCTGTGTAGGTAAAAATAATTACCATATCTTTCTACAGAGCTCTTGCGTAGTTATATTTAATTAGATTCGTTTATCGCTGAAAAATATTTAAATATTCGAATTAATTTGCTTAATGATGGTCACAGATTTCTCCAATCAAAATGAATAGCTAATACATGTAAGCAGGGTAAATGAAAAGTTACTGTGACTACTGTTTACATAGTGCTGATTTCCTGTGGGTGGATTCAAATTGTAACGATTATTAGAGTAGATTATCTTTTTTATCTATAAATATAGGAAAACTGACATTTGTAAGGTTTAGAATTCCCCATCAACTTTTGTCAAATTCCAGAAAATTCGTAACATTGATAGGTCTTAAGATAATTAGGACTATTAAACCTGCACTATTAACAATTTAAAACAATAGGTAAACACACTAATTACAACGATAAAAATACAAACCTATTTTCATCAATAGAATATGTCGTTAAGTTTGGCCAAACTTATCATTAACACCCTGTATAACATTTACTGACGGATAAGTTAATGTAAGGTTTCACATTTGGCAACAAACTTTGACGTTTGTAGGATGTCCAGATCCAGAGGAAATTGCAATTTGACGATTTTAAGTATTCATCTCTTATTTAATGTATTTATTACTTTTATTACCTTGTTATAATAGTTTAAGTAACAGATAGCATATTTTCTGGCAAATCTAGCAGTGTTGATTGTAATGCCCCTTGAATCCTAAGGAAGTCGGTTTTTACTAATATTTAGGATTCATTTTCTTTATTTTAACCATTAAAAATCAGTAGGTCATTTTAATCATTGAAAATAATATTGAGGTATTTTTAATCCTTTCTAATGCTTGGTCCACATTTGCTATGTATCAAAGTTATACAACATTTTACATCGTTTTTAATCAAATTTCGCTGCTATATAAGATGTTATCCAGACAGATCTTTTTACCGTCTTCAAAACTAATAACACATGCCGTTGCTGCAATAATAGTGTCTTTTGTCACACAGGTTTATGATGATTAACTTTATAATGTGGATTCAACCCAATGTTTCAATATCTAACGTGCAACTTGTTATAACGGTTTTTGACAGGCATTGTGCCATATCATCTGACTCAGAATTTACCTTAGATTCGATATCTGTAACAAAAATATTAGTGTTCGATTTAAAATAAGAGGTGACATCGTTTCTGGAAAAACCGGAAGTTCCACATAAATGTCGATAACATTAACTAGGTTATTTGAAAATAAAAATCAACCTGTTTTTCTCAAAGACATCTTACCAATCGTTTACCAGTTTCAAGAGGGAGAGAAGACTATCGCGCACTGTATTAGAGTACTGTATAAGCATGTTACTTAATGTGGACCTTGCTTGATTTTATTTTATTTTAAACTAGCTGTACCCTGCGCACGTTGTTACGCCACCAACTAAAATAAATTTAAAGGAAAGACATTACACAAATATTCATTTCATTTTATTGATTTTGTTCATTTGAAAAAATTGTGACATCGCAGCGTTTTGTTTCAATTCGATATTTATTGAAGTGCTGTGGGATACACAATATTTCTTGTTTTGTTTTTCAAAGCGTCATCATTCGTTTGCTGTTTTGTTTCAATTCAAATCAGCATGAACTGTCACGGTAATATATGAAATTCATTGGAAAGACAGTGGCGCCATCTGTCGAAAATTGGTCGTACCAACTTAGAAACCTTTGTGGACTCATGCACTACAACTTTGCTAAAGATCATCACATGATCAAATGCATAGTTTACGATTCTATAAGGGACATACAGACAAACATTCATTTTTATATATGTATATAGAAGATTTCATATTTCTCAAAGATAGTATGTCCGGCATTTGTTATTTTTGCTGATTGCAGCTCATCGTTTGTGGCTAACATATGCTAGTTGTTGATAGTATGTTGTAATGACCTATGGGGTCTCATTTTCTGTATTAAACTGATTTCTAGCAAAAATGGACCAATTATTATTGATCTTTTGTTTCTTTAGGGTTTAGATCCTTCTAAGGGTGATTCTGAAAGACATGAGGTTTTCCAAAGTGCGGGTCAGTTAAGAATCGTGGCCAGGTCGCTTATGCAGCTCTGGTTACAACCCAAAATATCCATTAATGACGCATCAAATGCTGTCAAACAAGACATCATGCGCAGCTTGTCTACTAGATTGGAAATGCACTGGGATTCTCTTACGGAGGAAGAGAATTCAGAAGGTAAAATGTTAGAACAGTCTTCCAAATTTCAATTTGTTGATTCTAAGCACAATAAAAGGGATATTTAAATGAATTTGCCACTATAGATTCAAGCTTTAATTCGTTGATTGTAGGTAGGATGAAGGGACGTTTAAATAAATTTGATATTTTTAGATATAAACTGTGTCCACGAACCTCCAAGAAGGGTACTAGTCACACTCCCCATAGCAAAATAACTCTCTCCGATTACTTATTCCCTGGAGAAGGGCCCAAGATGCCAAGATATCTTTGGAAGAGTTGTTGGTAAATATTGATGGGAAACTGGAAATCAAGATGTGGAAGGACAAGCAGGTAAGACAAAATGTTACACTATGAAATTGGTTTATATTTTATTCCAGTATTTGTGGATTAGAAATGTACAATTATTTCTCTTATTATTTTTATCAATACAAGGTGTGGCAATTAAGTTTCAGGAATTTGACAATGAAAAACAAGCAAATTAAATTTTGTCAAAATTTTCTTATCGACCTTCACGAAAGTTTTCCTCTAACTCTACACAACGATTCCAACGTTGTTCCCACGATTGGAAGCACCCTTGGTAATCCTCCGCAACTAACCCGCTTTAGCACCACGGTTACAGCTTCTTTGACCTGTTGTATGCCGCCATGATGAGTTCCTTGAGGTGCTATGTCATCTTAGGGAAAAAAAATCTCAGGGGTAATATCAGGGCTATAGGGTGGGTGCGTAACGTTGGAATGCCTTTTTTGCCAACAACTCTTACACAATAAACGAGGAATGGGCTGGTCCTTTGTCGTGGTGCAAGATCCAGTCGTTCGGCGAGTTCGGGTCGCACACGGAAAACGCGGGCCCGCAGCCGTTCCAGGACGCCAACATACAACTGTCCAGTCACTGTCTGGCGGCAGGAACATATTCACGATGAATAATGCCGTGGATATAAAAACAGTCAACATTGCCTTCAGTCGTGACTTGGACATCCTCGTTTTCGTTGGCGTTCTCCACCCTTTTACACCCACTGCTGACTTTGTTTACGGGTCTCGGGTCATACTCAAATATCCAGGTCTCATCTCCAGTGACTACCCGACTCATCCAGTCTCTACCGTCGCTCGAATGCAGGACCACAAATCCTCGCAGATTGATTTTCGCGTTTCTTTCTGTTCTCAGGTGAGAACTTTTAGCACTATCTTTGTGCAAATCTTTCGCATATTCAAATTTTCGTGTAACATCTTGCAAACGGTTTCTTTGTTGACGTTTAACTCGTCAGACAACGCACGAATGCTTAGGTGCTGGTCACGTGATCAGTGCATGCAAACGGTCAACATTCCGTCAGTACGAGGTGATGGGAGCTCCTTCACGTGGATCGCCTTCTACTGATTCACGCCCTCCTTGAACCGTGTTGCCCATTCAAACGCGTGATTTTGACATGCACTCGTCTCCATACACCACCTGCAATTTTGAAGGATTTCTGAGGGTTTTTGCCAGATCTCACTAAAATTGAATCACAACACGTTGCTTGTAATTTGAGTCACTCAATTTCAAGACATCACGAAAAAAGTTACTTCCAAAATATACACATCACACAAACCAAACGTGCTATCCACTTTAACCTTGGACTGAAACTAAAAGGAAGGTGCTCCTCTAGAAAAACGTTGACAAACAATGCAGTGTTGCCAGTTTCGAGTTATAACTAAATTCCCAGAATTTAATTGCCACACCTCGTATATTGATATGGAAGATAACATTTTAAAATTTTTAGATATCTCTGAATATTACAGTAATGGTCTGGATAGCAGCGAAGAGGTACTTCCAAAACTACCAACAGACACAAATAAGTTTATGTATATTATTGGTTTATGTACCGCTTTACTTGTATTAATTATTTCCTTTTGATACACTTTTATAAATAGTTTAGTTTTTATGTTTTTGGTTTTAGTATTTTTTTTATTTTTTATATAACTGCATATTGCTTATCTAGGGAAATATATGGTTTATATATTTTTATCAACTAATTTTTAGCATAAATTGCTTATATTATAAGATAAATAAAATCAAATTTACGAATATGTGCTGTATCAAAATAGATATTTCTAGATTTTTCAGCAATAATTGATTGGAGGTGCCTACGAGGAAAAAGTTTATAGAAACCGACTTTAGTCTTAGAATAACAATTTTTCCTTCTGCAAATTTTAGGAAATATTGATGTACCTACTAATGAAAATTTTAAAAAATAATGTGTGATCACTGGGTATGATGGTATAGTTTGTTTCTTTTTAAGTGGTATCTTGAAAAAAATTAACTCTGGAGACTGATCTCGGTTTTAGATTGAGTGGAATTTGAACGGTGTAAGGGATTTTTCTTTTCAGAAAGTTTCCAAATTTTCGTAAAATTGAATGAAGTTGATCACAAAAATTTTCAAAAATTGATAATTCATCCAATGGCGTAATCATATGTAGTTTTCAAATAAGCTGCTATAGACTATTTCTTTGTAAGTGGCTTTCTTAATAATAATAAAAAAATGGTGTGGAAGGGGCTTGATATAAAAATGTAAAGGAACTCTCAAGAGCTAGCAAAGAATTGACTTCAATTCTGAATTGATTGCAGTTTGCACAACCTTTCGGAGACTTACAAATTTTGTAAAAGTTGATGGACTATGTTACAGTCCATGAAAATTTTCAAGAAATTTTGAAGCCATCTAAGGGCGTGATGGTATGTAGTTTGAGGTGCTAAACATCCATTTCTTTGTAAATGGTTTCGTTACTAGAAAAGTAAAAAACCAAGGGGAAACCAAGTGCTAAAGAGAAACCGACTTCGAAACCGAATTTTCAGAACAGACCATGAACATTTTCAGACAAAAAGCCATCTAAAGGTCCTTCGTATTTAAATTGGACCGCTGAACAAGCTGGTTTAGTTTGTAAGTGGCCTGGACAAAAACAATGCTGAAAACCAAAAGAACTAGAGAAACCACCTTCAATTTTGGATTGACCAGAATCTGTACAGTCCAACAGGAATTTCTTCAGAGTTTACTGAAGCAAATTTTGAACGGTTGATGGACAGTCCATGAACATTTTGAACAATTAAAAGCTGTCTATATATGTGATTCCTAACTAATTCGGACTGATCAACAAGCTGGTTGATTTCTTTGTAAGTGTTGACAAAAAAATCCTGAAAACCAAAGAGCTAGAGAGGAACCAACTTCAATTTAGGATTGACCAAAATCTGTACCAATGTAAGAGAATTCTTCCAGATTTTACTGAAACTTGCAAATTTTGGAACAGTTGAGGATAGTTCATGAAAACTAAAACCATCTAAAGATCTGATTGTATCTAGTTCGGATCGCTGAACAAGCCGGTATAGTTTGTTTCTTTGTAAGTGGTTTCTTTGACAAAAAAGTCAAAAATCCTGAAAACCAAAAGAGCTAAAGAGAAACTGAGTTCAATTCTGGTTTGACCAGAATCTGTACAGTCTAAAAGGAATTTTCAGACAATTAAAAAGCCGTCTAAAGGTGTGATTGTATCTAGTTCCGACCGCTGAACAAGCTGGTATACTTGCTTTTTTTTATGTGGCTTCCATGACAAAAAAGTAAACAAATCCTGAAAACCAATAGAGCTAGAGAGAAACCGACTTCAATTTTGGATTGACCAGAATCTGTCTTCTGTATCTAGTTTGGACCAATGAACAAGCTGGTATAGTCTATTTCTTTGTAAGTGGCTTACTTGACAAAAAAGTAAAAATCCTGAAAACTAAATTTATCAGTAGGTATTTTTGCTGCTAGTCCAACACATTATTAGAGGCAAAGGGATACTAAAAGACAAAATACATTTACTATTTAATAAGTGTAATTAAATTAAGGCAATAATACAGAAAGAAAATATAAAAAGCAAAAAAATACGTGAATTTTAACTAAACTTGCATTTGAAAAGTCCATCTCTGGATGCTGCTCCATAAACCTAAAAGAAAGACATACATACTTCAGTTAATACATTACAGCAAAATTATTTTTCATACTTTTTAATCACATCTTGTTTCTTCTGCTCATCGCTAGTGGGTAAACCTAATTCTTTTGCCGTTGATCATACATCATCTTCTCAACTAGTCCTCTAGTCTCTCCGTCAAGGTCACTTAGTTTGGATGGTTCTGGGTTGATCTTCTTAGTGCTAATTTCGGGATCGGAGTTGACTAGTTTGGACCACCAATTCATTTTGTTTACCTGAAATTAAAAAAAGAAAATAAAATTCTATAGATTCGACCGATTATTTGACTTAATTTAGTAATTTGGACAATGCGAATTTGTAGTCTAATACTTCATTGACGATTTCTTTTCCGTTTTTAATCAATAAAGTCGTTCTCATGAAATTAATCCAATTATCGTCAACTGTAACATTTCCTACAAATCAAATCAGTTCAACCACATATAATGATGAAAATAGCAATAATGCTTTCAATTCTTTCAGTCTTATACATAGATTATTTTGACAAATCTTCAAAAGCGTATTAGTGGACATGAAAAACATTTTTCCCTCAAGCATTCTGCGTTCGTGTTCTAGAAAATGAATCAAAAATCAATAGAAAACTTGTACCATCCCACTCATTCAACTGTTAACAATGTCTAATTCAAATCAAGAATTAGTAGATATGATGTAAGTGTGTGCGTGTATAGGATGGTAAATCTTTGCTGAATTATATACCTGAAGTACTTACTAGTTTACTAAAATAATTGAGCAATTTTGTAGAACTACCTATTATCAATTCATGGTAACCAATTCTATTCGGACATAATCAATAACGTCTATGTTTCTTACCTTCTCTAAGTTGAACAATAAGGATTTTCCATCTTCTATGACCCATGTAGATTCTTCCAATTTAATTTCGAAAAATCATCGTCGATTATAGGAGGCTGACCTTTGATTCTGAGGTAAGATGTTTCTTTGTCAGATTCACAACGAGATCTCTTTGTTTAACCCTGAAGTTCACGTTCAATGGAATCCGAAGCTGAAAGAGAAATAAGTTGTTAATCAATGATATAACTCCAATAGAAAGTGGGTATTAAATATACGTGTTTACATAAGTTTTATTTATATTTAAATTTAATTTACGAAATTAACGAATAGTTAATGGAAAAGAGTAAATGAGTATATATTATTTAAAAAAATTGATTTTGCATTGGTATTTGTGGGGTCATGAATCCAGAGCGTAAATATACTTTTTCTCAAAAATCCCTAATATGAAATATAATAGAATTGTTTTGGGAAGACAAAGGAAGCAATAAAAGTTGGTCAAACCTGACATATACCTCTGAGCCCTTTCCACTTGTTTGTAATATACCCAAGTCATGCTCAGGTACGCCCCTTAATAAGATACGACTAACGTTACGGAGAAATTACGTCCACTAGAGAAGGATGGCCAACAAGATGTACTTCTTGTCAAAAACAGACAGTTCAACAGAGCCGAACTTGGAATAGTTGGAATGTGTTGATCATTTTTAATTGCCGACTTTTGAGAACAGAAATATCTGAAACGGTGCATCGTAGCGAAAAAGTATAAATTAATCTTGTAGTAAATATTATAGGTTCTCATTTTTTGAATCTCTACCCCTCGCCCGAAGTGGACGGGCTAGGGACGGGGACTTTAATATGTTTATGTCTCAATGTACGCTACATCCACATTAAGCAAATGGTGTAATTTGATGTGTGACCAAATGGCTCTATTTCGTCGTTCACAGAGACATCCGATCAACTTTTCCGCCACGTGTAACGACTGACAGTTTACGCTGACTCCTTTCATCCTTTCTAAATAATAATTTCAAGCGCATGCATTAAAATCTGAGATCGAGATTGGTGTCGCAACTATATCGGTCTATAAGAATTCATAGTCGGTATATCCTTTGCGCAACGTCGACGCAGTCGCGGTCTAATTGTTCGGTTGCCGTAAAGGTCGACCGCTCAGGCCCTCGCGCCGCGTGTCCGCCCGTGAGTTTTCCTCTCGCACGGTTCTTGCACTTCTTGCGCGCCTCATTTTTACGACGGCGACGGTTTAATTGGACCGTTCGCCGCCTACCTTCCCATCGAATCGCCGCGGATCGCTGTTTGCAACAGTTTACGAAATCTGCTTCCTGATACGCGATCACACGTGTGCAAATAAAATTTAGAGTATAATGTGAAGAAAAAACTCTCGGATTGGAAAGTAATCTACGTTTCAGTGGATGATGATTTTGGATTGGTGTAAATGAGAACAATTGTTTCCATATATTAATAGTCTAAGCAACGAAGGGATTGTAGTGTGCAATTGAAGGGAGAAAATATTTTTGCGGGAATCTGTTTGAGGCATTAATACGTAAATATATTAAAAGTCTCCGCCCCTAGCCCGTCCGCTTCAGGGGTGGAGGGGTACAAAGCCTCCTAATTTTGATTTGCAGCGAAAAATTCTTTAGATAAAAATAAGAGTTTATAAAAATTTTCTATAAAATTGACTCCATACATTTTTGGTACATTGCACCTTTACCCAGATATCTGCTGTCAAATGTCGGTATTCCAAAAAAAAATAACAAACGTTTTCATCTTGCTGGCGACCACTAATTCATGGCTGATGCCCTAAAAGGTCCAGAATCACTAAAACTTGGTTTTTATGCCAATTACGTTGGTTGTATTGTAGCGTGAAGCTCATTTGTTTACTGTGATTGGGCACATTCTTTAATGACAGCAAGTTAGTTAATTTCATTTTGCAATGCAGCCATCATATTTGCACAACCGCCAACATAAAACAAATAAAATATCCATTTTCTGGACCGTAAGACCCTAGAAACGCGGGACTTGTCACGTGACCTATATCATGAACCGACGCAGTCTATATTTTTCTAGGTTTGTGGTGAGAAGTGACACCGGTAGACGCCTGGCGGGGATAACTGATCTAGTGATAATCGATCAGTTATCGACCAGGGTTAAAAATGATTAGGCTATTAAAAAATAGGGGTTTGTCATAGAAGGGTGAAAATTAAGGGTTGTATGTATTTCTTAATGCCACATCATAAAAAAAAAATTGGTCAAAAAAGGTTTGGGGTGGACCACCCTTATCACTTAGGGATATGAAAAATAGATTACCACCGATTCTGAGACCTATCAATATACATATAAAATTTCATAAAAATCGGTCAAGCCGTTTCCGAGGAGTATGGCGACTAACACTGTGACACGAGAATTTTATATATATATATATATATAGATGTAGTTTAGGAACTTTATGAACATAATGTAATTATTCCCGATTATCTTATTTTATCTTGTCATCTTCGAAATACCACAACAACTGAAAATTATCTATTGTTGTTTACAAAAACGAGTTAATGTGACAAAATGTGGCACTAAAACTAAAGTATGTTTTTCATATGGCCGATTAAAAGAAATTAAGGTGTTCCTTGGGCAACGTGTTTACAAACAAACGCGTTATTATAGGAATCTGTAAACATGGCAAGGTTAACTATGATTTTTATTTCGAAGGTTAATAGTACTACACATGCAAATCTAATACCAATTACATGTGTGGTAATAACTCGAATCAACATTTAATTATACGTTGCGCTGCTTTAGAGTCGATTTTTTTCAGGAGCTATTTTATTGACAACGCACAACTAATAATTATGATTGTTTCTGCAGTATGCGGATGCATCTTTTGCACAGGTGTATTATCATTTCTCTCCTAGTAATTTCTGATTGACTTAGAATGTCTTTGTCATACTAAGTATCTGATAATTAAGCATAGGACTATAAATAAAATCTACAGAAACGGTGGGAATCTAAATTATATTGTACTTGTATTTGAGGAAAACTCAAAACACAAAAACGTCCTTCTTAAACTGATCAGTTAAGAGATATTTTTGAAACTAAGTTTGCCTAACCAAAAAATCTCACACTGAAAAAGCAGATAAGTAAAACTTCCATATTTTTGACGTTTCGAAAAACTCGTTCTCAAAATAGTAAATGTATTAAAGGTATGTCAAGTTTGACAGGTTAAAATTTGTTTATCTGCTTCCATACAGATGTTAAATGATTTTTATTTTATTGCACTTACTTCTTCCTGATATAACTGTAGTCAACAATGATCAATGTTTACTGAACATTTTGACACACACTTATCTCCGTTCAACAACATAATCGCGGTCTTTTTAATTTTCTTTTGTTGCATCTTCCTTCTCTAAAATTTTTACCGAACCCCATTGAATCATATGATCGTTTTCCCAAGCATGTTCGCAAATTTTTGATTTTTCAAATTCCCGTTTTTATATAATTTTAATGTTCCTCAACTCAAAATTCCTAGGCCGAGACGTTTCTCCAACATGATGTTTATTGCATTCACAAGGTATGCTGTAGGTGCAATTTTTGAATTTTATATAATTTTTGACGGTGTGTTTTAGACAAAATTCATCGTAAAATATTAGTTGTCTGAAAAACTGTTGTATACGAATATTAAATTTATTACCGATTCCTCTTAATATTTCTGATAGAAATGTATGGAATTTTTATTGTATGATTAGTTTCTCTTATTTGTCTTTTGTTCTGTTCTGTAATATTTTTAATATTGTATCAACAAAATTTATTAATTATTTATTAAAACATTTTTAATAAATTTTAGTTCGTTATTAAAAATTTCGTAGCTTGATGACATTAATTTTGCTCTATCATATAAACATTTTAACAGCACCTTTCTTCATATCAATGTGATGTTTTATCTTTTCCCAAAAATGACATTGACTCGTTGATTAACAATAATTAAGTTAATCATATATTCCATTTAAACATAATTAATATTAGTATCATATCAAATGGATTCGTAACTATTCTAGTACGAAGTCATCAATTAATTATTTAGAGGTCCATTGCGTAAACTTAATTGAATGAACTTTGATGTGAAACAAAATGAACAATATTAAAACGGAAGAGTCAATTACTGCACAATATTGATATAATTAAGTGAGCTATTTAATAGTTTGGAACTATGGTTAAATGTTGTACTACAGTATCAATACGCAAATATGTTGCAATTGTATATTTATTAAAAACGTTAATTTAAAAATCAAAATATCTTTTAAATTCTGCATAGTAAGTGTATTCATCTTGATATTAGTATAGTTTTATTTCCATGTAGATACATTTTTAGGTTCTTACAATTATCGTATCAATTAAATCAAATCCTGCGGCAGGTAGACTGTAGACCAGCTATATTTGCGGAGAAGATTGGCACCATTGGCACCCTCTCTGTGGGTATGGCTAGGGTGCAAGCATGTTGGCTTGGATCAATGTGATATATTGATACCGGTCGACATTTGACCACCCCTAATTAATAAGGTGTTCCTGGGTTTCCTCATTCCTAACCTGAAAGGTGGTTAGGGCCCACAAACGTAAGTCGTTCCTGAGCGCAAATGCGGCCTGCTTAATAATAATGTGCCGCCCCTCTCCAGCACAACTCTCCGACTTTTGGGCTAATCGTCGCGATTAGAACGAAGGGTAATGATATTATTATTAGTAGAAGAATTTTAGTGTACTAAATTGAGCAATTATGTTATTGTCGGTCATTTTTCACAAAATTCTAAAATAGCATTCGATTAAGTGCTTTTCTAAAATGTGACTGAATTAAATGGATTGCAAATACACTATTTTAAAACAATAAAATAATAGTATTGAAAATACGATTTAATTTATGGGGTTTGGTATAAATACAATAAATTTAAGTTGTTTTTGACCTTTATCGCATTTTAATTTGTCCATTAATTATTTTGAATAAAATTAATAATTACATCAATGTTAAATCAATGTAATTAAATAATTATGTGTGGGATGGCATTGTATACGTGTTTTATCGATTCATTTCGAAATAGTTCTAATTTTGAAATTTTCAATTTCATTACAACCATTCTTATGAAACGTAGATAAATAAAGAAAAATACAATATAATAAAGACGCAAAGCATATTTAATTGGTAGCTTTTAACAGCGTCTTGCAAAACGATACCAGGATAAAATATAAAAATGATAAAAATCATGGAATTATTAAATATTTAATATCAAAACCGGGAGTGTAAAATGTGGAACACTCAATTAATTAACGTAAACTATCGGCCTTAAGACTGCTTAATTAGTAACGTTTTATCCTTTTCGGTATGCGCAAGGCCCCTAGAAAAAGAACTGCCACCTTATCTGGGCAAATCGTTAATTTCTCCACTTTGAATTCCGATTAATTGCTCGTACGTGGAAAACTTAAGCGTTAGTTAACAGACAAACGGTAATGTTATTCAGAAAAAATCTGCATATTTTCCGGTAGACCGCACATGCTCATTTTGTCAAGAACAAACCGTTAATTAGTTTTCCTTTTAATTGGCATGCCCACATTAGAAAAACGCGCCTGTTTTAGGTCAAAGCTAAATGTTAATTGGCGAGAAGTGTTTTTAGGCCTATTTAGGGTCTTCCTTCTACGGAAGTAAACGAGTCCCACAATACACAACCATAAAAATATACAGTACGTTAGAAAAGTGACGTATAAATTCAATATTTCTTAAGAATTACATTTATGTTACGTTGAAGTATAATTTTGCACATACATATTTTTAACATATACAACAGGTAGGAGAATCGATTGTTTCAATAGACAGATGGATACACTAAATAGCAAAAAAGTTCTGCTATTTAAAAAAAACTGTGCCATAAGTGGCGCCCTCTACTAGTGACGTCAAAATTAGTTCAAAATTCTTATTTGCCGTGCCAAAAACATAATTGTGCCAATTTTTTTAATACTCCGACAGGTTTCAAAGTTATTGAGATATTTCAAAATAAAATTCTAGCATTGAACACCCTGTATTTTTAAACCAGCAACATTCGGATAAGGCATATTTGGCTCAACCGCCATATTTTGGTGTGTAGTATCTCCAGAGATTGCACATTCTTAATAAATCACCCTGTATACTTTTTTTTAAACTGCGTCGTGGGGCATTCCACGCTAACTCAGCAGTCGATCACACATCACCCTCTCAGATCTGGTTCAAAATTGGTACATCGATTAGTACTATCGAAAAAGGATATTCCCAAATTTCCAGCCCCTAAGACCGCTTCCTCTCATCAGGGGCCATAGTGAAGTTTTCGACCATCATTTCACCTCCAGGGGTCTGAAATCGGTTTTTCGTGTACTGAGGCGGCATTTTGGTCTAAAAAATGATCAAAAATACGTAGGAGATGCCAAAAGTCGCTTCAAACTGGCTGAAAATTTACCAAAAGGCTCTTCGATTATTGCTTTTTCGAATGTTCATACGAGCGTGATGATCATTATATGTAAAAAAGTTACACGCGTTTTACGGGTTTTATATGGGATTTTCTGTAATTTTTTCATTGTAACCGCTCCACAGGCCCTATCCAGTTGGGTAATAATTGGATTTTTCTCTCACCAAGCGTCTCTTTTGCCCCCTGTCTCTACAAACACAGAAATTTCTCTCCCCAGTGTTGCTTGTAAAAATACATTTACCACCTTTAGTGTTCTAAAATTGCCAAAGAACGATAGACTGAACTACTACCCATCTGAGTTTTAGCATTTGATGCAACTAAAGTTGGTAGTTTTTTTTTAACGAAATATGGTGGGTATACCTGCAAAATTCAACAAATTCTTTCCATACACTTGCTTTTGATTTTCTAGTGTTATGTGGTATTAGATTCTGAATTTGTTGTCTATTAACTTGTTGATTTTATTTATCAAATCGCGACATTTCAGTATACACTTATTAAACTCAACGTACTCGTACATACATAGGTATACGCTTCGAATTAGTAATTGACATCTACTGTGACAGAACCGTTTAAATAAAAATGCCAAAACAACATTATGTCGATAACAACAATCCCTTGGCGGAGTCAAATTTTCTTACCGAATACCACACGAGCGTAAATTATTCCTGGAAATAATTTAAGCTCTTGTGATAAGTAAAAATTTTGACATTTTTCAGAAAATAATTTAAACCCACAGCAAACACTATCCACATTCTAGAAAACAATAGACGAACCCAGTGTCATTGCCACTAAGCCAATGTCAATAGTGCCGTTTGCGCAACACCCACATCGGAGACGTAACTATTTTATACGAGAAATTAATATTAATGTCACACTTCGTAACAACCTCGAGCTATGCTATTGCAAAATTTTATTATTAACATAAAATTAAAGATTTTGTAATGTCTTAGGCAGTTGTTGTACGAATTGCGGTTGATCGGTACGCCGCGTTTTTCTTTTATAGTGTTGTGAGTATTTTTACCGCATTCAACAGCAATATATGGTTGTCACCAGTTACGAGGTAAGCGAATTAGTGCGAAAATATCTGTTTTCGACATCCAACAAGAACCATAAATACAGGGTGATTCATTAAGGCTGTAATGTTCGCAATTTTACAAAGCCGTTTTTAGACGTCCACGCGCTTTCATATTTCTCCTCAATGGAAATTCGTATTAAGATGGAGCAAGTTTTAATCAACTAATAAACAAAAGTCTATTTTACTAGAAACATCAGAGCCATAGTGGCGCCCTCTACTAGTGACGTCAAAATAGATCTGAACAATATTTCGTTGGCAATATTGCCCACATTTAGGACTGCGGTTTGAGACGTTAGGCGCTATTATAAAAAAATAAAGCTGTAGGCTAGTAAATCAAGTCTTCATATAACAGACAATTGCCTCAGATTTCAATTTTTGCATTTATATTCATGAAATCTGTCCGCCAAGAAAACATGTTTCGCTAAATTTCTGCATACAATTGCCTAACTTACAGGGGCACAAAGTTAAATTTGCCGTTGAGGGTGTTGATGGGCGGAGCCTGATAGAAGCTACACTGTTTGGCCGTACATTATACCCTTAAGAATGGGCAATCTCTGAACTGGAGATACTACACACCAAAATATGAACCTGAAACGGTAACAGTTTTCAATCGGTGCACTGAATATTTCAAATAGGATTATTTCGAAAACTGTTACTCCTAACGACTTCAACAAGGTACACCTTTTTTAGATGCAACAGGTAGGAGAATCGATTGTTTCAATAGACAGATGGATACACTAAACAGCAAAAAGGTCTGCCATTTAAAAGAAACATGCTGTGCCATAAGTGACGCCCTCTACTAGTGACGTCAAAATTAGTTAAAAATTCTTATTTGCCGTGCCAAAACATAATTTGGCAATTTTTTTAATACTTCGACAGGTTTCAAAGTTATTGAGATATTTCAAAATAAAATTCTAGCATTGAACACCCTGTATTTTTAAACCAGCAACTTTCGGATAAGGCATATTTGGCTCAACCGCCATATTTTGGTGTGTAGTATCTCCAGTTCAGAGATTGCCCATTCTTAATGAATCATCCTGTATCCTGTATATGGTAGATTAAGTTACACTTCGTTTACTTCCCAGATATAAAAAATAAAAGACACACAGAAAAAATGTTAATATGTTATTGTCTTAAATTTGTGTAATATTAGTCATATCTTTTGTATGAAATGACAACAAACATACAATAATAAATCTGTAAATAAAGCAAAGAATCCGGATTGGTTCCAAACCGTCAAAAACGTATTTAGGAAAACAAATTCATGACTTCACTGGTCGAATATTGCTGACAGTTTGAAACCCAGTCCGGATTTTTGTTTGAACAGACCTATTGTTAAAACACGATTTACAGAGTGTTTAATTAATAATGGGGCATAGTTCAATTGGATATAAAATTAACGTGATCAAAAATTTCAGACTAGATTTATTATGATGTTTAAATAAATAGTGAAAGCCTTGTTTCTGATATTTTGAAAAATGACTCGTTTTATTATATAAAATTCATATAAAACTAAAATACTAATATATTTTTAGTTTTAGATCAATACCTTATCCTCTAAACTTTTTAAATTCTGTAGCTAGTCCTATACTTTTCTTACTTCTGTTACGTACTAAATTTAATTAACTTCAAAGTGATGTAGAAATAAAAAATAAACAGAATAATAAAGTAAAATTAATGCAATAACTATTATCACAGTTCTTGAAATGGTATTCTTAGCTATGCCAATATTAATTTTAGACCTTGCGCATTCGCCATTTTCTAGAATATCATATACTAAAACTTCTAAAGAAAACATTATTTTTAATCAGATTACGTTAATTTGGTATGTGTATTAGTGTTGGTAATTGTATCTTGTTTTTCTTGTTCACGTAAGATAAGACAAAACCATGGCAAGACTTGATAGGTCAAATTGCAAGATAATATTTTAAAAGATTATGCGAGACAAGACAATATTACTACGGCAAGAAGTTTAGCAAATATAAGGAGGTAATATTTAAATGATCATTAGCTGAACAAATAAATGTTGCATTTCTATTGTCGGTATATACTTTATTTAAAGGACATTCAGCATATAAAACTTTTAAATTAATTATACTGTCCACTTCTGTACTTTCTAACGTATACCAATTGACCACTGTCGACAAGCGACCATATCGATAGTTACATGTGAGGCGAATGGAACCGAGAGCAACTAACACTGTTATCAAATTCGTAATCGTTCCATGCTTCCCATTTGTATCCAGATTTCTTCAAATTTTGAAAGACTTCTTGTCTTAGCCAATACTAATTTATTTTTATCATAATTTGGGGAGAATTTTACTAATGATGAATATCTTGACATGCTGTAAGAATGCCGGAAAACCATGCCGCAGCAAAAGAACAGTCACTAAAGATCTAATGACAGAAATTAGCATGAAAGCCGCCTACTTAAATATTTCTTAGTTGCAATCGCGTGAGAATTATTATTATTTTTTTTTGTTAATAAACGGTTAGTTTTAAGCAAAAGAGTGAGCTAAAATTTTTAAATTAAACAAGGCTACCTATCACGTATGTTTGAATACTCAATATTTGTCAAATAAATAAGTTGTAGCAAGAAATAACTTAAAGGATTCTTATTTCAACCCCTCCAAAGGACAGACAGTTTCGAAAATGTTGATAAGAAGTTGCACATGCATTAGTACAAAATTTGTGTAAAGTTTGACTATTACATGATGACTTTCAAATTACAGGCGGTTCCTTATTTTTTAGAAATTTTAAAGGGTTGTACCTCCTAAGGGATGAACATTATACTCATTTTTATGAAAAACACGTTCGATTTAGCTATAGATTTACCGGTACTATTTACATTACCTACTTCTTTGCAAACATCCTGTATATTCAATTACTTGTGACAATAATGCTAAATCATTCTTATAAACTATGGCTGCTAAAAAGGGGTGCCCACAAAGTTTACTGAAAAATAATATATCGCCCCTTCTCCCGCACATGTCCCCGATTATGCAATACACTTTCCTTTTATATATTCATTAGTAATATCTATTAAAATATAGATAAATTTCTCGCAGACGTTAAATGCAGTGTTTTACAGTTGTTGCGTGCTTATTAATTATATTTATTGCATTCCATGTTGATCAAAACAGGGTCAATAGTATACAAGCATATAAAACTGAAAATTATTGTTACTGCTAATTTGTCAAGGCGAAATTTATTCGTTCCAAATGATGTTCTAACAGATACTAACTAAATAATACCCACTTAAAACAAACAACCTTGCTTGGTGCAGAGGAATATGTAAAAATCAGCTAATGGTGTATGTTATAAAATTGTGTTACACGGTTATTCTTCTGACTGACAAGAACACCTAAAATTATTTAGATTGCAAACTATTATTAAGTGTTTTAATAAATAATTTGACATTTGACAGATTTTTGGTAGTTTTGTAACTATCTTTAGTGAATTTTCTTGAAACATAAGAAACAGGGTATAACAAAAAAGCAAGTTATTGTGTAAAACAGGCACATCTGCCTAATCATATGTTCAGAGACACCGTATACAAAACAAGTTACAACCCTTTAGAGCAAATTAGAACATTACAAATTGTTTCTTTGAAATTCAAAGCTGCATGAAAAAAAAAATAGAAATTTTATTAGAAAATAAGTTTTACAAAAAATTATCAAAAGTAATAAGATATTCTAAATAAAATTTTGTAAAAATCGTCTATAGACCTACGACAGAAAAAGTGAGGGAATAAAATACTTAACCCCTTCCGCCTGTTTCTACGTTTGTTTTTAGGCATCGTTTATAATAATACCCATGGGGATTTTGCATAGTAACAAGAAGTATCTCTACAACATTTCAAAGTGATATGTGAAAACCTGAAGAAATCAAAGCGAAAAAAACAATTTTAAAAGTTCAACTTTCACATCCTGTATCTTTTAAGAAAGACATGTTAAGTAGGGTCATATTAACCCGCCAAAACCCAGTACGCAATACCCTGCACATTCATATAATTCAACTTAAAAGGCTTTAATGAATTTACAGCATCTTACTGGCAGAACAGCAGGATAAATCTAGATATTACGAGATTGCAGCGCATTTTTAACTTCATTTAGAAAATGCAACCCGTTGAAAAGCTTCCATTTTAGTCGCAGAAATGATATGCGTGGGACAACGTATGCCAGTCCTAGCTACTGTATTCGACAGTAAAAACTACTCTTGGAGTGTTTTCCAGTTTGTAATACCTATTATAATTGATGTGTTATGTTTTTATTAAAGGAATATGCTTTAATAATAAATATTTATTTTCCAGTTTTACTGTATATACTTAATGTATGTGCTCCTATATTTTGCAGTAAATAAAGAGTAAAATTTTAGGAAGATTGAGTACTTGGGTACTTCTAGCAGGCTTATTTGATTGAAGGCTCCTACACGATTTAAGGGCTCTGCGTACAAAAGTACTTACTTCTGAAACCGTTTCCAGCAGGACAAAGACCTGTATAGGTATATTCTATCATTAAAAGTTGAATTAACACAAACAACATTAACAACTTGTATTCCTATTTTTATATTAATATAAAATATTGATCACATGCACGCGGCAAAACGCTACCAGAATAGGCGATCATTGAAATCACCTTCCATAATCTAAAGTTATGTGCGCTGCTTCTATGAGAATGTGGCCTTGATAAACGGAACCTTGACCGTATTGCATAATAATTGAAAAATTTAATGTTTTATTGTTTTATGGACCAGTTTTGAAATTATCATATACCATTCAACGCACAGGTGTATTTTATCAATGCGGAAACTTATGTGTATCAGTGTTTTCCGGTCTGTTACCTCGTTTTGGGTTGACGAAATGTAAGCAATTTGATCGTTATCGACACCTAGTAAAGCTCCTTGTCATATTTTCATTACCTACTTGTATATACATGCTTCGGAAGTATGCCAGCAGTTAACACCAATTTAGAGGAAAACATACTTGCTATTTGTTTCTTAATTTTTATATCTAGATATACGTGTGGTGTAATGGGTTTTATTGAACCTTCAAATACCTATATACATCACACGCATAACGCATATCAAATTTGACAGAAATATCTTTGATACCAGCGTACACTGACAAAAATTTGTGCGTAATTTGATTCTATATTTAGCCGACAGAAGTATTGAAGGAGTATGAGTGGTGAGATGTAAATATCTACATCTTGCAGTTATTAGTTTGGACGTATATATTACACATTACACAAACGTTATAAAATAAACGTAATTTTCTAGTGTTTACTTTAATGTCTTTTATGCATTTAAGTTTTACCTAAAGATAAACGTTAAACTTTCAACGCAGAATGTTCAATCAACCACTACAACGTTTTAAAAACGTTATATAAACGTAGGTATGCTCATTAGGCATATTCTATACTTATACTATATACAGCTATGTAAATAAATAAACTTGTTTAAATTCATCGTGAAATTTACGTTACCAGAACACATGTTATTAACAGTTGGATAACACGTTTAATATATTAAATTCTATGTGTATTTAAAAGTTTAATTCGACGTTTAACAAATGTTGTACTTAACGTGCAGTTAAATATTACTAATATATAAACTTATCATTGTATACGTAAGTTAAGTAAACGTCATAAAAAAACGTAAATTTCTAGTGTTCACTTCAACCTCTGGATGAAATGCGAATATTACTAACGTATTTTCAACGATTTATTTTATACGTTTAAATTTTAATTAAAAATAAATGTTGAAATGTTATATAAACGTATAGGACTGACAAAAGAAATAAACAACATAATGCTACAGAACGGACAACAGACGTGAAGAATGTTATGTTGCTGAATAATAACTTTCGGTAAATGCAACTACTACGGCTACTATATAAAAGTAATACTTTGCACAAGTACTAATAATATACTAATTTCAATTAAATTGGACGATGAAGCAAGTCTGAATAGACATACCTTGACAACTTAACAGAATTTTTCACTTTTATAAGGCCTTATATGGTAGATATACAGGCATAAACATTAACAAACGATAAAGTATAAACAAGCGTTTATCACAGTTGCTAATTAAATACATGAATTAAATAATTTAGGATTAAATAATATGTAAATGAAGTGGTTATACAACAATAGGCTATTTAGCCACTGTAAAGACGAAACCGCAGATAATGTATACAATTATAACATTAAGAGAAAATGCGGACACAGTAGTTTGACACTTAAATAAATATGATTTTGAAAATAATAATCATCATGATTTGCCGTGGCGTACCAAATAGTGGTTCTGGTGATTGAATTGATTTACCGTAATGTGACACAGTTATGTTATCTAATGCGTCAGTAGAGCGTCATTCAATATTGGGATCAAATTTAAATCACTCGTCCCAATTTTGTTAACAGTTAACAGAAGGTTATTTCGGAAACTACAAGAGATAGAAGGATGGGAAGGAAAAGGTTTTCGTAACATTGCATTACTGTTTCGAGAAACTTTGTTTTTGAGATACAGGGCAAATTAAAAAAACTAATTTTAAGGATTGTTCGCATCTCAGAGAATACCTGAGATATTTAAATGGTGAAAATTGCACCTGATACGACATTTTTGAGTAGAATTTAATGACATTCATACTTGTAATTTATCTACAGGGTGTCTCTTTATGTCATTCAATCGCATTATTTTCTCCTTCATAATGATATATAATAGTTGCTTCTGGAAATTGTCAAAAAACTAAATGCGTGGTTAAAGTTGGCCATACAATTTTATATAAAATATAAAATAACAACTATTATATCATAATAAAGGAAAAACTAAATTAATTGAATGGCATAAAATATACTGCATTGTATATTTAAAAACTCTGTTAGAGGCGTACACCATTCCTATATCTCAGATATTCTCTGAAATACGACGAATCCTTTAAAAGTATTTTTTAATTTCGCCTTGTATCTCAAAAATGAAGTGATCTATGAAAGTTTTGATTACGGCATCTCAAGTTTCTCAACTCTAACATTTATAGGCCGATACGTTTATCTTGAGAAAAAGATCATTTGATAGAATACGGCACGGCAAAAACTTAGAGATGAATGAAAATGCAATAAAAAAATAAGTTAAAGACCGCGATTATATTCTTGAACGGAGATAAATGTGTCAAACTGTAAAATAAAAATAAAATAAAAATCTTTTTCTACGTCATGCAAAAACAAAACTTTATTGAACTATATTTAGTGAAGAAAGTGGTTCTCTATTGCACTTGTGCAATAAAATGTTTATTGCATTCATCTGTTGTTCTACTACAGCGTTTTGTCATCATGACAAACATAAACGTTCAAATCGACGTCACATTTTGCTAGACTTAGTGCCATCTAAATAACATTTTTGGTTTTGCATGAACGTAGAAAAATATTGTATGCAACTCGTACAAAAGTGCTTAAATACTTAATTTTGAACTTGTTGCATAAATAACTATTATCTCTATGGAAGCAGGTAAACAAAGTTTTAAACTGTCAAACTTGACTTCTAATACGACTACATTTTTGTTATTTTTCCTTATCTGCTTTTTCACTGTGATTTTTGATTATGCAAACTTAGTTTCAAAAACTAATCCTTGACTGATCCTTTTGGCGAAAAGTTTATTCAATTAATCTTTATTTTTTCAGAAGTGCGGCACAGAATACACTGTAGTCTCAAAGGAATAATCTATTCGAGTATTTTGTAACTGTTTATTCAAATTCCTTTATATATGTTAAATTATACATACTTATAAGGTAAAATTCTTGACACACTCTTAGTAATGCCTTTAATACAATTAATTCTTAACTACAATGTCAACTGTCCTAATAATTTACTTAAAAGTTGTACCTACCCGCTTTACCATACAAAAATTCTGTGAGAACAGGAAAATGATTGTAGTTCATTGCCGAGCTGCTGATTTATTCTATGCACAAGAAAGAGCGTTACGATATCAATGAAAACAATCTGTTAACATTTTAAGTTGTGCAGAATATGTTTGATGAATGTTTAATATCGCCATTAGGATATGCTGGCCTTTGACAAAAGTTTAGATCCGGAAGAGATAACATTCTACCATATGCAATGTTGTCAAAATATTTTTACTACGAAATGTTTCAATGATCAAGGAAAGAATAGGTCTGCATTGAAGGTAAATAAGTAAAATAAAAAGAAAGTTAATTCACAATAAAACTTATATACATTTTCAGTCACATTTGCGGCACATGTACAATGGTTTGCAGTAATAATGGAACTTCTTAAAATTAATTTTGCGATTTCTTTTGAACTGCTGACGTATTTGTAATGAAATCTACTATTAACTTTTAACATTAGATCTAAGTTGTACCAGTAGAGATTTAATGAAATTTCTACTCAGAACTTCCAGAAGTTCAAAAACTGTTTTGAGGGAGTGCCATTATTATTGCAAAGCATATACTTATGTATTATATTGTTTTACTTAACGCTGACAGTTTCATTTATGTGCACTGCTATTTTGCAGTAAAAATTATAAGACAGAATTTTGTATACAGCATGTCGCCAGTGTATGAAATAAATTCAAGTACCTCAAAAATGGACGATTTTTGAAAAAATCATTTGAAAGGTCTTATTGTATATCCAACGGTATAATTATTGAATATTTATTTCTACAGGGTCAATCAAAATTATGTATTTACTTAAGTCTAATAAAATTACAATAATTGTTAATTCGTTGAACTAAATTACGGACTTTTAAGGACTGCTACTGAAAATAAAACATTGAAGTGTTTTTTACTATTTTTATTGATTTGGAAAATAATATTGATTGATAAAAGTACCTACTACATTCTAAATCACTCTCTCACACATTTACAGTTATTTGTTTGATTCAATTTGACAGGAGCGAAATACTCACAAAAATAAATTTAAATCAGTATAATTTAGTAATGAAAACAAAACCGAACAAATTTTAATCATGATTGGCTATGGATATAAAGGATAGACAGAAGTTCGTAATGTAATTAATACACCATAATTTACACCAATCAACTTCTGTTGTTAGAATACAAAAATGTGACATCCATACAAAATACATCTGGTCCAAGAGCATCTGAAGATGACTTTGATAAAAGAATCGATTTCTGTGAAACCATTATGGAACCATCTAATAGAGAACGGAGTTTCATAAAAGGTACTTTTTCAGATGAAGCTACTTTTATGTTTAACCAGATTATAAATCCATACTTCTTTGAAGAAAATCGATATCTAGAATTTCTGCTGGGTCTATCTCCAGAAATAGAAATGATTTGTGGTTCCAGCAAGACAGGGCACTCCCACCATACTCCGTTGATGTACTTATTTAAATAACATTCTTCGTGGTAGATGAATATCGAGGAGAGGATCGATGAAATGACCACCAAGATCTCCAGATCTGGCTTCACTAGACTTCTTTTATAGGAATACTTGAAGACAAAAGTTTATCAAAGTTGTCCAAATAGTCTAGAAGTTGAATATTGATATTGAATAAATAAACCCTAAAATTCTAGAAAACATTAGAGAATAATTTACTGCTCGATTTTCTTGTTGCATCACTGCTGAAGGTCATCACTTTCATTCTATTTAAGTAAATACATCATTTTGGTTGACCCCTTATAAATAAATATTCAAATAATGATACTGTTGGATAGAAGATTAAGAGACCTTTCAAATAAAGTGTCTCATGACACACGTTTCTAATAAAAATCATCAATTATTATGTCATTACTTCAACACTGGTGACATAAAGGCTTTTAAACGTATATCACAACATGGCCTTTCAAAATTTAAAATTTACGTGTTTTAGGTTCATTCGACTGATGGTTCATTCAACTACGTCTTCAACCAAACTTATAAATATTCGAAATATAACGGGTAACTTTCAATGTTACGTATTACACTAATGAAAATTTAAGTAAAAACCAATATAAGTATTTATTTTACTCGGCAAAGAGTAGTGAGATGCTACGTAAAATTAAACAGTACTGAAAATATTAGAACTAAATTAGGAAAATAAAAACAAATGTACAAAGTTATGAAAAAAAAAAAAACGAGAGAAGTGAAATTGATGAGTTAAAACTTCTATCATTATTGATGATTCAAAATTTGTAGGTGTACTACGAATAAACTTTGTTGGTTCTGCGCAATTAAGTAAAATATTTAATAAAAAACGTCATAAATTTGCATCTCACGTAAAATTATGGCATAAAGTTTAGAACTAAGTACTTAATTAGGATTGGTTACAAAACAAATCCTTAATTTCTGCGACAAGCAAATCTAATATAAACTTTTGATGTTTTTTATCAATACTTATTTGTTAAGTCGGTATCTACCTTAATATAAAAATTTATGTTACGTAAACATCGTATTTTATCCGAATTAGCAGTAATGAGAATTATTTTTATTAGAAAAAATATTCATTACTAAGTCCGGCATATTGGGGAAATCCTTGCCGGCTAAGAATGTCGTCTCGGCGTCACCTTTCGTTGATACAGGAATTTCGTTTCAAAACGATTAAACACGTTTTAAATATAAGAGACATTAAACTTATATAGTATATAAAATAGTAGGCATAAATTACGTCTATTTCAGGTGTCACTGAGCGTGACGGTTCAAAACTCGTGGTTGACTTTATTTTATTTTATATCTACACAAGTTCAGGCCTAAAAACTGTTTTATCAGACACAACGAGAAATAAACCTGTTCAGGACCTTTCCTAACAATGTGGACGGATGTAAAACTAGTTGGGATGTTGGAGTTATTCTTCAAATTAAAATGATGTTAACATACATACAATACATTGGCAATAAAATATTTGATAAATTTGCTTGAATAAGTGGAAATATTTTCATTGTGAACATAATTTTTAGATGACGATGAAATAACATTAGATGTTTGTTTTCAGTGAAGTTTTGATGTAACTTTCAGCGGCAGAATTAGACTGCCAGCCATTGTCTTTTTATACTTAAAAGATCTGCCCTACAAAGAGTGCCCAGTATACGCATTTGGATTAGGCAGGTTAAGTTAAGTTTTGACCCATTGCCAATAGTATTATTTATACCAATACATCGTAGTTTTCATTTCTTAATTTGACGTCTGTTCCCACTAGTTCTATTATACAGTGCCTTCATAAATGATTACAAGCCACGTGACCAGAACTGTGATTCTCGAAGAACAACTCATATGCAATAGGATTTCTTGTCTCTCTCAATTGCCGTAGCGAGGACTAGGATATTCGCATATGAATTGCACTGCGATTGATTTGAGAATCTCGACCCTGATCACGTGGCTTGTAATCATTTATGAAGGCACTGTATGAAACCACCAATATTTCTAGTCTAGATGATACAACAAGCCCTCTAGACACTTTTGTTTTAGTATCGGATACCACATAACATGGAGGCATAGTCCTTCATCTTTCACATGTTCTACAAGCAGATTTGTGATTTAAAAGAAACAATAATCAAAATAACCTAAAATAAATATGGATTATACCTACTTGTTTTACTGAAAAACATATTTGTAACATAGCTCAACCTTCATGAATAGAAAATCATCATCGACCACATTCATTAAAAATCTTAATATTTTCTTCTTTTTTCATATATTTTCAGGTATTAACAATATTGTGTGAAACTAAC
>CM046723.1:1725697-1740868 GCA_025584915.1 Monochamus saltuarius | reverse complement strand
CTTATATGAAAAGGACTAGATTAAGATATAATGCAATTTTGTACAACAAAAAAAAAATAATAACAGGAATGATTTATAAAAGAATGCAATGCATGGCACAATCAATAATATGAAGACGATTATATATAAAAAAATTAAACATATCACAGACAATACGAAATGTACAAAATATTTCCTGAAAAACTACAAAATATACAACGCAAAAATGGCCCTGTTTAAAGAAAAAACATTACATAAAAAAAGAAATAAATTTAATTATACAACAAAAACTTACTCAAACATGGACTAGATTCATACTAAGTTGGGTAAATGTGTAGGTTTTATATCTATAATTTAGTTTCCTATTTTTGAAAGTAAGACATTTTTACCATTACTCCGCATTCACTTGATGTTATACTTTGTAAATGAATAGTAAAATGGTACCTCGAAAAATATCGTAGCAGTTGGAAAATTTTAACTGCTCATATAATCAACATATATATTGCAAAACCACATTTCTTTCCATTACTTAAAAAAAAAACTAAAAGCATTTTGAATACCTAACATTTCGCACATTGCCTAACTTATGGTGATTTGTGAATAAAGCCTGAAAAGACAGGAAGATTATCGTAACAACAACACTTTACTAACAATGCAAAAGTCTCTACACACATTAAGTAAAATGGAAGGGTTTCTATATAACTTAAATGGGTAAAATGAGCTGGCATTATATTACTTTAAGTAATATTGTTATCATTTAATTTTCTTTTTTTCTTCAATTGCAAACAAAAATGGGCATATATTTGTGTTTCAAACTCAACTGAAGTAAATAAAGAAAAGATAAAAAATTAATATAACATTATATCAATTATCATCTGATAGATAACAGAGAAATGCCTAAATGATTTATAAAATATTACTTTTTATTAATCTTGTCCTACGCTTATAATTGATCATGTACTATTAAAATAATTGATAACAAATACTTAAAAGTAAGCATCATAATGGACTAATGTTGTATATGTCACATTTTTATTTAATTTAGTCCTTGGTTTAAATTTACCATAATATTTGTATTTGTCTCTTCGTTACTTCGCATAATAAAAGAAAATATTGCCTGGTGATTCACATAACATCTTGTAATGCATATTGCATATTGCATACAATACGTAAAAGTATGCAAACAACCAAATTTTCAATGACCAAATACAATATTTTGTTAGATATTTGAATTTATTGTTTCTGTTTATTATAGATCTATTAATGATCCTGATTATTAATAATTTAAATTGAAAAAGATTTACTGCAAAAGTTTTGATTCTCAGGCAAATTTATGAAATGTTTACCATTACAGAACTGTTTGATTTTATATGTTTCACTCTGTAACTTTTAGTCAAAAACTGTCCTATCTGTGGAAATTTCTAAGAAATATATTGAAAATACGAGTACAAAGAATAGTATTTGGATATGCTAAAAATACAGTTTCGGCACAAAATTAAATTATACTAAAACAAAATTAAACCGAGGACACTGTAGAGATTATATTTTGTCCTGTAATTTAAAACAAAGGAAGTACAGTTCATATCTTTAGTGCATACAATACTTAATTTTTCACAGAAAATAGATTTTTTCAGCAAAAAATAAGTATATTTTAAATCACTTTTCCAGTGGTTTTCAAAAATTGTTCATACTTTAACGTTTATTAATTAAAGTTGAAAATTAACATTCTAAAAAATATTAAGGTAAAGAAAATGTATTACCAGTTAACTTAATCATTGTATAAAAAAAATATGATATTCATTAAATTGAAATTGAGACATTAATTAACACATTATTAGCTTACTTTCAGAAGTAGATACGTTTGATTTTGTTTCATTTCAGTTATTCCAAAGTCAAATAAAAATATAGTTATGCAAATGGAGAAAATTATTGTACATTAATAGGCCTGTTCCAACAGCCGTCGAGAACTGGTCCAGAACTGTTTGACCAACTCCATCTTACGTTGCATTCCACGAAAGTACAGTACAACGGAACCGACTGAATAGTTCTGGACAGTTCATAATCTATTCTTGCCTGTTGTTGGAGCAAACCCAATATCTTTGAGATCGCTGGATTCAAGTCCTGGGTTCATTTGTCTCCATCAGTTAGCTCGAAGGTCAGTTCAAGGTCAAATAAAAAACAAGTATGTAAATGGGCAAAAACCGTATTACGTTTATGTTTTTGGGGTTGTTGAATCCAAATCAGAAGTTCATTTAATCATATAATGTTATCTTTTAGGTTATTTTAAGGTTAAATCCAAAGATAGATGTGCAAATGCACTAAGCAATCGTACATTTATGTTTTTATGGCTCAATATTACAAGGAAAGATTCTGTTATTGTGATAAATGTACCCCCCTCTGGTAGGAAAGGTTAAACAAACACCAGATTCCAATTCAGTGACCTCAAAACATGTGTGTATGGTCCACTTGCATATACATCCTTCGATTTCACCTTGGAATGACCTTGAATATTATCTGATAGAGTTAAACAGACCACAGAGTAAAAATACATAAGAATATTTAGATCTAGGATGTCGAACAGACCACTTATTTCTTTTGTGATAATATTAGTTAATATTTTAGATACTGAATTTGTATTTAAATGTACAACTTTTAAACTAGCTTCAGCGCAAAATGATGTTTATAAACCACACATCACTATTAGATATATAAACAGCTACACTGATGCGATAAGTAGTATCTACTCAGTTGAATTTAACCATTATGCCATTCGGTAAGAAAAAATGGTTAGCATTTCAGTGTATCCGTTAAAAATAAATTATATCCGAGGCGCAGTATTTGCCACTAGTTACAGAACTGACAGTGATATATCGATGGCTTATTTGCAATAAGACGTAACCCACATTTTTTTCAAATAAGAGATTTTCGCGTCAATATACATATAGACTAATTCGTTCTGTACTGTATAACTAAAACAACAAATTGAACATAAAGTTATGTAAAATATAGCCATTAAAAATGTGTAAATCCAAATCCTAATATAATCTTTTACACTTTGATTTTTAACGCGTTTTTTGTCCGTCCTGAAAACTTAGCCTGGTTGTGGGTTACGCCTTATTGCAAATAAGCCAACGATATGTAAAATCCACAAGCGCTTCTGCAGCAATTTTCAACAATCCCCAAATGCAAATTGCCAATACTCCTTTAAAAATTATTCTATTTTTACAAAATGTACAGGCTAAAATTATTCAATCACATCAATTTTATATTGCACATTCTGAAATCTACATTAGCTACTTCTTACTTAAAAATACATTTCAAAAGTAAACCTTCACATCTCTGCACAAGATTTTTATAAATAAGGTCGCACGATGAAGGAAATCATAAAATTTAGAAACACTAAGAAAACGTTTAAGACTATAATTTTGCCAAAATATTTAATTCGCTTGAATGGTAGAAAATAGTAGGGTGAATATGCAATATGTTTGCTGCATTACATAAATAAACAGAAAATAAAACAATCAGGTCACTTGTTTATGGCAAAAAATCTAATTCAATAAGCACAATTGAGGTAAATATAACACTATTTGTATTTGTTCCTACTTTTATAACATTTAAATCCTAAAATAACAATTTACGAAACATTAGAACACTTAATTTTCTCAGCTAATCCGAAAGCTCAAATAACTCGTCTTCGACTTGATCGACAACATCGTTGGCCATTTCAATTTCTTTGAAAAATCTGCAATACCACGACCTCTTCATATCGAATAATTCTAACTTGAAGCTGTTAAGTGTCTTTTGAAGCAACCGCAAATGTTCAGCATTCCTATTCAAGGCTTCTAAAATCTCTGAATAAATTTCTTCAAAATATTCATCATCCGATTCGTCTTGTTCAACACTTTCATCATCACTTTCAACTTCAATATCAATATCCTCATCAGGTTCATCTTCTGCCTCATTATTTGCCAAATCATTTTTGATTTCTGGATTCATTGTTTTGGAAGTATTTTCTTCGATATTTTACTCTTGTTGAAATTTAAAAGCTTTTGAGGAGGTTAGTTTCACAGCAGAACAATTGAAAGATCATGAAGGCGTTTAGCCTACTTGACTGTCACAAAATTGCTTGAGAAAGTGTTTGTCAACATGTATTGTACTGATCATTTTAGATGATGAATTTGGCCAATTTTAATGAAGAGGATTTGCCATTTTATACAAAATTTGAAAAAATATAAGGACTACATATGTATATTTACTAGAAAGTTGTAATTTGCTGAAGTATAGTTTTAAGAGGTAAGAATTGTTAATACTTATTGTTCTTTAAAATGTCACTTTACATGAAATTCAAAATTCATAAAAATGTTACAAAAGAATATAAAAATGGTATGAAACTTTATATTTGATTTTTAGAAAAAAAATATATATATCTAAGTACCTTAGACTGACATTTAAATATAAAGTTGACCTTTGTATATTTACGAATCTTAATAAGGTTTTGTGTGAATACAGTAATAATTGTGTACATACCTACTTACATATAATAATTATTGTGCAGTTAACAAGAGTGTACCGAAAACCAAAATGAAAATATTCGACCAATTTCGAATAATAATTATGTGAAAGCTAAACTATGAACTTAGGGTTCAGTTCATAAATTTATTAGTAAAGAGATATGTAATTATTTACATTTTGAAGCATTCAGAGATCCCAATTCTACTTATTAATCTGAGTGACTGGAAGGTTGCTTTCGGAGATCGAATTTCAACAGTTGCCATATTTTTATTTATACGGCAATTATTCTTGGTACGGTAAATATACTATATGTACTTCTTTGTGCCAAGCTAATATACAGAATGTAACAAAAAAACATCCTTTTCCTGCACATTTTTGGTGACAAAATGTGATGATTTAACTCTAATTACATATATACAAAAATACGTTCCTTAAGAGATACAGGGTGTTAAAGTTGAACTTTTAAAATTGTTTTCTGCTATAATTTATTCAGGTTTTCAGGGATCACTGTGAAATTTTTTCATATTTAACATTACAAACTGTTCCTTTGCAATTTGAAATTTAAAAATGTTAGAAAGTTCAGCTAATTTTGCTGCAACTATCTCTAACGTTGCATGCCTCAAAAATGAATGAGTTTTACGAAAAATTATCAAGAGTAATATAAAATTCTACGTAATGACATAAAAATCATCCACAGGATAAAATAACCCCTTCCCTCTCGTTTCTACATTTGCTTTTTTAAGTGTCTTATTCAATAATACTCTTAAGGATTTAGTTAACAACAAGTATCTCAATAAAATTTCAATGTGATACGTCAAAATTATAGCAAAAGAATAATTTTAAAAGTGCAGCTTAAACATCTTTCAATTTTTTTCCTGTATATAGATAAATAGGATTAAATTGTCATATTTTGCTATCAAAAATACAGTTAATAGGATGACCTGCTTATTTGTATCCTGTATGATTTATTAAATATATTTCTTTGCCTAACAAAATGTGGGGGAAGTATGGCAATGTTGCTTACTCTACTACACACTTATCCATTAATATATCCCGCCATTACACATAGTAAGCTTTGGTGTACAGTGTTGCTGTTAGTTGGAATTTTTTTTTTTTTGTGATTTATCGGTGATTTTCGATATTTTTATTCAAATTTAAAAAAAATTATGTGTTAGTATCAAGTTTGTGCAAAATTGAGTTCTTGCCACCCTGAATTGTCTTCTCATAAGTAAGTTTAATCAAATGGAATTGTTGGCATGCGCTCGGAAGTATTTTCGGCAAAAATATTGTGTGGTACGCAGTCGGAATCAAGTTCTCTCCCTGCTTCTCTTGTCAACAACATGCACAATGTTTGATATAAATGAAACGGCAATTTATGAATGAACCGTCAATCTCCCTTTGTTTATGTCCATGGTTTAGCTTTGATATTTTTAACTTGGACAAATACTTTAATAAAGAATATAAATTAAGAAATGTTCATATAAATGCCCGCTAAGTTATCATTTTAGCATATTTATGAAACTTTTTTCTCAATTTCTAAAATAGAAGCTATCATTAAAGTTTGCCCAAGTATTCTAGTGCCTTATTCACAAAACAAGATCATAAAAGTCATCCCATTTTCGCAGTCATGAATAAAAACAAGTTCATAATTATTGTACCTCAATTGTGCTTCAATATGATTCGAATACTCGTACAAAAAAATCTATCGCGACACAATTATTTGCAAGACGTAACCATATTAGGACTGGAAGTTGGTGTCGATCGAAAAACTGTTTACAATAAAGTGGTAATTATCACATGGGCAAACCGGACTGACCTGAAGAACCATCTTAAACAGACGTATAAATCTCTCTCCGTTACTTCAATATTAGGCTAATAAGTTGGGGTTATGTTAGCCATCCATTGGTGGACCAAGATAGACCATTGACACTTCCGTATTACCATAGACTGCCGATACCGTTGGGTACAGCCTTTTATTTGGCAAACCTGAAAGTTTTTTTTTTAATATTGTAATAATCACGGTAATTATTTACAACAGCGTAAAACTTTCCAATCTTAACAAAAAAATTCTTACCCCCCTATTTTTGAGGGTGCTGATCACGAATTTGGATTTAGATTTTTTTTTCGAAAACTACATGCGAGTGCCGACATCTAACTCCAGATTCGTGATCGGCACCACCGAAAATGGAGGGGGGTAGGAATTTTTTTGTTAAGATTGGAGAGTTTTACGCTGTTGTAAATAATTACAATAAGCACTATTTGAAGTTAAATATTCAAGGCTGTATCGATAATGTTCAAGTGTGGCTATAAACTTACCCCGAAACGCGACTCCTAAAAATTCATAGTTTCTCTCAAAAGACAGTGTTTTATCATCACAATCTAAGATTACTCTAATTCTTTCTCCCACCTAAAAAATATGTACTTATCTAAGTGATAAATAAATATAAAAAGTAGAGAGTATTTACCTGATATTTCGGGGCATTATTAAGTAACGGATAATTTCCTTGAGCATCCCCATTATGCAGCAAATGATTATCCACCAAGTTCCAACCCCAGCTTTGATCGTCGGACCCTAATAAAGCCACATACCCATGGCACTGTAACGGAGCATCCTTAGTAGCAATTCCTATCACTGCCACGGTACCTAGTGGTCCTTCCCATATCACCTCCCATGTATGTCTACCATGACGGAAACCTATTTTACCTCTCGCTGCGTCTGTACTTTGGGCTACAGGATTTCTGTGTAAGGTAAAGCCATTCTGTTTAATGTAAACATTTCTAGAACAGTCATTGGGGTTCCATGCATGATAAAATGCTCTTAGTTTAGCTTTGTATGTGGGAACTGAAGATAATAGATCTGATTTAAGGGCCTCTTCAGCAAGCTTTCTTACACAATGTAACCTCCAAACGTCATTATTTTCATCGTTTAGGAAACTATACCACCTTTTACACACTAATGAACAGTTTCGTAAATCACGAAGTGATAAGAATGAAAATAATACCTCCAAAACATTATCTGGTAATTGTGTTGCCTTGGTATCAAATTTTAATTTTGACGATTTCTTTCTGCTAGCCATAGTTGCTTACTACCCCTTTGCACCTTATTACCCCATACCCTTAAGTTAAAAACAATCCCTTCCCTTGTACCATTGAACAGTGACATAAAACTGACAGACACACTGACAAGTGACAAGCACGAACTACTATGATAAGATAACTAAAACTGAAACACTGACAACTGACAGTACTGACACTACACAGAAGAGTCATTTATCATTTATTTACAAATCAAAGAAGAAACATATCTCTGAATTTTGAAAAAAAAATGAGGAAAGAAGAATTCACAGGACCGGCTTATATACCTTTTTAGTAGCGTGCCTACTTTTTTAAAACTTCAATCCTTCCGAAACATATTTTTCTATTCTACAAAATACTGATAAATGTTTTGTTTAGTTATTGTTAAAAACTACTTTATATTTAGATTTCATACATTTTTCGAACTGTTTGTGGCACTGATGAATGTAAAGCAATTTTGTTTTATTCTATTATTTGTCCATTCGTTAAAATTTCTTAAAGTTTAATTCATAGAAAAAGATAGATAGTTTAATTTAAGAAATTGTGTATCCAAGTGACACGGAATCTCTGTTGGTTCTGTTGAACGTCATAATTTCATACCCATTGATATTAATTTATCTTTTTCTATATTCATACCACGAAACAGGCTGACGTCACAGCCACAGACTTCTGTCACAGCATATCTATCAATACATGTTCTGTACTAAATGTCACAGAATAGAATTTCTTTGACAGAAAGGTTTTCTGTACTAAGGTGAGATGTACCTTGTTGCCAATATGCAAACAATTGTTTGTTCAAACGTAACATCCATATCATTTACATATTATTATTTGTATTCGTATGGAAAAAAATATATACGGCGTCTTATATGTGTAAAAATTAGTCAAATCAACGTAATGAAAATAAATAATTAATTTGTTGATCATTATTTGTAAATTATGATGAAATTGAATATAGTCAGTATTATCTGAAAATACGTACAAATTAATTTCGGTTTGTCTACTTAAACTTGTAATTATTTGAGAATTGCATATTTTTCATTAAAATGAAATTTTATTTCTTTACTGTTCATACTGTTAATAAATCTCTGGGGAATTTTGTCAAAGAGCTTAATTTGAAAAGAAAAGTTATTTTGGTTATGGTAATCATCTTTAAATTTTGAGAATTGGTTGTTATTAAAATTAAAAATTGTTATTCACCTAATGCCTAAATACATTTGCAATAATAATACTCTTTGAATTTAATTGAGCGGCTTGTTTTGTACAGCTAACATAATATCCGTAATGCAATCTATTTTTACTTGGAATAACTAAGAACTAATACTAATAATTAAAGTAAATATCATTGCTAACCCGTCAGCAGTTCAAAACATTATTATTACCATAGTATATGTAGGTATAATCTCTATATTTCTGATTTTAGTGAAAAAAAACCATAGGGTTAGTAACAGTATTTATATAAGAATACTCTTTAATAAAATTAAATAATAGAATTTCAATTTTTTAAAATTTGTGTTAATATATTTTTTAAAAATAATTTATGTGTAAATGCTGAAATTTTTCCAATCTGGCAACCATGTTGACATGAGCCACAGCTGATAATCAAAACTCACTCGCTAAAAGCTGCTCTGTCAGGTAGCGCCACCAAAAAGGCGCCAAACATTAAAACTGGTGGCCGATCAGGGAACTATATTCAGCGTATACCACGTGAGGTGGCTCGACCAATCAGCACGATCACTTTGTGCCCGCCGCCAAGCTGATCTGAGATGTATCTGCACGAAATAGCACGTCTTTAGAAACCCGTGTACGTGTCATAAAAGTCTGAAAGACATTGTTTTTTATAAAATATGAAAGTGCAATAAATCTTTAATCAAGAGAAGTAATTTGATAAAATTTTGTTTCAAGTATACTCATGTAATGAGCTTTGAAATTTTGTCTTACTAAGGTCGCCATTTTGATGAACGGATGTCTAGTTCGGATGGTGTGCTTAGATTTTAATGAAAAACTAAAGGTTTACTGATAAGTTTCCAAGACTATTTTGATTTAATTGTGTAGTGGAAGTGTCAAAGATGACCCAACAAACAAATACAACGAACTGGGTGATACAAGGATCCAATGGTAATTTTTGAAAATTAGTGCATGATAGCATGCCACAACTCTATCGTAATCGCTGGGGGTGGTGTTATAATTCTGTTAATGTTTTGAGCTTGTGATAATTGCTAACGCACTTTACTAATTTTTAGAAAGGGTCGGTAGTTTTATAAATTGATAGTTTTGTTTTTAATTCGTCCCGGTATTTTAAATCAAATGTAACTCAAATTTAAGACCTTTGAATTTGGGCATTTCTATCATAGATAAAAGTAACTAATTTTGTTTTCTTTTTGTATAATACTAGGCCAGCCACAAATGATCAAGCTGGTACAATCTTCAGGAAAACCTATAAGTGGAATTATGACTTCGACAATGTCGGGGCAACCAGTTAAAATTTTTAAATCACCTACAACACATGCAGAGTCCTCACAGGTAAGTCGGCATAATTTTTATTAATATAACCCTTATTCCTTAAGTAAATATTGCCTATCCTAACATCTATTCCAGCTATCTGTTTGGTATTCTATATCTGTCATGTGTTTGGACTAAAAGAAATTACTTATCTTGCTAAAGATTGATGAATTCATGCTGTTTTATTATTTAATTGCAGCGCAGTTAATTATAAATGTTCGAATGTTATGTTTTCATTTAAAGTACCTTAGTTATCGGTAAAAATATATTTTGAAGGCCTAGGTCGCAGTCATCCGTGTATTTATTTATCCTTTCACTGAGACGTCCTGCCGGTTTTTATTTAAACAGCGATCGAAGTCACTGTCTTGGATAATTTTTAGTACCTACTGTGTTGTGATGTTCGCCACTGAATCGCGTTTTACTGGGTAATAAAAATAGATGGAACGACCAACTAGAGAATGTTTATAATTCTTCGGCTAGGGCGACGAATAAAAGTATAAAGCCGGTCGAGCATAGGTTATGTTAAAAAAGTGCAGAACAATTTTTTCCTTAAATAAATATACATCCATCTCTGAAAGCAACTCGTGTAATGTTCCTAATAAAATTTATCCCATAAAAAATAATTTTATCTTAAACAAGCGGTTTCCTGTTTTACATACAATTTATGTTTTATATATTTTTTTGTTGTGGACTGAATTGCACTTTATAAAATGAAATATACTATATACTGTTTTGGAAACATTTTAGTGGTGATTATGTGAAATATTTCAGTAGGCGGTCAATTGACCTTCGGAATACGAAATATCGGACAGAAAATGCCATTAGATGTGAAAAATCATAGTTGTGTCATGTAATTGAGGTTTTCGGAATTGGAGACACCTTCGCGGTACTAATACCCAAACTATTAATTCGCCATAAAAATTAATCTTCTGTTATCTTTAAACTGTTGTCAGTTAATAGTTTTTAAATTATCTTTAAACAAGCCCTACTTACCACCTCTATATCTCGAAAATTGTGTTTATAGATTATCTTATGCCTATTTGTAAACATTTTATTATGTAGGTAGTTTTACACATAATAAAACATTGAGGAATGGAAGTTACTAATAAATTTTTAAAGATGCAGGTAGAAGGGATTAAATTAAATTTGATAGTTACGCAAAATGGTGTTCGCGTCAAAACAAACAAAAAAGACGATTTTGTGGCTCTTCATAAGTTCAGTTAAAGCGCGAATAAGCATATATTATTAATGATGCACAACTGTTTGCAGTTCCCTTTAATTTCACAGCAATTAATAAAAAAAAATAGCATAATATAAGTTCCTTCTTTATGCAGTATACAATCGTTTGCAATAATAATGGCACCCATTAAAATTAATTTTGTGATTTCTTTTGAACTGCTGATGTATTTGTAATTAAATCTACTTATTTTTTTTTATATTAGTTATTAGTTGTTTCACTCGCAAATAGAGATTTAATGAAATTTCTACTCAGAACTTTCGGAAGTTTAAACACTGTGTGAAGTGTCATTATTATTGCAAAAGCATGTACGTAATTTAGTTTCCGTGGGTCTGTTGTATCTAGATTATGTATTTATACTATGTAGTTGATGGTCATTGATAATTAACTTGTAAAGTAATAGGGAAATAGCATCAAAAATATATGACAGGTTATTTGGTGCAGGGCAGGGCTCCAAATATTTTATTCCGGATTTCGTCTGGGATAAAATGGAAACACACGACAGTTAAATGTATTGCGTATTCATATTTAGGTATTGGGTTTCACGTTGCAGGCTTCCTTAATAAGAAGAAATACATATATTTATTATTTTCTTTGATTTCTTCTACCCACTTAGTCATTTTCTATATAAAAAGTGATGCCAAGTTGTTTTCTACTATTTTTTGCGTGATACACTCTTAGCCATACATATTATAAATGATGCGATTACGATTTAAGAGGTGGTCCGACAGCCTGGCCAGCGCGATTACCGGATTTGAATCAGCTAGATTATTATCTCTGGGGTCATATGAGTAATCTGGTTTATGCAGCTGAGATGGATACTCGTGAGGAATTACTTCAAAGAATTATTTTAGCTGGCAATCAAATAAAAGAGAATAATTTTCAAATTCTCCGTGTCTCGCAGAATATTCTACGCCAGGCTAGATATTGTATTGTACAAAATGGAAACTTATTCGAGCATTTGCTCAACTAACAAACAAATTTCCTAATTCCCATAAAAAAGTGATCTGTAAAAATGTCTTATTTATTATTCATTTATTTTATGATAACTCACTGATCACTTTTGATCAGTGATGATCACTTTTATAAATTGATCTCAACAAGAGAAAATACCCAAATATAAAAAAGTGGGGCAATATTTATCTTGGGCTCCCTCAGCATGTATAACACCTCTGAGCAAATATTTTAAATTGTAAGAACAGAGAGTCTTGTAGCATGCGAAATGTATGCTACCCACGAAATTTCATGATTTTATTTTGAAAGATATTCTGGAAAAACCATCTTCAAGATTCCCCGTTTGGGCGGTTTTAGCCCCCTTATGATTATGAAGCATTTTTTGGGTCATGTTTATAGGAACTTTTTGACTTATTTTCACATGTATAATACATGGCAGAAATATTGCGCGCTAATTTTGGGACACTGTATATAGCTTTTTTATTATTGGTGTTGGTGATTTATCATTAAACATTACAGCTCGAAAGTAAATTTTTATCATTTCCAGATATGACGTGTTTTTTTAATTGCATTGAACGTATTTGTTTTCGTCACCAGAGAAATACTTATCTGATCCTAATATCATTAAGCTCAAATAACTGCTAACAAGATTTATTATAGACACACAGTCTGTCGTAGAATAAGTAGCTAGCAGCCAAAAATAGACAATAGAAATAAAAGTTGCCTAGAAATCGTGGAACCTTGCTCACAATCGTGCTAGTTTTATCTTGAGAGACCGTCGTTAGTATACCTGACACATCGTATAACTTGACTTATTTACCATAAACAGAAAATTGGAAGACGTCGGAGGAGTTGAAGTTGAAAAGCACTGTGCCCTTGTTTGTATATTGAATTGTTTTGCTAAGCGCGTTTTATTTAAAAAATGTCAAGTTAAATTAATTTGTAAATTTCTGGCGGGTTAATAATTTTGAATAAATTCAAATACGTGCCAAAAAAAGGGGGGCCACGAAAAAGTGTCTTAAAAGCGCCAAAAAGTGTTTCCGATTGCACTTATCATAAAACCTCTCGGTATCAAACTTAATGGTACGCATTTCAGGGGCTACAACTTCAAAAGAGGGAGGAGGAATCACTTAGCAAATATAAAAAATACGGGTCGCCTAGTTTTTACCTACGACCAAATTTTATTACGTTTGTTTCTGGACATCCTATATATTGCTTAGCATTGACCTGCATTAATATGAATTCTGTTGAATGACTACGATTTTTCATATACAGTGTGGTCCGTAAGTAATAGGCCATGGATATTAGATTTTTCACTTCAAAATATTTCGATGATATATTGCTAATATCCTTAAACGTGTATTTAGGAAGGAATAATCGGAAAACAAGACAATATAGTTAATGGTCTAGATTTTCTGACTAAGCCAACGTTTCGATTTTATTTTAAATCTTCCTCAGGGCTACATTAGGAAGCAAGAGATAAGAATTATGAAACAATATTGACAATTTAAAATTTTAAACTTATTGGTGCCTACTACGATAACATATTTTGCTAGAAACTATGCAGCTGATTGTTGAAAAGCTATTATCTAGAAAATGCTCAATTTCTAATACTCGCTACACACTATTCGCGAATTCGTCGCATATCACGAATCGCGCATAACAAATTGCGAATACATGCATAGTCTGTAGCGGGCCTAAGACAAATATACCTTTTTTTCTCAAAAACAGTGTAACTTTAAGATGATTTAATAAAAAACCTGATAACGGTAGGTCCAAAAAAGTTACGCTCTAGGGAATATGTCGAAATATAACAACAGATTATAATTTCTCATATCCAAAAACATCTATTTTAAAATTTTTAAGTTGATACAGTCGAACACAGTGAAATTATTTTTAAAAAATCACTTTAAATTCCAACTTTGTCACTCCCTGTATCTTTTTTGTTATCAACGTTTTATTAAGGCTTAAAGCGTAATAGTTTGAAGTGAAATAGTATGTCTCCTTGCGGACCACTCTGTATATTGTTAATATAAATGTTTGGTTACCAGATGTCTCACACTGATGTCTACATTGTAATGCTACAGAAGTCGTGGGGATGAGTTCTTTCAAGGTCATACATTTTTTTTTTTTAGTTACTACAAACGAAAACAATGCTACTATAAACAACTACAAACGATAATATATAAGAATCACAAAGACAGAAATTAATGTTTAGAAGTGTGGTGCCAGGTTCACGTAGCCTGTATGCTCGAATGTATCTCAATCTTTATAAAATTTGTACTCTACCGTAAACTAATTGAGATTTTGGATATACCTACAATGATTAAATGTAACTGGGTTCTTATAACTACAACAAAAAATAAACACGAAATACGTTCCGATTTATTAATCCATGGCAAATTAAAATTATATCATGCTACAGTAAGCATTGTTAAGTATTAGTTTTAAACTTATTGAAAGAGATAACTAAGAATCTATTGGAAAAAAGGAAGTATGTCTATTTGAAGGTTAGCTGTTGGACAAAAATCATTTTGGCAAGAGCGGGGTGAGGGGTACATTCAATTATACTCTTCATGACTGCCAGAAATTGAAGCTGGTTGACCTTGAAAGAAAAATTGCCAGGGTACTGAACTATTATATATTGCTTGTAATATTTTAATTTCACTTTGGCTGTAGAGATTGGTCGTAGGAAATTGTGTTATAGCTAATATGAGTTAAAAATTTATATGAATCACTAATACCTTTAGTATCTCGCAAAATCTATTATAAATAAACCTAATAACTATATTTACTGTAGAATTTAATTATGTACTTATTTATTAACAACCTTGTTAGAAAAGTAGTGTAACATTTAATTATTGACCTTTTACATTTTTGCAGTGGTGCAAAGCAGTAATTAATTCCAAAAA
>CM046723.1:1709222-1725597 GCA_025584915.1 Monochamus saltuarius | reverse complement strand
GTGACTGAGATTGTACAGCGACGTAGATACTCACGTGGTATAAAAGCAGAAATCTAATTGGTCTATATAGGATCCCGCTTAGCTGGTCCCGCTTGAAAATGTAAATTATTACAAACATGGCTTGTGCCGCCTGAGCTCGAAAGCAAGCTCATCGTGTACCAGCCTGTGTGAGTGTATGACCATTTGCTATACTACATTTCAAATTTGGCTGGACCAGCCGGGCTGCATTAGCCTGGCTGGACCAGCCTCAGTGCAATGCGGGCTTAAATATCACAAGATTTTTAGAAACACTATTGAATTTTTTGTATCGTGTTTTTTTAATGTAAAATGTAAAAAATATTAAACACGCCGTAGGTAAGTACCTATGCATTGTTAGCACAAATAGATATACATTATCGCACCACGTATATTATTCACCATTCTAGGTAAATGTAATGATTTGATACAGGCTCAAGTGTCGACAGATAGTCTACCGAGACAAATATTCTGAATCATTTCAATAAATATGTGTTACATAACCTTGACCGCCACCTTCTGATGTGTGGTAACAGTAGAAACTGCTGGTGAAGACGGTCACAGCTGTTTGAAGCTGTCCTTCACAGATTTTGATTTCTATCAAATTATGCTGTAAATAATATTTTAATAGTTAGCGGCACTTGTAGCAGACAAAAATGGTGCTGAAAAATGGTAACTTCAGATTTAGATCTGTTTCTGAAACATAACCTGCCATAATATCAAATCTATAAGAAAACTTTGGAGATAAAAATGAATGTACGCAAGCAAAATGCAAATAATATTTATTTACCAAGAATAAATGACAGAAAGTTAACACAACATAACACAATTAAAGTCGGGTAAATAAATCAAGAAAGAACCCACAGAACAAGCATGTACTTGTGCATGTAGACTTAAAATATCAAAACAATAACAGAGCTACAATAATAAATACATCACAATACAGCAATATGATTGGGTTAGCTTAGTGCAAATATGAGAGTAGACCTTTGCATTTATTATTTTGCAGTTTCTCATTTTGAGAAATTTTATTAGTAACATTTTATCGGATCTCACAGAGGCGGCATATTACTAGCAAAACATTTAAAATCAAGCAAAGAATTAGTGTCTATGACATTTTGCATACTTATTCCATATTTCTTTCCGAGAATCTTTTATTAATATGATTTTGTCATACAGAAATGGCACTTCACCGGTGAAGAGAATCAGATTTAAATCCAAGACGGACTAGATATTTGAGATTTGAAATTAAAGCAGAATTAGTTTAAAAAACAAGCAGAGCTAATAAGATCAGACCTTAAACCCAGGCTATTTACAATAATTTATACATTTCAGCTTATTTTTTTCATTCACAGCTTGGTTCTACCAACCGAAATAAACTAGGAGATACTTTTGTTCCAGATCAAATGACATTCGAAAAGTAATAAAATGAATTACACAAATCAATACGTGTTACCATGGAGGCTTGTACAAATCCTCCTTTTGCTTTATAAAATTTAGTTAGTCACATCGACGACTCGATTCAAAAGTTGGAATTACCAATTAGAGCCCACTTTGAGGTTCTGACAGGCAATATAATTAATTAAAAGTCGAGGTCTTTAAAACTAAAGAGCAGAGACGAGTATTATTGAGCTACCTACGTAAAATAAATTTACAAATACTTTTTATCTAGGAAATTGCAAATTGGTTTATTCTATTTTTAATACAATCCAAAATTTTGTCAGGTGTCATTTTATAGAGGTGAAAACTGATTTTTTAAATACTTTGGTCATTCCTCTTCAAAAAAGGCACACTACAATTTGTTTCGATTTGTTCTCTTCAAAAAAGAACGGTCCAGTGAGATGATTCCCAATAATCCCCGCCCATATGGTAGCCATGAATCTTTGTTGGTGCTTTGTCTGCAAAAGAAGAGAAAAAGAATAGTAAACAAATTTATGTTTTATTTTTAATAAAAAAGGCCATTCAAACAACAGGAAAGTGTCATTTTAAGATGTTTAATCCGAAAAAATACAAAATTTAAAAAAATGTAGCAGTGTCCCAGGCAACTTTACGAAATTATTGAAAAGTTTCATAAGGGGGTTCATTTCATCGACAACAAATAAGAGTACCTACCTTTTTTTAATGTAAGGTACCCAGATTTATTATGTTAGTCTTTATCATACAGGGTGTTAAAAATGTAGGTATTAAGTTGTAAAGCTTAGCCCACTCCTGGTAAACTAAAAAATCTAAATATGTTTCAAAGGCACTATTTTAAGAGGTTCTTACTAATGTTCATCACATTAAGTACTTTGAAAGTTATTTCGTTATTCCTCCTGTAGGGCCTGTAGTAAAAAAAATATAGGAACTTGTTATCTTATTTTCTCGGACATAAAGTAATGCTTTGTAAATTCACTTGGTCAAGATGCATCGTTTATGTAAAGGAACTGTTAGGTATAAAATCACATATCGTATAAAAGTAATAGAATCACATTATCTACAAATATTCTTTCACCAACCGACAGCTATTTTAAAACGATCTTCCCTTCTAACTTTTCCATTCGTTTACTACATAAACCGGCTATCTTAATCAGAACATCGCCAAATTTATCTATGCAAGTCCATTCACTCTGACATTTAACCTTGGATTATTATTATACGCTAACGCCATGGTATAATATAAGCAACTAAATACACGTACTTATAGAAGCTTATCAGACCTTAAGATATTTGTCACTATTCCCAACAATTTGCAGTAATTTCGATTAATTTGTATGTGTTAGATGCTCGAAGCGTCAAGTATAAATTCAATGTTACAATATTGGGACATATTTCAAGGTTCATGTCAAAAGGTACATTTATTCGTTGTCCCTAGTTCGCCGAATTAAAAAAACCTTTAATTTGCATACATTATTATATGCGGTCATAATCAGTGACTTAATGGCGGTTATTCGGAATGGTTAATTAGCTGAAATGTCCCACCTCGTACACTCGTATTAGCAGACCAAGTGGTTAATCGTATAGTTTCTCATACACGTAAGATTCTGTAAGATTTGCGCGTTGCGTTGTTGACCGTACAGCCTGTTTCAAGAAAAAGACTAAGCTAAAACTTCTAAATTACTGTATGCTTTACATCTCTTTTACAGCAAGCTTATCAGCACTTCCATCTTGTACATGCGTTTGCAATAATAATGGCATGGATTTCATTAAATCTCTATTGGTGAGTAGAGCAGCTAAGAACTAATATTAAAAGTTTTAGGTAGATTTCGTTACAAATACATCAGGAGTTCAAAAGAAATCGCAAAATTTAATGAATGCCATTAATATTGCAAACGATTGTATATGTGATGATATATTTATAATAACCAACAATAATAAATACTAAAATAAATTCAAATTTATTTCTCTTGAGGAATTTTAAGAAACATACCCGAATTTACTGTTAGGCTTTACCAACTAAGTTATGTAGATACTTATTTTTAAATCAACGAGTGTAATATTGCTTCTAAAACGTCTCCTTCTTTTCAGGTGTTTAGTACAAGTGGTGGCGCAACACAGGTTTTAAGAACAATAGGAACAACACCAAAAATAGTTACAAGTCAGTATTATATGCTCAATTATTTTAGTGGTATGAGTAATTTAGTCATATTATGGTTTTAGTACTCATAAAAGATATAGTGAGGGGTATAGAGAGAGAAGGGAGGGAGGAGAGAAAGACAATCCCTTCAAATTTCAATATTTCTCGTATAAAAAAGCTGCCATTGGCTATACAGGATATCCGAATATAATTTGTCATTATTCCTGAGGGTGATTCTACATGAAACATTAATGTCACAAAGCTCTATATTTTTTTGAAAACTCAGAATTAGCGGGGTTACAGGGCGTCATAGTTTTTTTATGGATTTCTTCTAATAACTAATTTTGTACACATATCACTAGTGTTTTTAAGGTTCTAGGAACCAACAAGACCCTACACACTATTCACGAATTCCTCGCATATAACGAATCACGCATAACGATTCGCGAATTCACGCAAACTATATATAGCAAGCCTTAAAGATCGTCAAAAAATCTTTAAAAACTGTTTTCTTTGTTTTATCACTATAAAATTAGCCGTTTTTTGAGAAAAACGACTTTAAACATTCAAGTGCGTTAAATGAACAGCCGAACTCATTTTCAAACATGATACTTGTATAAAATTAGAAAACATTTTTTTGACACCCTGTAACCCCGTTGAGTTTTCGAAAAATAGTTATATGGCTTTGTGGCATTAATTTTTCGTGTAGACGCACCTCCCGAAATATTGACGCGTAATTTTCGAACAGTCTGGGTGGTCTGTGGTATAACCTCAACACCACCTAAAAGATTTCTTTTAGGTGGTGTTGATAAGCTTCGTTATCAAATAGCTCAAAGTAAAAGTATCACTTTTGACGACAAATTTTTGCGTTTCTAGGCCGTCTAGATTCAGAAGGCATTGTGATCGATGTCCTCAAATTCGACAAATCGGAAATCCTTTATAAATTTTATTACCTCATTATTTACAGTTTAAGTAACAAATATCTTTTTCTGGCACAGCTTATTAGATATCTGGCGGGGTCGATCGCTATGCCCCCTGAAATTCCCGACGGTCTACCAACGTCAAAGTCGAAAGTTGAGTGCAAAATACACAACCTCATGGACGCGAGATTCGCGGATATTCGCGAGAATTATTATTTAATGATGGTAAAATCTCAACTTTTAGCCAATTTTGCCGACTATAACACTTTTTATAATGAAACTCACATAGTAGATTGTTAAAAGTTGAAATTTCCCCGCCATTAATAACTTAAATCAAAGCTGTTTTTTTTTGCGCCGAAATGTGTTCAACCCGGTTCAAAACATTATATTTTTGCGTTGAAACAGTGACGTCACACACGTCGTTGTTTAAACCGTGTTTAAAACGTTCACTGAGTCCGCTTTGACCTCTTTAGAATTAGATGCTTTGCTATTGGTCTATGCAGCAGTTGCCTAGAAAGTAAAGATTTGAAAATCGGTGTGATTTAAATTTTTAGATTAATATTTAAAATGGTTGTTATTTATTCTTGTTTATTTAAAAAGGAGTTGGTTGTGGACTATTGTATGTACTATCGTTTGCAATATTAATGACACTCACTAAAATGAATTTTGCGATTTATTTATTTTTAGCATTAGTTGTTTCACTTACCAAGAGAGATTTAATGAAATTTCTATTCATAACTTCCAGAAGGTCAAAAACTGTTTTAAGAGAGTGTCATTATTATTGCGAACGATTGTACCTCTGTAAATTTAAACGTATTTTTAGACATCCTGAATTACATAATCCAAAAGCATAATCCAATTACTTTTCTATCTAAATTTCATAAACCTGTCACTCATATAAATATGTTAGATATTTGTTTTTGATTTGTAGTTGGTAAAATCAATTTCTATATTTTTGTTGCAAAATTCATACATTTTCAAAATATATGTACAAAAACATGCGGAAATAGGTATTGTTAATAATTTCTGCCACTAATAATCGTTCTATTTTAATCCAAATCTAGTGTAGACAATAGTGTAAACAATAATTAAAAAGGGTGAGGGTGATATCAAAGAGAAACAAATATTTGATGACGTTACGTTTTGAAACTATACATTTTCTTGTTGCAATAAATATCAGGAAAAATATGTTGGTTAAGGAGTGAGAAGTATTCCATTAGTTCTATTTGAAAGAGAATGTGTTACCAACACCCGTCTCATTTGGTTTAGTGTATGTAAATGTTAACATCAAATTTCACAAACTTTTATAGTTTATCCACATGTAAAAATGAACTTGAACTCAATTTTTAAAAATTTTAAAACAAAGTAATAATTGCATACTTAGGTATATTAATTTAATATCTGAGTCATTGTATGTTTTGTAACTATTAAAATGAGGGCAAATATTAATATAAATAAATGTAGGTAAATGTGAATTTAAATTAACTAAAGGAGTTTTAATTAAAAAGTAACAAAGATTATGCTATAATTATTAAGGAATTAAATTACAAATGTGCCATAAACTCAAATTTACGGACATTCTAACCTTGAAACACATAATCATTATCTGATTTTGTAGGAAATAAACCAACATTGATTAGGTAAAGATCTGGTTACTGATTGTGATTAAAAGTAAAATCAGAAATGTCAACTGTGCGCTTACCGTGCTTTTAAAATATAATATGCAGGTGGTTTACAGATACAATATAGTCCATTTGTAAATTGATTGCTCAAATAATTATGGATTAGCTTTTAATGGCTTGCATTGGTTTTATTAATGAAGACAATAGTTTATTTGATTTGAATTAGATACCTACCTAAGTATATTAAATTAAAGTACTTTTAGTAATTTGTTCTTACTAAAATTTCAGTACTGAAGAAAACTGATCAGGATTTGGGAACTAAATTATAATCAAAATATTTATGCTTGCATCAAGCCCTGTTTATCAGTTTTATTTCTTATAATGAGTATCAATACATATACAAGATTTGTACCTACTTTTATAAACATGTGCAAAGAAACAAATAATGGGAATATTTCCATATGCGACTGAAATTATATTTTACTTATAAAAGGTGTGGTGTATATATTAAATATAATATATAAAAATACAATTCACTAACGGTATTTGTAATAGAAGTCTTATACGAAAAAACTAATTTTGCGTTTTATTTTTAGTTGTTAAAGGTAATCTGTTTATTTTATTGACTACCTCGGAACGTTTTTATGCAACCTTATTTGTCAGTATAATCTAATATTAAAAGAAGGTTATTTACATTAACTTTGTTTTAGCAGTATTAAAGACTGGTTTCAAACTATCAGAGATTATTTGACCAAGTGAATCTTGTCTTCATATCGTTAAAGATAATAGTAGTTAAGTGACTGACTACATTTGATATTTTGAGACAGTCCCAAACTGTCTGCTAAAACAAACCTATTTTCAAAAGCGGACTGTTCTAGTGACATTTTTTTTGTAATAGGTAATTGAAATTTAATTTACATGAAAAAATTTGTAAGACTTTTCTACTACAAATATCGTCCGGGAACTGTAGTACAGTGCTTTCATAAATGATTACAAGCCACGTGACCAGGACTGTGATTCTCGAAGAACAACTCGTATGCAAAGAGATTTCTTGTCTCTCTCAATTGCCGTAGTGCTGCGATTGATTTGAGAAACTCGACCCTGATCATGTGGCTTCATCATTTATGAAGGCATTGTACAATTTTTATGCATTATACAGAGTACGGCATTTTATGAAAAATTGCAACAACCAAATATAATCGCAATGAGTGTATATAGAGTTGTGATTCTAATGGTATTTGAATTTTTTAGAAACTGTTCCAATTCACGTTAGTAATATTCCCAGAGGTACAAAAATTAGATTAACGCCTTCACAAGTGGTAATATTAGTTTTAAAAGCAATAAAATCTTAAACTAATTCGTTTTGTGTTAATAGCAAAATATAAAATTTGTCAATCCAAATCAGAAATTGCAAATTCAAACGTCTACTACGATACCTGTCATGCACCAAAGTCCCACACAAACAGTAAAGAGCATTTCGAATATATCGCCCCCGATACTGTCGAGGAAGAGGCAGGATCCTCTGGAAATGGACTATGCGCCAGAATCGTAAGTTTCGAAAAAATTTAACAGTTACTCTTATAAAAACGTAACACTTCAACATTGCTTTCGATTGCAGACTTGAAAATTTTGCATTTTAGGAAACGGGGAAGGAAATCCGAAAAAGTGGGGAAAGGCCTGAGGCACTTCTCCATGAAGGTGTGCGAGAAAGTGAAACAGAAGGGCACCACGACGTACAATGAGGTGGCCGATGAACTAGTAGGTGAATTTACAAATTCAGCCAGCAATAACAGCTTGGCGGAACAATACGACCAGAAGAACATTAGGAGAAGGGTTTACGATGCCCTGAACGTACTAATGGCCATGAATATAATCTCGAAAGAGAAAAAAGAAATCCGGTGGATAGGTCTTCCAACAAACTCGCTGCAAGAATGCCATCAGTTAGAGAAAGAGATGCAGAAAAAAATCAGCAGCATTAGAGAGAAAGAGAAACAGTTGGACGAGCTGATTTTAAACCAAATAGCATTTAAGAATTTAGCTCAAAGAAATAAAGAGGCTGAAAAATTACATGGGGTACCGCCCACTAATTCTTACATTCAGCTGCCTTTTATCGTTGTTAATACAAATAAGAAGACTGTTATTAATTGTAGTATCTCAAATGATAAGTAAGTGACGTTTATTAACTTGTTCGCACTTATTAATTTCTTCTCTTTCAGAATGGAATATCTTTTCCAATTTAGCGACAAGTTTGAAATCAACGACGATGTAGAAATTTTAAAGTCAATTGGAATGTTGTCAGGTAAATAATATATATTTTTTTAATCCCAATATCAAATACAGGGTGTTTTAATATTCAGCGAACATGATTTTACATGTAACCAAAAATAGGAAAATAGTTTTTATGAATATTCAGTGCTTTCGAAAAGTAACGAATAAATTCATTATGTGTGAAATTGAGAAGTTTTCGAAAAAATCCCCTGGCACGTCGATTTTGTTTTTAAAAAAGGCACTTTTTGACATACAACACACATTTGTGACGTCATCGTTGTTCGAGATAACTTCAGGAGGTATACAATGTATCTCGTGACAAATTCTTGCTTTTAAATCTTCTAAATTAACCGGTCTAGTAATGTATACTTTGCTTTTTAAGTATCTCCACAAGAAATAATCTAGGGGTGTCAAATCAGGCGATCTGGCTGGCCACTCAATCGGCCCCCTTCTCCCTATCCAACGATTCGGGAACAGCTCGAACAGGTGTTGCATAATGGGGAGGTGCACAGCGGCTGACCTCGTCTGAATACACCCATTGACTCCAGGCGTGGCAACACACTACAGAGCTTATGGCATAGCTATCAGTTGTTTTAATCAGTATTTTGACATTTTGTAAAAATTATGACAAATGTGCAATATATTTTGAATGTCTTCTTTGTTCATCTGTGCTGAGGTGTATATTTCTATCTATATTAATAATTTAATCATCGATACATTTTTAAATAATATTGTATTGTTTTCCATAGTAATAGTTAATATCAAATACCAAATTCTGAAATTTGCGGACTTGACATTTGTGCTTCCAAATAGTAACACTGAAGTTGCCACACTACAAGATATTACAGAATTCGATATTGAAACTGAACTGATTTGACAGACAAGTTTTACGCAGGCGATGTGATTTGGTAGAAGATCAAAGCTCCTTTCATGACCTCTTTGATGCCATAATTTTTATACAATGCTTTAAAGAAAAAAAACTTGTCGCTATTTATTTCAAATTCTTTTGTGCATTGGTCACTTTCTATTTTAATATTAATATTTAATATGAAATTTTGATTTTAATGGATAAATTTACACGTCTCACAAAATTGTTTTTCTTCTTTTTTTAGGTCTAGATACAGGAGACTGTACTGCAGAGAACTTAGAAAAAATCAAGAGCTTAATACCCAAATCTTTGTGGTCGTATGTGGACAGTGAGTACCTTTTGTCTTGTCTTTATTAACTAGAATAGAAATTCAATATTATTAATAAGAATAAGTATGAGGTGTGGCAATTAAGTTCCGGGAATTTGTCAATAAAAAAACAAGCAAATTAAATTTTGCCAAAGTTTTATTATCGACCTTCACAATAGTCTTCCTCTAACTCTACACAACGATTCTAATGTTGCTCCCACGATTGGAAGCACCCTTGGTAATTCTCTGCAGTAAACCCGTTCAGCATCACGACTACAGCTTATTTGACCTGTACGTCGCCATGATGAGTTCCCTTGAGGAGCAACTTCATCTTGAGGAATAAAAAAAAATCGCAGGGCTCAATATTGGGGCTATAGGGTGGGTGCGGCAACGTTGGAATGCCTTTTTTTGCCAAAAACTCTTGCACAATGAACGAGGAATCGGCTGGCGCATTGTTGTGGTGCAAGCTCTAGCAGTTCTCGGCGAGTGCGGGTTACACACGGAAAGCGCGGGTCCGCAGTCGTTTCAGAACGCCAACATAGAACTGTCCAGTTACTGTTTGGTCAGCAGGAACATGATGACGTGGATATCGAAAAATACGATCAACATTGCCTTCAGTCGTGACTTGGACATCCTCGTTTTCGTTGGCTGCTCTTCACCCTTTTCCACCTACTGCTGTCTTTGTTTACGGGTCTCAGGGTCATACTCAAATATTCAGGTCTCATCTCCAGTGACTATCCGACTCATCCAGTCTCTACCGTCGCTCCCAATGCAGGACAACAAATTCTCGCAGATCAATTTTCACATGTCTTTCTGTTCACGGATGAGAACTTTTCGCGTGTAACATCTTGCGAACAGTTTCATTTTTGACGTTTAACTCGTCAGACAACGCACGAATGCTTAGGCGCCGATCAGACGGGATCAGTGCACGCAAACGGTCAACATTCGCATCAGTACGAGAGGTCCTTCACGTGGATCGTCTTCTACCAATTCGCGCCCCTCCTTGAACCGTTTCGCCCATTCAAACACACGTGTTTTCGACATGCACTCGTCTCCATACACCACCTGCAATTTTTGAAGGATTTCCGAGGGTTTTTCGCCAGATTTCACTAAAAATTGAATCACAACACGTTGCTTGTAATTTGAGTCACTCATTTTCACGACGCCACTAAAAAAGTTACTTCCAAAAAATACACATAAAACACAAACCAAACGTGCTATCGACTTCAACCTTGGACTGAAACTAAAAGGAAACATTGACGAATGATGCAGTGTTGCCAGTTTCCAAGTTATAATTTTCGGAACTTAATTGCCACACCTCGTATGGTAATGGGACATTCATAATTTTTAAATATATTTTCAGAAATTGCCACGGGACGATCTAATTCGTTAGACGCCATCTTGGAATCAAACGGGGCGGGTACCAGTTCCATGTCCATGTTAAACGCCGAAGAATACGTCGAAACGACCCTAGACGAAGATAACTCCCGCCAGTCGTCAAGTTGCGACCCCCTCTCGCCCAACGGGGCGGAATTTTCCGACGACGAAGTCGATTCGGATTTATCGAGTGACACAGAACTGAACTAGTACTAAAAAGTGAGGTGATTTTATGAATTTATCCCATTATCTCAATATCTGTCCATGTGACTAGCAATTTAATGCCTTCTTCGTATGTGTTTTTTTATACTGGGTTCGACGGTGATTGATCTACCTTTACTTTGCGGTGATGTTTGGTGAAGAATTATCTTTTAACGTACACTCGTGTAAAATCAAGGGTCATAAGTGTAGCTTTTTCGCCATAATATTGAAATAATCGTACGTTTGAATAAACTTTTTGGCTGTGAAATCTAAATTTTTATTTTGGGGATATCCGCTATAATTCTTTGCCATACACTAGTTGCCAACAGACGCTTAGGAGTAAGTGAATTTAGAAGATTTAAGGCCGGTATTTTGAGATCTGGTTAAATGTCCCTTTAGACCGGAGTAAAAAAACCGAATTGGTAGATTGTCGTTCCACATTAAGTCACACTGGCAAAAATGATTGTGCGATAAAAATTTTGTGTTAAAATTTCATATGCAGGGTTTTCTACTGAGGACTGCGTTGATTGTTTTCTGGAAAAATACTGATCCTAAAAACTTGAAAATTTTCCAACAATCCGGGGTAAACACAACTACACTAAACTTTTTTTTTTATTGTAACATACTTATTACTTTTATAAAAGTGCAGATTCAGGTAAAATATTTCTAAAATTGCACTGACCGAAAGGGTAGAAAAGGCACGTGCTCGGAGAAGATTCTCATTTTTTTACGTTATAAGCAAAGAGTGCTTTGAAAACAATGGAATGATAGTTGTGATAGTATTGCTTTGATGACAATTTCAAACATTGTGCTTCATTCATATGAGGTAAAAATTTGAAATTGAAAATTTCTATTTTTGCAGTTTTAATCATATCTGGAATTTGCCAACGGCTTCTCCTTAAAGACTGATGATTTATCTAAAAATTTCTCAGATGTCTCAGGACATTGATACTCTTGCTTGCAGTTGATTTACCGATAAATTTCATTTCTTTTATGATGTAAGCAAAGTGTAGTTTGAAAACAATTGAATCATCAGTCTTTAGGGAAATGCCATTGGCAGATTTGATAATATTCCAGATATAATGAAAACTGCCAAAATAGAAATTTCAAAAGTAATAACACAGGCACACAAAAAAAAAGTTCTGTGCCCGAGCTCCGACCTATGGTTCCCCATGTATTTTTGGCTCCCGAAACCGATCCCAGGGTCGGTATAGCCCAGACGTTCCATATTTGCGCGCTACGGTCAAAAAATGACCAAAATTTGGCCATTACCTGGAAATAAGCGCAAAGCTTTATCTCCGTGCCGAACATGAATCAGTTGTTGGATAGGACCTCGCACATCCCAATTGTCACGAATTGGCAGAAAATTGGTCCTAAAAAATTTCAAATTGCCAGAAAAAATCATATGATTTCACCGTATTCAGGATCGAATTGATGTAAGAAGATTGCCTTCATGTAGCATTGCACAGTGAATAGACAAAAAAATTTATAAAAATAAAGAAAAATAAAAACAGTAAAATAATGAAAAAAAAATTATAACATTTAAAAAGAGAAAGAAAGGAGCTACAATACTTCCTACGTCAACAACTAATTCATGTTTGGACCCTTCCATGGCACGAAGATAAAGCTTTGCGCTTATTTCTAGGTAATAGCCAAATTTTAGTCATTTTTTTATCGTAGCGCGCAAATATGGAACGTCTGGGCTATACCGACCCCGGAATCGGTTTCGGGAGCCAAAATTACATGGGGAGCATGGGTGCAGAGCTCGCCACATAACTTTTTTTTTGTGTGGCTGTGAATTGTTGAAGTTCTTTATGAATATCAAAAATCATTCTATTTGCTTCAGGGCACGTTGTCAATTTCCAAATATTTTGTATCAGCATTCTTTTATATAATGATCATCGCAGTTCCCGATGGGACACCAATGTGTGGTTTCCATTCAAATTTTTTTAAAGAAATCAATAAATTAATCAAATTTAACAAAAACAATTACTATGTTTTTTTCAATGGACTCAAATTAAAAATATTTAACCATTACTCAAAATACTCGTCTTTATACAGGGTGGTCCGAATTTTTGCTGCGGAACTTTAAAGGGATATTCTACCTCCAAAATGTCATACACTATGACTGAATAGTGTTCTCTAACGAAACTAGAGATCCCTAAAAGTGCAAGCACTAAATTGGTTTTTATTATTTATTTTCGAATGTAGAAAAAACAAAAAGTTGAAGCTCGAAACTTGACACATCGACAGTCAGACATGTTTACAAACTAGACAGTGACGTATCTATAGGGGCTAATAAAAAATTTGCCAGCATGTAATTTTTTATCAAGCAAGTTTTGAAAGATACTAATTTTTTTAGTCTATGCTCCTTTCTAATGGAAGAATGTCTGTTGAGATTTTTTGATTAAGCACATAATTTTCTAGTGATATCACATTTTATTTCTTTTTGCTTTGCGAGATTCTGATTATTTCGATGCGTATCAGCGTTGGCTATGAATTAATGGCAGAAATTAAAAGTGACAAGGGCATAGAGGGATTCAAAATTAATTTTACTTTACGTGAACTAAAAAAAAAAATTCCGGGAATATTCTCTAGTGTAGAATATGCAGATATTCTCTGTGTGTGGTTTTTGTGATGGAAATGCAGATTTGACGACCCGATAGTAGTAAAAAGAAATAAATTGCAATATTACTGGAAAATTATGTGCTTAATCAAAAAATCTTGAGGTATTTTTTCATTAGAAAGGAGTGAAGAATAAAAAAAATTGGGTGGCAGCTTGCTCGATAAAAAATTACATGCTGTCAAATTTTTCATTAGCCCCTGTAAAGGGTGTATCTAAATAACACCGAAAAAGTGTAAGGATGAAAATGAATCGGGGTATAACATTTTTTGAAGTTACAGCTCTAACAATTCAAAAAAAAATTGTTTTTCTTTTTTATTTTCCATGTATGTCAATCTAACATGAACATTATCTGTCAATAAAACTACACTTTGAAAGTTTTTCAACCCTGAAGTTTTTTTGTAAGGTACTAGATCTTTTGGCAAAATACACTTGCCTTATTTTTTTCTCATAAATCCTTAACTTTTCGAAAAAAAACTTGGAAGGATCAAAATGTTAGTAAATGAATGGGACTTTTTAGACATAATTTTTAAAACGAACAAATTTTGTTAGTAAAAAAATATAACAAAAAATGTCATGGGGTCTCGATCATTTCAACTCCTTACAAAAATACTTCAGGGTTGAAAAAATTTTAAACAGTCTAGTTTTATTGACAGATAATGTTCACCATGTTTGGCTTCTTTATCTTGATATACATGGAAGATTAAAAACAGAATTTTTTTTTTTTTTAATTTTTGTAGGGGTGTAAAACCCCTATCAATTTTCCTCAGAGAATCGCCCGTTACATTTTTTCGGTGTTATTGAGATACACCACTGTCTTAATGTCTTGACACTTTCGATGCCAGAGTACTTTTCGAAAAAATGTCCTCATGTGCCAGAAGCGTTTTTTCGTATTTTTGTATCTAATGCATATCCCAAAGTGTCCTAATGAAGTTTTTTTGTAATCAGCAACACTTATTAATAAAAAAAAGTGGTCGGTCACCAGTGACCGCTTCGGCACTGTCTGACGTGACAGATAGCGGTCATCGGAGCGGTCACCAATTCAGGTTGAGATTTACCTTCCCTACTTAATGACCTTCAGTCCTAATGTAATTATTTTTAAATAGTAAACCCCTATTCCATTAAATATACCTGCCTTATTCATACCATCCTTAATCCTGTTATTGAGATTCGAATTCTAATCTCAAGCAATTACTAGAAGTACCATAATTAATTAATAACCAAAGTAGTTTTTTATGACATTTTCTACCTACCCGATCTTTCGTGGACATATAGTTTTGGGGACGAATAGACACTCGACCAGATTTTGTTTTCAAAATTCTTTACTTCGAAATTTTTGTGTTATTATAGAAATGTATGTTTGTTTTTAGTGTGTATTGTTACCTATTATATCAATAAATAATACTTGGGTTGTGCAAAATTACAATTTTTTAATCACAAAAACACAATAAAACGGCTATGAACTTTGAAGTAGGATAATCCCAGACAACAAAATAAAATAAAAAAATTCATGTGACAGAACTGGCCAACAGTGCCATAGCGGTCAGATCTATACGGCAAAACGCGTGTTATAGCGGTCATGTGGCGTGGAGAGCTCTCTCAATGATTTTACTACCGTCGGTCACTGGTGACCGCTCTGGCACCGAGGGAAATACTTTCAGTGGGCTCTGGTGACCGCCATGGCATCGAAAGTGTTAAGAAGCTTAACTGGTGTACCGAGCTTCAGCTTTTTATCTTTTCTACATTCGAAAATAAATAATAAAAGCCAATTTAAGGTATATACTTTTAGAGGCTTCTAGTTCCGTTAGAGGGCACTTTTCGGCCATAGTGTATATATTTTCATTTTGTTTTTGAACGTAGAATATCCTCTTAAACTCCCGCACAATAAATTCGGACCACCCTGTACAAATAACTATTTTGGTAGTTTAAAATTCTTTTGCTAATTGAATATTCATCCAGTATGTTGCATTATGTATGCTTGACAAAGCAGAACTGAATGAATATATGTCAAGTATTTATACGTATATCGATTTTGGATTAATGTAAGATTTTTTTTCTCCTTTTCTTTTGTCAACTGTATTGGTAGCTTTTATTATCACTATAGATGAGGCACTTGCCTGGTTCATTATGGAAATAACAAACGCTTTCGTATTGATTCCAGCATTCAGCTGCTTAAAACTTTTAAAGATTTATATTTTTATATCTGGCACCTCTAAGACTGGGTATTTGAAATTGGGTGGGTTTATACTAGATGGTGCCATGAATTCTTTGAGGTCATTTCGGATTTCATGACCGGAAATTTATATCTAAATGGGACACCCTGTATTTTTTGACATTTTTTAAATCAGCGGATCATTTTACGTATGGTAGGACAAATTTTCTGACACATTTTCTGGATGTAAGTAATTTATTTTTAAAAATAAAACTAGGCCGCGACTGGCAGAAACTTGTTTTCTTTTTTGACGGATTTTAAAAATTGTTGTACCACAAAATTCAGAAAAAAATCCTTTATTAAAAAATCAATAGGGCCCACCCTCTTTACATTTGAAAAAATGAGTTTTTAAGGAAATACAATAAATCGAAATTTTTAGTGGTAAAAAAATGTACAAAAATAATCGAAT
>CM046723.1:1692029-1709135 GCA_025584915.1 Monochamus saltuarius | reverse complement strand
CGTTTATCTGTACAGGGTGTTATTAAAAATGATACATAGCTGAAGGGCATAGTGTTAAAGTAAAAATATAGCGATTAATTTTTTATGTATGGTAGGACCAATTTTCCGACGCATTTTCTGGATGTAAGTAATTTTTTTTTAATTTTTAAAAATAAAACTAGAAGGCCGCGACTGGCAGAAATTTTTATTTGTAATTATGGGAAAAATTCTAAATTCGATTATTTTTGTACATTTTTTTACCACTAAAAATTTCGATTTATTGTATTTCCTTAAAAACTCATTTTTTCAAATGTAAAGAGGGTGGGCCCTATTGATTTTTTAATAAAGGATTTTTTTCTGAATTTTGTGGTACAACAATTTTTAAAATCCGTCAAAAAAGAAAACAATTTCTGCCAGTCGCGGCCTAGTTTTATTTTTAAAAATAAATTACTTACATCCAGAAAATGTGTCAGAAAATTTGTCCTACCATACGTAAAATGATCCGCTGATTTAAAAAATGTCAAAAAATACAGGGTGTCCCATTTAGATATAAATTTCCGGTCATGAAATCCGAAATGACCTCAAAGAATTCATGGCACCATCTAGTATAAACCCACCCAATTTCAAATACCCAGTCTTAGAGGTGCCAGATATAAAAATATAAATCTTTAAAAGTTTTAATCAGGTGAACGCTGGAATCAATACGAAAGCGTTTGTTATTTCCATAATGAACCAGGAAGTGCCTCATCTATAGTGATAATAAAAGCTACCAATACAGTTGACAAAAGAAAAGGAGAAAAAAATCTTACATTAATCCAAAATCGATATACGTATAAATACTTTTGAAATATATTCATTCAGTTCTGCTTTGTCAAGCATACATAATGCAACATACTGGATGAATATTCAATTAGCAAAAGAATTTTAAACTACCAAAATAGTTATTTGTACAGGGTGGTCCGAATTTATTGTGCGGGAGTTTAAGAGGATATTCTACGTCCAAAAACAAAATGAAAATATATACACTATGGCCGAAAAGTGCCCTCTAACGGAACTAGAAGCCTCTAAAAGTATATCCCTTAAATTGGCTTTTATTATTTATTTTCGAATGTAGAAAAGATAAAAAGCTGAAGCTCGGTACACCAGTTAAGCTTCTTAACACTTTCGATGCCATGGCGGTCACCAGAGCCCACTGAAAGTATTTCCCTCGGTGCCAGAGCGGTCACCAGTGACCGACGGTAGTAAAATCATTGAGAGAGCTCTCCACGCCACATGACCGCTATAACACGCGTTTTGCCGTATAGATCTGACCGCTATGGCACTGTTGGCCAGTTCTGTCACATGAATTTTTTTATTTTATTTTGTTGTCTGGGATTATCCTACTTCAAAGTTCATAGCCGTTTTATTGTGTTTTTGTGATTAAAAAATTGTAATTTTGCACAACCCAAGTATTATTTATTGATATAATAGGTAACAATACACACTAAAAACAAACATACATTTCTATAATAACACAAAAATTTCGAAGTAAAGAATTTTGAAAACAAAATCTGGTCGAGTGTCTATTCGTCCCCAAAAACTATATGTCCACGAAAGATCGGGTAGGTAGAAAATGTCATAAAAAAACTACTTTGGTTATTAATTAATTATGGTACTTCTAGTAATTGCTTGAGATTAGAATTCGAATCTCAATAACAGGATTAAGGATGGTATGAATAAGGCAGGTATATTTAATGGAATAGGGGTTTACTATTTAAAAATAATTACATTAGGACTGAAGGTCATTAAGTAGGGAAGGTAAATCTCAACCTGAATTGGTGACCGCTCCGATGACCGCTATCTGTCACGTCAGACAGTGCCGAAGCGGTCACTGGTGACCGACCACTTTTTTTTATTAATAAGTGTTCCTGATTACAAAAAAACTTCATTAGGACACTTTGGGATATGCATTAGATACAAAAATACGAAAAAACGCTTCTGGCACATGAGGACATTTTTTCGAAAAGTATTCTGGCATCGAAAGTGTTAAGACATTAAGACAGTGGTGTATCTCAATAACACCGAAAAAATGTAACGGGCGATTCTCCGAGGAAAATTGATAGGGGTTTTACACCCCTACAAAAAATAAAAAAAAAAATCTTTTTTTATCTTCCATGTATATCAAGATAAAGAAACCAAACATGGTGAACATTATCTGTCAATAAAACTACACTGTTTAAAATTTTTTCAACCCTGAAGTATTTTTGTAAGGAGTTGAAATGATCGAGACCCCATGACAGTTTTTGTTATATTTTTTTTCTAACAAAATTTTTTTGTTTAAAAAAATATGTCTAAAAAACCCCATTCATTTACTAACTTTTTGATCCTTTCAAGTTTTTTTTCGAAAAGTTAAGGATTTATGAGAAAAAAATAAGGCAAACGTATTTTGCCGAAAGATCTAGTACCTTACAAAAAAACTTCAGGGTTGAAAAACTTTCAAAGTGTAGTTTTATTGACAGATAATGTTCATGTTAGATTGACATACATGGAAAATAAAAAAGAAAAACAATTTTTTTTTGAATTGTTAGAGCTGTAACTTCAAAAAATGTTATACCCCGATTCATTTTCATCCTTACACTTTTTCGGTGTTATTTAGATACACCCTTTACAGGGGCTAATGAAAAATTTGACAGCATGTAATTTTTTATCGAGCAAGCTGCCACCCAATTTTTTTTATTCTTCACTCCTTTCTAATGAAAAAATACCTCAAGATTTTTTGATTAAGCACATAATTTTCCAGTAATATTGCAATTTATTTCTTTTTACTACTATCGGGTCGTCAAATCTGCATTTCCATCACAAAAACCACACACAGAGAATATCTGCATATTCTACACTAGAGAATATTCCCGGAATTTTTTTTTTTAGTTCACGTAAAGTAAAATTAATTTTGAATCCCTCTATGCCCTTGTCACTTTTAATTTCTGCCATTAATTCATAGCCAACGCTGATACGCATCGAAATAATCAGAATCTCGCAAAGCAAAAAGAAATAAAATGTGATATCACTAGAAAATTATGTGCTTAATCAAAAAATCTCAACAGACATTCTTCCATTAGAAAGGAGCATAGACTAAAAAAATTAGTATCTTTCAAAACTTGCTTGATAAAAAATTACATGCTGGCAAATTTTTTATTAGCCCCTATAGATACGTCACTGTCTAGTTTGTAAACATGTCTGACTGTCGATGTGTCAAGTTTCGAGCTTCAACTTTTTGTTTTTTCTACATTCGAAAATAAATAATAAAAACCAATTTAGTGCTTGCACTTTTAGGGATCTCTAGTTTCGTTAGAGAACACTTTTCAGTCATAGTGTATGACATTTTGGAGGTAGAATATCCCTTTAAAGTTCCGCAGCAAAAATTCGGACCACCCTGTATAAAGACGAGTATTTTGAGTGACGGTTAAATATTTTTAATTTGAGTCCATTGAAAAAAACATAGTAATCGTTTTTGTTAAATTTGATTAATTTATTGATTTCTTGAAAAAATTTTGAATGGAAACCACACATTGGTGTCCCATCGGGAACTGCAACAATCGTTATATAAAAGAATGCTGATCAAAAAAATTTGGAAATTGGCAACGTGCCCTGAAGCAAATAGAATGATTTTTGATATTCATAAAGAACTTCAACAATTACACAGCTACACAAAAAAAAAGTTATGTGGCGAGCTCTGCACCCATGCTCCCCATGTAATTTTGGCTCCCGAAACCGATTCCGGGGTCGGTATAGCCCAGACGTTCCATATTTGCGCGCTACGATAAAAAAATGACTAAAATTTGGCTATTACCTAGAAATAAGCGCAAAGCTTTATCTTCGTGCCATGGAAGGGTCCAAACATGAATTAGTTGTTGACGTAGGAAGTATTGTAGCTCCTTTCTTTCTCTTTTTAAATGTTATAATTTTTTTTTCATTATTTTACTGTTTTTATTTTTCTTTATTTTTATAAATTTTTTTGTCTATTCACTGTGCAATGCTACATGAAGGCAATCTTCTTACATCAATTCGATCCTGAATACGGTGAAATCATATGATTTTTTCTGGCAATTTGAAATTTTTTAGGACCAATTTTCTGCCAATTCGTGACAATTGGGATGTGCGAGGTCCTATCCAACAACTGATTCATGTTCGGCACGGAGATAAAGCTTTGCGCTTATTTCCAGGTAATGGCCAAATTTTGGTCATTTTTTGACCGTAGCGCGCAAATATGGAACGTCTGGGCTATACCGACCCTGGGATCGGTTTCGGGAGCCAAAAATACATGGGGAACCATAGGTCGGAGCTCGGGCACAGAACTTTTTTTTTGTGTGCCTGTGTTATTACTTTTGGAGATATTTGAAAATTTCTATTTTGGCAGTTTTCATTATATCTGGAATATTATCAAATCTGCCAATGGCATTTCCCTAAAGACTGATGATTCAATTGTTTTCAAACTACACTTTGCTTACATCATAAAAGAAATGAAATTTATCGGTAAATCAACTGCAAGCAAGAGTATCAATGTCCTGAGACATCTGAGAAATTTTTAGATAAATCATCAGTCTTTAAGGAAAAGCCATTGGCAAATTCCAGATATGATTAAAACTGCAAAAATAGAAATTTTCAATTTCAAATTTTTACCTCACATGAATGAAGCACAATGTTTGAAATTGTCATCAAAGCAATACTATCACACTTATCATTCCATTGTTTTCAAAGCACTCTTTGCTTATAACGTAAAAATATGAAAATCATCAGTAGTAACAAAAATTAAATATCTATTTCCTAACAAACGGTTAGTTTTTGCATTTGAAACAAGCATATCAAATTTTTAGATAAATCATCAGTCTTTAAGGAAATGGGATCAAAATTTCAATAAAATTAAAGACAAAAAAGTTATGATCGTATCTTCTCCAAGCACGTGCCTTTTCTACCCTTTCGGTCAGTGCAATTTTAGAAATATTTTACCTGAATCTGCACTTTTATAAAAGTAATAAGTATGTTACAATAAAAAAAAAAGTTTAGTGTAGTTGTGTTTACCCCGGATTGTTGCAAAATTTTCAAGTTTTTAAGATCAGTATTTTTCCAGAAAACAATCAACGCAGTCCTCAGTAGAAAACCCTGCATATGAAATTTTAACACAAAATTTTTATCGCACAATCATTTTTGCTAGTGTGACTTAATGTGGAGCGACAATTTACCAATTCGGTTTTTTTACTCCGGTCTAAAGGGACATTTAACCAGATCTCAAAATACCGGCCTTAAATCTTCTAAATTCACTTACTCCTAAGCGTCTGTTGGCAACTAGTGTATGGCAAAGAATTATAGCGGATATCCCCAAAATAAAAATTTAGATTTCACAGCCAAAAAGTTTATTCAAACGTACGATTATTTCAATATTATGGCGAAAAAGCTACACTTATGACCCTTGATTTTACACGAGTGTACGTTAAAAGATAATTCTTCACCAAACATTACCGCAAAGTAAAGGTAGATCAATCACCGTCGAACCCAGTATAAAAAAACACATACGAAGAAGGCATTAAATTGCTAGTCACATGGACAGATATTGAGATAATGGGATAAATTCATAAAATCACCTCACTTTTTAGTACTAGTTCAGTTCTGTGTCACTCGATAAATCCGAATCGACTTCGTCGTCGGAAAATTCCGCCCCGTTGGGCGAGAGGGGGTCGCAACTTGACGACTGGCGGGAGTTATCTTCGTCTAGGGTCGTTTCGACGTATTCTTCGGCGTTTAACATGGACATGGAACTGGTACCCGCCCCGTTTGATTCCAAGATGGCGTCTAACGAATTAGATCGTCCCGTGGCAATTTCTGAAAATACATTTAAAAATTATGAATGTCCTATTACCATACGAGGTGTGGCAATTAAGTTCCGGGAATTTAGTTATAACTCGGAAACTGGCAACACTGCATCGTTCGTCAACGTTTTTCTAGAGAGGGGGGATCTTCCTTTTAGTTTCAGTCCAAAGTTGAAGTCGATAGCACGTTTGGTTTGTGTTTTATGTGTATTTTTTGGAAGTCACTTTTTTGGTGGCGCCGTGAAAATGAGTGACGCAAATTACAAGCAACGTGTTGCGATTCAATTTTTAGTGAAATCTGGCGAAAAACCCTCGGAAATCCTTCGAAAATTGCAGGTGGTGTATGGAGACGAGTGCATGTCGAAAACACGTGTGTTTGAATGGGAAAAACAGTTCAAGAAGGGGCGTGAATCGGTAGAAGACGATCCACGTGTACGAGCTCCCGTCACCTTTCGTACTAACGCAAATGTTCACCGTTTGCGTGCACTGATCACGTCTGACCGGCGCCTAAGCATTCGTGCATTGTCTGACGAGTTAAACGTGAACAAAGAAACCGTTTGCAAGATGTTACACAAAAATTTGAATATGCAAAAAATTTGCGCAAAGACGGTGACAAAAGTTCTCACTCGTGAACAGAAAGACATTCGAAAATCGACCTGCAAGGATTTCTTGTCCCGCATTCGGAGCGACGGTAGATACTGGATGAGTCGGGTAATCACTGGAGATGAGACCTGGATATTGAATATGACTCCGAGACCCATAAACAAAGTCAGCAGTGGGTGGAAAAGGGTGGGGAGCGGCCAACGAAAGCGAGGATGTCCATGTCACGACTGAAGGCAATGTTGATTGTGAAATACACGGCATCATTCATCGTGAATATGTTCCTGCTGACCAGACAGTGACTGGACAGTTCTATATTGGCGTACTGGAAGGGCTGCGGCCCGCGTTTTCCGTGTACGAACCGAACTCGCCGAGAACGGCTGGATCTTGCACCACAACAACGCACCAGCCCATTGCTCATTCCTTGTGCAAGAGTTTTTGGCAAAAAAAAGCATTCCAACGTTGCCGCACCCACCCTATAGCCCCAATATTGCCCCCTGCGATTTTTTTTATTCCTCAAGATGAAGTCGCCTCAAGGGAACTCATCATGGCGACGTACAGATCAAATAAGCTGTAGTCGTGATGCTGAACGGGTTAACTGCAGAGAATTACCAAGGGTGCTTCCAATCGTGGGAGCAACGTTGGAATCGTTGTGTAGAGTTAGAGGAAGACTATTGTGAAGGTCGATAATAAAACTTTGGCAAAATTTAATTTGCTTGTTTTTTCATTGACAAATTTCCGGAACTTAATTGCCACACCTCGTACTTATTCTTATTAATAATATTGAATATCTATTCTAGTTAATAAAGATAAGACAGAAAGATACTCACTGTCCACATACGACCACAAAGATTTGGGTATTAAGCTCTTGATTTTTTCTAAGTTCTCTGCAGTACAGTCTCCTGTATCTAGACCTAAAAAAAGAAGAAAAACAATTTTAAGACGTGTAAATTTATCCATTAAAATCAAAATTTCATATTAAATATTAATATTAAAATAGAATGTGACCAATGCACAAAAGAATTTGAAATAAATAGGGGGCAATTTTTTTTCTTCAAAGCATTGTATAAAAATTATGGCATCAAAGAGATCAGGAAAAGAGCTTTGATCTTCTACCAAATCACATCGCCTGCGTAAAACTTGTCTGTCAAATTAGTTCAGTTTCAATATCGAATTCTGTAATATCTTGTAGTGTGGCGACTTCAGTGTTACTATTTGGCAGCACAAATGTCAAGTCCGCAAATTTCAGAATTTGGCATTTGATATTAACTGCAATAGCTTTAGGCTGGTCTAATATCTATAAAGTTATGTACTTTTATCTTATATTCCCTTGTTTTGTGACAAACATATTTTAATGTTACGATGTAATACCAGTTTCAGATATTATTTTCGTTTAACGATATTATAGTAAATCTTCCAAGTAAATATTTTCTGTGGTAAGTACCCATACTAATTTTTATTACAGGTTCACTTCAATAAAATGAATCATTGTAGTTGTACGAAAATTGAAGAACACTGCACCACGTGATGGTGTTCTTCAATTCAATCCTGACTGATACGAATATAAAATTATCTTCTTTTAGGTGTTAATAGTAACAAAATGATGTGGACAGTGAAAGTATGGTTTGAACTCATCTGAATGATAGTTATTATAGACATCAAGCTAAAATTTTGATATAAATTTTGTATAAGGTGGGACAGCTAAATTTTTTTATTTCTCAAAGAAAAAAAATGTTTAAAAAATACGTTGTAATTTAAAAAAATGCAAATAACTACAAAAATAATAAAACTTTATCATCTTGTAATTCAAAAAAGAAGCATCTGCATATCTATATTCATAAAAACTATTTTCTTATTTTTGGTTACATGTAAAATCATGTCCGCTGAATATTTAAACACCCTGTATTTGATATTGGAATTAAAAAAAATATATTATTTACCTGACAACATTCCAATTGACTTTAAAATTTCTACATCGTCGTTGATTTCAAACTTGTCGCTAAATTGAAAAAGATATTCCATTCTGAAAGAGAAGAAATTAATAAGTGCGAACAAGTTAATAAACGTCACTTACTTATCATTTGAGATACTACAATTAATAACAGTCTTCTTATTTGTATTAACAACGATAAAAGGCAGCTGAATGTAAGAATTAGTGGGCGGTACCCCATGTAATTTTTCAGCCTCTTTATTTCTTTGAGCTAAATTCTTAAATGCTATTTGGTTTAAAATCAGCTCGTCCAACTGTTTCTCTTTCTCTCTAATGCTGCTGATTTTTTTCTGCATCTCTTTCTCTAACTGATGGCATTCTTGCAGCGAGTTTGTTGGAAGACCTATCCATCGGATTTCTTTTTTCTCTTTCGAGATTATATTCATGGCCATTAGTACGTTCAGGGCATCGTAAACCCTTCTCCTAATGTTCTTCTGGTCGTATTGTTCCGCCAAGCTGTTGTTGCTGGCTGAATTTGTAAATTCACCTACTAGTTCATCGGCTACTTCATTGTACGTCGTGGTACCCTTCTGTTTCACTTTCTCGCACACCTTCATGGAGAAGTGCCTCAGGCCTTTCCCCACTTTTTCGGATTTCCTTCCCCGTTTCCTAAAATGCAAAATTTTCAAGTCTGTAATCGAAAGCAATTGAAGTGTTATGTTTTTATAAGAGTAACTGTTAAATTTTTTCGAAACTTACGATTCTGGCGCATAGTCCATTTCCAGAGGATCCTGCCTCTTCCTCGACAGTATCGGGGGCGATATATTCGAAATGCTCTTTACTGTTTGTGTGGGACTTTGGTGCATGACAGGTATCGTAGTAGACGTTTGAATTTGCAATTTCTGATTTGGATTGACAAATTTTATATTTTGCTATTAACACAAAACGAATTAGTTTAAGATTTTATTGCTTTTAAAACTAATATTACCACTTGTGAAGGCGTTAATCTAATTTTTGTACCTCTGGGAATATTACTAACGTGAATTGGAACAGTTTCTAAAAAATTCGAATACCATTAGAATCACAACTCAATATACACTCATTGCGATTATATTTGGTTGTAATTTTTCATAAAATGCCGTACTCTGTATAATGTATAAAAATTGTACAATGCCTTCATAAATGATGAAGCCACATGATCAGGGTCGAGTTTCTCAAATCAATCGCAGAGCAATTCATATGCGAATATCCTTTTCCTCACTACGGCAATTGAGAGAGACAAGAAATCTCTTTGCATACGAGTTGTTCTTCGAGAATCACAGTCCTGGTCACGTGGCTTGTAATCATTTATGAAGGCACTGTACTACAGTTCCCGGACGATATTTGTAGTAGAAAAGTCTTACAAATGTTTTCATGTAAATTAAATTTGAATTACCTATTAAAAAAAAATGTCACTAGAACAGTCCGCTTTTTGTGACAATAGGTTTGTTTTAGCAGACAGTTTGGGACTGTCTCAAAATATCAAATGTAGTCAGTCACTTAACTACTATATCTTTAGCGATATGAAGACAAGATTCACTTGGTCAAATAATCTCTGATAGTTTGAAACCAGTCTTTAATACTGCTAAAACAAAGTTAATGTAAATAACCTTCTTTTAATATTAGATTATACTGACAAATAAGGTTGCATAAAAACGTTCCAGGTATTCAATAAAATAAACATATTACCTTTAACAACTAAAAACAAAACGCAAAATTAGTTTTTTCGTATAAGACTTCTATTACAAATACCGTTAGTAAATTGTATTTTTATATATTATATTTAATATATACACCACACCTTTTATAAGTAAAATATAATTTCAGTCGCATATGAAAATATTTCCATTATTTGTTTCTTTGCACATGTTTATAAAAGTAGGTACAAATCTTTGTATATGTATTGATACTCATTATAAGAAATAAAACTAATAAACAGTGCTTGATGCAAACATAAATATTTTGATTATAATTTAGTTCCCAAATCCTGATCAGTTTTCTTCAGTACTGAAATTTTAGTAAGAACAAATTACTAAAAGTACTTTAATTTAATATAGGTAGGTATCTAATTCAAATCAAATAAACTATTGTCTTCATTAATAAAACCAATGCAAGCCATTAAAAACTAATCCATAATTATTTGAGCAATCAATTTACAAATGGACAATATAGTATTAGTATTTTTTATTAAAATATTGTATATCTGTAAACCACCTGAATATTAATGTAAAATGTAAGCGTACAGTTGACATTTCTGATTTTACTTTTAATCACAATCAGTAACCAGATCTTTACCTAGTCAATGTTGGTTTATTTCCTACAAAATCAGATAATGATTATGTGTTTCAAGGTTAGAATGTCCGTAAATTTGAGTTTTAAGTGAGATATGGCACATTTGTAATTTAATTCCTTAATAATGATAGCATAATCTTTGTTACTTTTTAATTAAAAACTCCTTTAATTAATTTAAATTCACATTTACCTACATTTATTGATAATATTTGCCCTCATTTTAATAGTTACAAAACATACAATGACTCAGAAATTAAATTAATATACCTAAGTATGCAATTATTACTTATTGTTGACATTACTTTGTTTTAAAATTTTTAAAAATTGAGTTCAAGTTCATTTTTACATGTGGATAAACTATAAAAGTTTGTGAAATTTGATGTTAACATTTACAATTACACTAAACCAAATGAGACGGGTGTTGGTACTGTTGGTAACACTTTTTCTTTCAAATAGAACTAATGGAATACTTCTCACTCCTTAACCAACATATTTTTTCCTGATATTTATTACAACTTCAGATTCCATTTAAGTGATAAATTAAAAAAATTAAAATAGATAAATTATACTACTATGTCATACCTAACCTAAACTTAACCTAACTTGCATAAATCACACAAGGAAGTCACATAATTTCATTTAGAACAGAAAAAATTGCCTGGCAGAAACAAAAGGTTCGAATTTCGCTACTCTTGGGCTGTTTTTTTTTGCGACGAACCGTATTCATCGACTGTTTCAAAACGTATTGTGACGTCACTAAGGTATTGCACCAAGAAAATGTATAGTTTCAAAACGTAACGTCATCAAATATTTGTTTCTCTTTGATATCACCCTCACCCTTTTTAATTATTGTTAACACTATTGTCTACACTAGATTTGGATTAAAATAGAACGATTATTAGTGGCAGAAATTATTAACAATACCTATTTCCGCATGTTTTTGTACATATATTTTGAAAATGTATGAATTTTGCAACAAAAATATAGAAATTGATTTTACCAACTACAAAACAAAAACAAATATCTAACATATTTATATGAGTGACAGGTTTATGAAATTTAGATAGAAAAGTAATTGGATTATGCTTTTGGATTATGTAATTCAGGATGTCTAAAAATACGTTTAAATTTACAGAGGTACAATCGTTCGCAATAATAATGACACTCTCTTAAAACAGTTTTTGAACTTCTGGAAGTTATGAATAGAAATTTCATTAAATCTCTCTTTGTAAGTGAAACAACTAATAACTAATGCTAAAAATTTAAAGCAGATTTCAATATGAATACGTCACAAGTTCAAAATAAATCGCAAAATTCATTTTAGTGAGTGTCATTAATATTGCAAACGATAGGACATACAATAGTCCACAAATAAACAAGAATAAGAAGTATCAAAATAACAATCATTTTAAATATTAATCTAAAAATTTAAATCACACCGATTTTCAAATCTTTACTTTCTAGGCAACTGCTGCATAGACCAATAGCAAAGCATCTAATTCTAAAGAGGTCAAACCGGACTCAGTGGACGTTTTAAACACGGTTTAAACAACGACGTGTGTGACGTCACTGTTTCAACGCAAAAATATAATGTTTTGAACCGGGTTGCACACATTTCGGCGCAAAAAAAAAACAGCTTTGATTTAAGTTATTAATGGCGGGGAAATTTCAACTTTTAACAATCTACTATGTGAGTTTCATTATAAAAAGTGTTATAGTCGGCAAAATTGGCTAAAAGTTGAGATTTTACCATCATTAAATAATAATTCTTGCGAATATTCGCGAATCTCGCGTCCATGAGGTTGTGTATTTTGCACTCAACTTTCGACTTTGACGTTGATAGGCCGTCGGGAATTTCAGGGGGCATAGCGATCGACCCCGCCAGATATCTAATAAGCTGTGCCCGAAAAAGATATTTGTTACTTAAACTGTAAATAATGAGGTAATAAAATTTATAAAGGATTTTAGATTTGTCGAATTTGAGGACATCGATCACAATGCCCTCTGGATCTAGACGGCCTAGAAACGTCAAAATTTGTCGTTAAAAGTGATTACTTTTACTTTGAGCTATTTGATAACGAAGCTTATACCACAGACCACCCAGACTGTTCGAAAATTATGCGTCAATATTTCGGGAGGTGCGTCTACACGAAAAATTAATGCCACAAAGCCATATAACAATTTTTCGAAAACTCAACGGGGTTACAGGGTGTCAAAAAAATGTTTTCTAATTTTATACAAGTATCATGTTTGAAAATGAGTTCGAGTGAACGGCTGTTCATTTAAGGTACCTACTTGATTGTTTAAAGTCGTTTTTCTCAAAAAACGGCTAATTTTATAGTGATAAAACAAAGAAAACAGTTTTTAAAGATTTTTCGACGATCTTTAAGGCTTGCTACATATAGTTTGCGTGAATTCGCGATTCGTTATGCGTGATTCGTTATATGCGAGGAATTCGTGAATAGTGTGTAGGGTCTTGTTGGTTCCTAGAACCTTAAAAACACTAGTGATATGTGTACAAAATTAGTTATTAGAAGAAATCCATAAAAAAAACTATGACGCCCTGTAACCCCGCTAATTCTGAGTTTTCAAAAAAATATTGAGCTTTGTGACATTAATGTTTCATGTAGAATCACCCTCAGGAATAATGATAAATTATTTTCGGATATCCTGTATAGCCAATGGCAGCTTTTTTATACGAGAAATATTGGAATTTGAAGGGATTGCCTTTCTCTCCTCCCTCCCTTCTCTCTCTATACCCCTCACTATATCTTTTATGAGTACTAAAACCATAATATGACTAAATTACTCATACGACTAAAATAATTGAGCATATAATACTGACTTGTAACTATTTTTGGTGTTGTTCCTATTGTTCTTAAAACCTGTGTTGCGCCACCACTTGTACTAAACACCTGAAAAGAAGGAGACGTTTTAGAAGCAATATTACACTCGTTGATTTAAGTATCTACATAACTTAGTTGGTAAAGCCTAACAGTAAATTCGGGTATGTTTCTTAAAATTCCTCACGAGAAATAAATTTGAATTTATTTTATTATTTATTATTATTGGTTATTATAAATATATCATAACATGTACATTCGTTTGCAATATTAATGGCATTCTTTAAATTTTGCGATTTCTTTTGAACTGCTGATGTATTTGTAACGAAATCTACCTAAAACTTTTAATATTAGTTCTTAGCTGTTCCACTCACCAATAGATTTAATGGAATTTCTAATCAGAACTTCCAGAAGTACAAAAATTGCTTTGAAGAAGTGCCATTATTATTGCAAAAGCATGTACAAAAGATGGAAGTGCTGATAAGTTTGCGGTAAAAGAGCATACAGTAATTTTGTTTCTGGAATTTAGAAGTTTCAGCTAAGCCTTTTTCTTGAAACTGGCTGTACGGCTCAACACCGCAACGCGCAAGTCTTACAGAATCTTACGTGTACGAGAAACTATACGATTAACCACTTGGTCTGCTAATACGAGGTGGACGAGGTGGGAAATTTCAGACTATTAACCATTCCGAATAACCGCCATTAAGTCACTGATTATGACCGCATATAATAATGTATGCAAATTAAAGGTTTTTTTAATTTGTTGAATTAGGGGCCACGAATAAATGTACCTTTTGACATGGATAAAAACCTTGAAATATGTCTCAATATTGTAACATGGAATTTATACTTGACGCTTCGAGCATCTAACATTAATCGAAATTACTGCAAATTGTTGGGAATGGTGACAAATATCTTAAGGTCTGATAAGCTTCCATAAGTACGTGTATTTAGTTGCTTATATTATACCATGGCGTTAGCGTATAATAATAATCCAAGGTTAAATGTCAGAGTGAATGGACTTGCATAGATAAATTTGGCGATGTTCTGATTAAGATAGCCGGTTTATGCAGTAAACGAATGGAAAAGTTAGAAGGGAAGATCGTTTTAAAATAGCTGTCGGTTGGTGAAAAAATATTTGTAGATAATGTGATTCTATTACTTTTATACGATATGTGATTTTATACCTAACAGTTCCTTTACATAAACGATGCATCTTGACCAAGTGAATTTACAAAGCATTACTTTATGTCCGAGAAAATAAGATAACAAGTTCCTATATTTTTTTTACTACAGGCCCTACAGGAGGAATAACGAAATAACTTTTAAAGTACTTAATGTGATGAACATTAGTAAGAACCTCTTAAAATAGTGCCTTTGAAACATATTTAGATTTTTTAGTTTACCAGGAGTGGGCTAAGCTTTACAACTTAATAACTACATTTTTAACTTTAACTTAAAGACTAACATAATAAATCTGGGTACCTTACATTAAAAAAAAGGTAGGTACTCTTATTTGTTGTCAATGAAATGAACCCCCTTATGAAACTTTTCAATAATTTCATAAAGTTGCCTGGGACACTTCTACATTTTTTTAAATTTTGTATTTTTTCGGATTAAACATCTTAAAATGACACTTTCCTGTTGTTTGAATGGCCTTTTTTATTAAAAATAAAACATAAATTTGTTTACTATTCTTTTTCTGTTCTTTTGCAGACAAAGCATCAACAAAGATCCATGGCTAACATATGGGCGGGGATTATTGGGAATCATCTCACTGGACCGTTCTTTTTTGAAGAGAACAAATCGAAACAAATTGTAGTGTGCCTTTTTTGAAGAGGAATGACCAAAGTATTTAAAAAATCAGTTTTCACCTCAATAAAATGACACCTGACAAAATTTTGGGTTATATTAAAAATAGAAAAAACCAATTTGCAATTTCCTAGATAAAAAGTATTTGTGTAAATTTATTTTACGTTGCTCAATAATACTCGTCTCTGCTCTTTAGTTTTAAAGACCTCGACTTTTAATTAATTATATTGGCTGTCAGAACCTCAAAGTGGGCTCTAATTGGTAATTCCAACTTTTGAATCGAGTCGTCGATGTGACTAACTAAATTTTATAAAGCAAAAGGAGGATTTGTACAAGCCTCCATGGTAACACGTATTGATTTGTGTAATTCATTTTATTACTTTTCGAATGTCATTTGATCTGGAACAAAAGTATCTCTTAGTTTATTTCGGTTGGTAGAACCAAGCTTTGAATGAAAAAATTAAGCTGAAATGTATAAATTATTGTAAATAGCCTGGGTTTAAAGTCTGATCTTATTAGCTCTGCTTGTTTTTTAAACTAATTCTGCTTTAATTTCAAATCTCAAATATCTAGTCCGTCGTGGATTTAAATCTGATTCTCTTCACCGGTGAAGTGCCATTTCTGTATGACAAAATCATATTAATAAAAGATTCTCGGAAAGAAATATGGAATAAGTATGCAAAATGTCATAGACACTAATTCTTTGCTTGATTTTAAATGTTTTGCTAGTAATATGCCGCCTCTGTGAGATCCGATAAAATGTTACTAATAAAATTTCTCAAAATAACAAACTGCAAAATAATAAATGCAAAGGTCTGCTCTCATATTTGCACTAACCTAACCTAATCATATTGCTGTATTGTGATGTATTTATTCTTGTAGCTCTGTTATTGTTTTGATATTTTAAGTCTACATTTCACAAGTACATGCTTGTTCTGTGGGTTCTTCCTTGATTTATTTACCTGACTTTAATTGTGTTATGTTGTGTTAACTTTCTGTCATTTATTCTTGGTAAATAAATATTATTTGCATTTTGCTTGCGTACATTCATTTTTATCTCCATCTAAATCTGAAATTACCATTTTTCAGCACCATTTTTGTCTGCTACAAGTGCCGCTAACTATTAAAATATTATTTACAGCATAATTTGATAGAAATCAAAATCTGTGAAGGACAGCTTCAAACAGCTGTGACCGTCTTCACCAGCAGTTTCTACTGTTACCACACATCAGAAGGTGGCGGTCAAGGTTATGTAACACATATTTATTGAAATGATTCAGAATATTTGTCTCGGTAGACTATCTGTCGACACTTGAGCCTGTATCAAATCATTACATCTACCTAGAATGGTGAATAATATACGTGGTGCGATAATGTATATCTATTTGTGTACTTTGTGCTAACAATGCATAGGTACTTACCTACGGCGTGTTTAATATTTTTTACATTTTACATTAAAAAAACACGATACAAAAAATTCAATAGTGTTTCTAAAAATCTTGTGATATTTAAGCCCGCATTTCACTGAGGCTGGTCCAGCCAGGCTAGTGCAGCCCGGCTGGTCCAGCCAAATGTAGTATAGCAAATGGTCATACACTCACACAGGCTGGTACACGATGAGCTTGCTTTCGAGCTCAGGCGGCACAAGCCATGTTTGTAATAATTTACATTTTCAAGCGGGACCAGCTAAGCGGGATCCTATATAGACCAATTAGATTTCTGCTTTTATACCACGTGAGTATCTACGTCGCTGTACAATCTCAGTCAC
>CM046723.1:1675876-1691929 GCA_025584915.1 Monochamus saltuarius | reverse complement strand
TGATATCGAAAAAAAACAAAGTAGGCCTTGATTATAGACAATGGAATTTCATACTGTGAGCCATCTTGAAGAAAAAAACCGAACCAAACTGTATATATTTCCAAATTTAAATCTGCTCGAAAAGGAAACCAATATTTCAATATAAGACTTATTTATTGCTACAATAAAACATCAATTATACAATTCTATCAACAATACAGTAATTACATTTACATTAGAAGGTAATTAAGTCTTCGTTAGGTTATATACTAGGCATGGTTAATCTTATTTATAGGTAACAAATGCACACCCGCAAGTAGAAGTAAATATATCGCATTTTTCGCAGCTTCACTTACTCCGGAATATTCCCTAAATCTTACTTCTACTTGCAACTGGCACAAACGGTATGAATAGGCATACTCCTATAATTAAACAATGGAAGTAATCATAAGGAAAACCTGATTAAATAAATGTATATAAATCACAAAATAATTTCTCCGTCTAAATGACTAGCTTTCGTATAAATATTAAAATTTCTGCTGTGTAATAATTTCTAAAAAGAAAGTGCAATAATGCATAACCGAATACAAAACTTACTACAATTGAACATAAATAAGTATCATTTTATTCAATGTGTACTAACTTTTTACCGTTAACGAAAAACTATTCCTTGGCAATATTCATTTTTGTGACATTAATAATAACAATATTTCTAGTTTCACTTGCAGCTAACCCATTTTCGATGTTTCTACCGACGTTTTTATTCTTAAATATTAGTTATTACACATTACATACCGTGATACATTAACGTTATTACTGCTGCAACTTACCAAGTTACCGTTATTTTAAAACTTTACAGTTTTTATCTAATAGATTTAAATATTAACATGACAACGTTCCTCAAAATATTACATTTACGATAACAAAACGTTTCCTTTGACGGAAACTAATTGAAAAATTCGGTGAGATATGAAATGGCAAATGATATGTCGAATCTATGAAATAAAAACTGCCGTATCGTTAGCTCTATAACCACAATAGCTGGAATGCCATGTTTCTACATCAATCCTTTAATCAGTTTATTTTCCTAAGCTTCATTTCTGAAGGCAACATTACGATGATAATATTGAGCAAAATTAAAAAGATTTAACTAGGACATAATACTCTCTAATACGTAAAATTAAGAAAGAAAACAGTCTTAACCGACAACCTACACACTTAAAATACTTGCGGCGACTCACCACAGTTGCAGTCCCATTTTTTAAATTTTACGAACAAAATTTTAGCCAAATAATAAAATTATTAAATCGCCAACACAAGCTTTTGATAAAATGTTTGTTCAACTGGTTCGCAACTGATCGGTAGACAATAATTTACACGTTACACAACAGCATAAAATTATTTAATTAACCTTGATCATCTTGCAAAATTACATATCAGACAAGTCATCTTTTCGTTATAGGGTCTTGCAATATTCATGAAATATTAGAAAAATATTCATTGTTTTATTAAATTCTTAATTATTCTCATATCAAGGTGTATACATTTGTCCAAAATCTTTTCCGATATATTCAAGTAAATTTGTTTTCATTTGTTAATAACCATTTCCAAATTTGTTGTTGTATTTCAGCATTTATACAGTAGCCATCAAATTATTTTTGTACGTCATTAGAAAGAGCGTTTACCGAGCTTTTCAAAAATATATTATACAAGATACTTATTTTTTATGGTTTTCGAGATATTACATGTTTATTCTTAATAAGAAACATCATGTCATATCAATAAATGCAAAATAAAATAATTTTTATTTATTAATCAAGTGTTTTAACCAGCGTAGAGCGCTGTGTATAGCGATATTTACGTAGTGTAGCGGGACTTGAGTGTTGCATGTACAAGACAAAATCAAGTCAACGTATGCCAACTTGCTACCTTTCTAGTCAAGTCTCGAAAACTGTAAAAGTGAATTATCATGTATAATACATTTTTGAAAAGCTCAGTGCACGCTCTTTCCAATAGCGTAAAAATATACAGGATGTTTCATTTAAAAAATAATTGGCGACTATATATATAATATCAAAATAGAATTTGGGCATCCATATCAACTTTTTTCATATTCCGAATCGAAGAAGAATATGTCGGAGGAATATTACAACACCCTGTATGCCATTTACTGCAACGCTTAAAACCATAAAACCGTGTTGACAGAGATTACAAAAAAATTTTATCAGTTTCAATAAATTACTCCTTTAAAGTATTATCTACATTTATTTATAATTTAAAACAAAACGTAATTTTGCTAAATGACTAAATACTACAATATTTTGAGATAAATAAAATTACATCACTAATGTCTTATCCTAAACTTAAGCATTTCCGTACGTAAAGCAAAATTATATCACACTACTTGCACGGACACCAAGAATTTGAAAGTGGAAAAGTTCTATGATCCAAATACTAGTATCGAGCGTCAATGTATACAAAGAATACGAAGATTACTGAAATTTGTTCCTATTTTTAGCTGCGACAATGTAGCCATATCCGTCAACAATAAAAAATTAATTCCTATAATAATTGTTTAAATATAATATGCTTAGACGACCAGTCAAACTTAGGAATCAAGATAACAGATGGCGATACTCTATTAAAATCACAGCCACCCTTGTCTATACTACAAATAAGGATGACAGAGATTTTAAAAGAGTGTCGCCATCTATTATGTTTACTACTAAATTTGACTAATTGACTATCTATATTATTCAGTGCACACTGTTTAACATATATTTTTCTATCGTACCACGTTTATTTTAGAGTCTAAGGGAAGGGGATAACATTTAAAATAAACGAAACAATCTCTAATCAGACATTACTGTCAAAGACCGGGGTACCTGTAAAACTGATGGGTTGAGCGTTAGCGACAAGATTGGAGTGCATACTTGAAGTGGGTCTGCTTGTACTGTTCTCTGCGGTTGCTGCCTGACGCATTTCTTCTGCTGATGCCCTGGCGAAAAATTCTAAATTAGAGACTGGTAATCCACACGATCGCTTCTAGCGGTAAAGTATGTAACATAGTAGAAGTCGACAGACGTGCGGGAGACGTTACAGGATAGGTAGGCGGCATAGCTGCTATGCTATATCGTAACAACGAGATACAAACATTCTCGGTACATCAAACAATGCGATTTTGTAGAATGCTGGGCTCCATTACTGCTATCCCAATCTAAACTAAAAAAATTTCAAGGTGCCTTCAAACCAACGATAGTAGAAAAGTTTAAACGAGCCAAAAACCATCGAAAAAAATCGTCTAAACAAAATTTTTAGTATCGTGCAGCCTTCTTGTATTTTTGCTTATATGTACAAATACCTACTCAATAAATACGCGGTGATTTCACTATATTTAAAGAAGCTGCAGAAATTGATTTCCTATCGGAAAATAAGTGCACTGTTCTACAGGGTGTTATGAAATTAATGCAAAGCAGAGCAAGAGTAGATTTCTGACCAAAAACATAATGTAGTGTCAAAAGTTGATATAGTGTCAGTTAAAATTTTATTTTCGATATTTGTAAACAACTTAAAAAAATTGAAATATTTGCATACATTTTAGATATGGGGGTTTTTGCAGACAAGATATTCAAATTTGTTTCCAATTTTGACGTCACTAGTAAAAGGCGCCACTTATGGCACATCATGCTTCTTTTAAATAGCAGTTTTTTCGAAAAGTCAAAAATTTTCTCCGACCCCAAAATTTTATTGAACTTTTTTTCCATTGATTGAATTTAAAAATTTGTTTTTAAACTGCATAGTTTTTAGGAAACTGCAATAACTGAAACAAGATTTTAAGTGTTCATTACAAAATAATTAAAAAATCGGAAGTATAGGCTTTGTCTCTCAAATTGGAAAATTGGCCAAATATATTTCTAAAAACAGGACGAGGATATCTTTATTCTTAATTTCGATCAACGGAAAAAAAATTTCGAGAATGAAGTGCACTTATTTTCCAATAAGGAATCAAATTCTGCTGTTTATGTATGTTAAAAGTGTAAGTTTAACTACTTAAGAACAAAGGAAATATACAGGAAGATTCAGAACTCATCTAAAAAAAAATGTTGCACAGGGCACAAATATAATTGAGCCTCATATATGATATGCCACACTGCTGCAATACGTCATGGACGCCCTGGACCTCCCTCCCTTCTACTATTAGGTTGCAAATTTCCCATTTCACGGTCGCGATGCACTACACTTGCACTTACTGCACACCGAGATAATCCAACAACTCCGAGTTGCTATACAGATAAACAATTTTTGACACTTGAAAAAGCAATGTAAACACTCACCTCACAAAAACCTTAATACTATAAGTAATCGGATTTCAACATTCGGAATCGCCTGGCAAGAGCCGACAGTAGCCCAGAGATGTGTAAAAATTGAAAATACTACTAATTTTTTTGGATAAATTGTGAATCGCCCTGCATTCTTAATCTTAAGCAATATTTTGCAAAACACTAACTGGAAAAACCATGCATGGACCACATTTACTAACATGCTATGGAAATGCAAGAGCCAAGCATATGCTAAAGTTAATGTATGGTTATACTTTTTGTTAAATGCTTATGTTGGGCGCCACACATCGGGGTCTTCCATCAGTGTAGTGTGATGGTCAGTATGACCGAAACTGGTAGGCGACGTAGCCATTTGTGGAGACGCGGCGGCTGCCATCTCCTGTCTAGATGCTCTAAATGATAAGGTTAGAAATGGAACACAAAAATACATATACACATGTAAATGCACGTAACATAAATAGTCTATGACATATTTTATATTAAATTAAACAGTATGTATCGAGAAAAAATATATACGGTGCTTTTTATACAGTTTTCATGCATATTTTGAAGCTGTACCAGTTGTTAGCTTTGCCTGAACGAAAATATGGTACAAATACAATTGTGAAATCAATAATTATCAATTAAAATATATTTATAATTTTTTTAAATTATACTCAGTCTTCAAAAATCTAGAAAGTGGCTCATAGATAATACAAAAGCACTATTAGTATAAAGCGTATAAAATATAAAATGATTTTTATAAGATGCTGCTCTCTATGCACAGCGATAGGACTGTGGATACTACTAAGAATCAATCAAACTGAAGTCCAACGTATTCTGTATCTTTAGGGCATTAGGAAAATGCTTTTTCAGTATGTGTAAACCGTGCATGTTAGTACTTGATTTAGCTGAAGCTAAAAGCCCCAATAGAATACAAAAATAATACAACTGTAATGTTTTGATACACAATAATATCAATTACAAATGGACCAATTTCTGTTTTAATAAACGATCTGTTGGTAAACGACCTAAACTAAGTGATGAACAACAGATATTAATAAGAAAACATGTATGAAGGAAAAATTAAGAGAATTTTGTGCATCTGGCAAAAACATAACATGGATGAAAAGAAGGTAACAAAAGCCACACTGTAAAGTGACAGTCAAAGAAAGTGTGAGAGTAAAATGAAAGTGTGATAGTGAATTGAAAGTGTGACAGTGAAGTGAACGTGTGACAGTAAAGTAAATATGCAGCAGTTATGTGAAAGTGTGACAGTGAAATGAAAGTGTGAATGAAACAAAAGTGTGACAGTGAAGTAAATGTCCTGTTATTTTATTAAAAAACAACAGTGAAGTTTATTATGATTCTAGTGTGACATGTACCAATTTTAGTGATAATCTTTGTTTAAGATAATTATTATAACAAAAACAACACACATTTTTATTTTCAAAAATATTATGTTGCAAGAAAGCTTTTTGAACTTTACTTATTTAAACTTTTAAATGAAGCGACAAATACACTGTAATTAGGTAGTATAAGTGGTTCATTTTTTGTTCAACTTAAGCTGATTACCCAATAAGTTCTGAAGAAGTAGCTTTATACAGGGTATTTCTGAAATAACTGCATTCCTTAAAAAACAAACAAAAATTAAAAAAATTCCACCTGTGGTTCAAGATGAAAAAATTGTCATACCTGAAAAACAAACAAAAACGCACTTATTTCAAAAACCCTGTATATTAAATATTTTAGATTTTCATAATAAATATTCATTTTAAGTGTAAAATAACCATAAAAAAAATCATTTTGTACTTACTTTCTGCCTAAGGCCATCATTCCGTATAAGATGCCAGTGGCAAAAATTAATCCTGATCCAAATATGCTGCTAAAATTTGGATACAGTACTATTGCTGGTATTGCTAGTCTAAAATGAAAATAAAAAATTAATAACACAAGCGTTTGTGTCACACTTTACTTAACATTTACTTTATTGAAAAAAGTAACTACAATAAATTTTCCAACAATTATCTATTATTAAATCTCTTATAGTCAATATATTTTCTTTATTGTAGTAAATCATCAATCCCATATAACTATTTCGACAATATCCTGTGTCAACAAATTATAAAAAATAAACATTTTTTAATTATATTGTATCTATCTTTCAGGATTAGAATTTAAAACAAAGAAAATTGCAAGGAATTTTCAAAACTAACATCTTTAATAAAATTGAAACATCCAGAATATTAATGCTAGGAGTATAATTAGAACTTAAATTAACAACTTCCCGTTTTAAATTGATAGAACTGTCGCTTTAATACATTTTATTTTAAAAGTAAACTTAAAACCGTAACACTGGATTTTCTCAGTTTTATGAGACTTATTACGTTTTGAATTAATAGATCAAAAAATAAATACTTCTTAAGTTTTTAATTAACATCTGTATCTATAGTCAAGCACACAGTTTGTTTATTAAATATCATGTTTCTTATTTATTTAATTTTATTAAATATCATATTCATACCCTTGAGCAGTTCTACATAAGGTTGTATGTTATACTCCACATTAACCTGCGTCACATACTCTTTAAAAGTTTAAGGAAAATAGCAATTTTGATATTAATTATAAAGACAATGTATCTCACTGAAAGATATTTATATTGTAATATTTCAAGCTGTCTTCTACATATTAGTTACTTTAAAACTTAGTTCTATATAAGTAAGTATATTCATTTAGACAAAAATAAAACAGCAATACCTAGTATAAAAACAATTAAAAACTACGCCACAAACAAAATAAATGCCATTCACACAATGTTAAGAACAAATAACACAAAATAATTCTTTTCTCATCTTGGTGAAATTTATGACAGCATTTTAGAATTTATCTTAGTATGTATTTTGACTAAATGTACTGTTATAAATCACTCAAGTATAATCCAAGAGATAAATTTTACTGATTGTACTCACACAACATATGCCAGTGCTCTATGCCAATACGGCTTCTTATCAACCCAGTCACTGAGTCTTTGTACATGATCTATAAACATACAACAGCAAGGAGCTTCACAACAAATCACTAGAAAACCAGCTATAATTTGCCATACACCACTGAGAAGATCACTAACACCTCCAAGAATTATTCCTGTACTATTCCACACCCCCAAGAAAATAGCAACTGTAAAATAAATGGTTTAAATTTTCTAAGTCATAGAAATCTCACTGTCTAGTAAAAAAACTCACCAGCACCTCCTACAGTTCCAACCCCCCTGCCAGCAAATTTCAACCACCAGGAGACATCATCTTTAGAAACAGGATCCTGTCCTGGTCGTGCCATTAAGGCCGAGATTTTGTCTTGAAACGACTAAAAATAAAATTTGAAAGCATTTTAATACACTTAATTTCAATTATAACTTACCATTTTGTTAAACGTAGGATAATCCAACTGATACAGCTGTCAAACACGTAAATCCAATTCCAATATCCAACAAATGTCAGATGTGTCGTCATATGTCAAATCTGTAATCGCAAGGTTGCCAGCTTTAGCATAGAGAAGCAGAAACATTTACGAAAAGACAAGCGAAATAAGGCGATAGATGAACCTAGTTATATGTTTTGTGAATGGAACGCTCTTGTTTTGATTTTCAAATTTGTTTGTTGACATTTGACTATATTATTTCTCAGGACTTACGCGGGGTCATTGCGATCGATAGCGTCAAATCTAAGAGCCTAATTTATAAAATAAGATATTATTTAAACTATTAGAATGAAGTAGTAGAATCATGCTGTGGTAGAATCATAAATATAATAAATAATAATGATAAAGTAGTTATTTTATTAGGTATATCTGCGGGCGTCTATCGCAATTCTCTCTAAAACTGGATCATAGAAAAAAGCCATATTTTGATAGGTAGATCGCTGCTTTGGTTTATCGATAACAATGCGTATACGAGTATATAACCAATGGTTTTTTCATTAAAAGAAAGCTATTTTTGACTGGCTTTTGGAAATTACATTTTGAACATGAATAGAAATTTATTGACTTTGGAGCCAACAAATATCTCAAACAGTTAATTTATAAATCACAGGGAGATATACTAGCTAGCGACCTCTAGCAGATATAGAAGGAACTTAAAATGTAACAACAGTGACGTCAAAAACTTTCTGTTTAAATTCAATACAAAATAATTAATACACCTATTGACACCCTGTATCTTTTTAGCCATCAACTTTTGACTACGGTAAGTTTGGCAACATCGTACCACCACAGAATAAACGAACTACCTTTATCTGTGGTACCACTTTGTCATCGGGAGGAACTGTACTGTAGGTTGCATTTATTTCCTGACAAATAAGAAAAATAATGAATTATCATTGTTTTCCAAAAACATACCCCCCCCCCAGTATTTTTGGAGTACAAATGGGGCGTCCTATATAATCACTGGTACCTCCGGTACCTCTACTCTACATATTGATAGGATAACCAATGACAATTGAAAACAGGTAGGTATAAAAAAGGATTTATTCAATATGTTTTTGTAGAATAGAAATTATTCACATGTACTCATTCATAAACAGGGTCAATTACAAATTTATATACATTTTAGAGAAACACTACACTATTCAACCATTAAAATAACATTGGTGCTCTTTTCAATTATAAATTATAGTCCATTGAGATAAAAGCAAATCTTATCCATTAACACCCTGAGCTTGTGAATTTTGATAACTAAGTACTTGGGGATTTTGTCTTACTTGAGCCACATATTCTTCAGCCAAGCAACACGCCTGTTCGATTTCATAATTTTGAGAAACTAAAGCTACCCATTTTGCTTCTAAAGCCTTTAATTGTTCTCCTCCCTTTGTTTGTAATGACTTTCTCTGCCAGTTGACTTCTTGTAGATGTTGCCTTAATTCCGCTAATTTTTTGGAGGCTAATTTTTCTGAATCCGTTAAAGTCTGCAGATATCGTTGCCAAGCTGGACAGCAATATTCTAACATAAGTTGTAAATTTAATATTCTGACTGCTTGATGTTCTAACTGCGCTTGCGAATTGTCTACACATTCTATCCAAGCACCCACTTCATTCAGTTTGCCTGTAGGTGGAGGAGGCAATTCATAACGTTTCATTGAGAGAGTCTCCATCGGTAAACGATTTTGAAGTCTTTCAAACTCATTATGCATTATAGGTGTTTCAAAAGATGAAACGTTTAATGGTGGTAGATGTTCTAAATAATTTTTTGTGGGTCTGTACCTTCTGCATTCTTCCTCAACCATAGCAAAGGCCTAAAATATACATTTATTATTAATAAAAGGATTATTTTATAACTTTAAATAATACATACTGCTTCTCTAACTCCTGGTTCATCATATCCTTGATCAATATAAGGCAGAGCGTCTACCACTACTTCTCCAGCCATTATGATTTACCTGACAGAAAAAATTAAAATGACTTACTAAGAAGAACAGAACGGACTAGAACGGAATAAAATATTTATTTTCAAAAAATATATAATATTGTTTTATTGACACTATTTTTCATAATCTGAGTTTGACACACTGACCCTAGAAAATATGACACTGACTGACACATGTTTGACACTTGACATCCCCCTGCCTGATCATAGACTTCTAAACGGGAAGGTTCCTGACTCTGACGTAATCTTTACAAAAAAATAAATTTAAATACACAGAACATCTAAAGCACGCACTACTAGAGCAAGATCACTACACAGACCATTAAAATTACACTTGATTAATTAAATAAGAGACAAAAAAAAATAGTGAATATCTTATAGATTTTGTCTTGACTCTTTGTCACCTTACCATAAAATATCTTACGGAAAAATATAGCACAATTTTATTTAGGTCTCCTATGACGTCACCGCTATGATTACAGCACTACATAAAGTGCTCTAGTGCTATAGCTATGATGCTCTGACCACAGAAGATAATAACAATTGTTATTATCTTCTGTGCTCTGACCATAGACTAGACTTAAGATATGTTATGATTGATTTGCTATGATCAACTCTGTCCTATGTTCTGTGCTTTTTCCTGCATTTCTTTTACATTATAAATTTTCTATGATTGCATTGTAATTAATAATGGATGAAATTACTGAAAATGGTGAAGTGGAAACTTTAATTTTAGCTGCTGCCAACGCAGACTCCGGACAATATAATAGTGAACCCGAGGAAACTGAAAATACCAATGAATTGGAAATTGCCAACAAAGCTATTGTAAATATTGAAAAAGATGTAAATAAAAGCAATAATTGTAGGAAAAGAAAATATGAGGATGAGGCTGATATACCGAAAAAACTCAAAACAGCTGATGGCTATGCGGCAGTGGTTGCTACACATTACAATCTTTTAGAAGAAAAAGGCCTAGATGAACGGTCAAAATCACGTATTGTGTACTTAAGAAATTTTCATAATTGGATTAAGAGTATGCTTATAAATGAATATCTCACTAAAATTAAAGACAGAAAGAAACACAATGCTCCACTTAGAGTTCATGATATGTGTTGTGGTAAAGGTGGTGATCTCTTGAAGTGGAGAAAAGGCGGTATTACCCATTTAATATGCAGTGATATAGCGTCAGTTTCATTAGATCAGTGTAAGGCTAGATATAACGATATGAAAAACAGAGGAAATAGAGATAGGGGATCAGGCAATATTTATTCAATTGAGTACGTATTAGGTGACTGTACTAAGATGCGACTGCGAGAAAAATATTCCGATCCTTCACTGAAATTAGATCTGGTTAGTTGTCAGTTTGCGTTTCATTACAGTTTTGAGAGTCTGCCACAAGCAGAATGTATGTTGCGTAATGCTTCAGAATGTCTTCAGCCTGGTGGATATTTTATTGGTACAATACCTGATGCATATGATCTCATAGCTAGAGCCAAAAGATATGAAACTAACACATATGGGAATAAGGTTTATCAAGTGACTCTCGATTTTGATTTAAATAAACCAGAATTATTTGGGGCAAAATGTGACTTTCATTTAGATGGTGTCGTAGATTGTCCCGAATTCTTAGTACATTTTCCCACATTTGTTAAATTAGCTAAAAAATTTGGTCTTAAATTGATAAGTAAGGAGAAATTCTACGAATTCTATGAAAGGATGAAATCAGAGGGCAGACAGTTACTGAACAATATGGCGGGTTTGGAAATGTTTCCACCAAATAGTAGTGCAACATTAGTTGGAACAGATCCAACTGATTATATTCATGCAAGTGAATTTATTAAAAAAGAAGGGAAGGACAATCTGCACATTGGAACATTATCCAAATCGGAATGGGAGGCTTCGTGTAAGTTAGTTTTTAGTTGTAGTTGATTGTATTTAAAATGACCAAACATTCGTCACTGTGACATATAATCCGTCATTCACATTCTGTGTTCATTTAAACTGTCTATCATTGACATTTGTTCGTCACATCAAACCTTTTTGTAATCTCTTTTTACATAAAATCACATTGCGTATGCTTACAAAATGTTTCAGTTAGATCCTGTTTTTACTATTATTATTTTGATTATATTTTTACAGCAAAAATTATTAGTTTTCATGTGTTTTTAGTTTATCATTTGACGTATGACGTGTGTACTTATAAAGTTAAAGTACCTACTAAATGTCTATTTCTCAGTGTTTAAGTAATCCAGGTATTTATATCTTAAAATTCACGTTAGTTTTTTATTAATTGGGTTTAAATACTACCTCTGAAAAAGGTACCCCCAATACACTATTTTTTTTCCAACTCTATCATTTGGATACTAAAAATATGGTCATTAACTAAAAATGTGGTCTCTCTAATTGTATTTATCTCATACAATAGTAGACTTATGAGTTGAAGGAAAGATCCATTTCTCATTAAATATCTCGTACATAGACTAGGTACTGCCTCTCCATTATAAAGACAATTTATAAGGTTCTCTTTTGATGTGCTACTCGACCACCAATAAAGTTTTTAAAAATATCACCCTGTTTAATTTTATTGTATAATAGAATATAGTTAGTAACGTATTTATTTTTTGCAGCTATGTACACTACCTTTGTGTTTGAAAAGGTAAAAAACACATGGAACACCGATGGAACACCAATTTACGATATATAACATTAAATGTGCTAGCTAGAATTAGTATACTTAATAACATCTTGTTTTCTATTTGAATTTCTTGTTAATCGCGTGCCTAGTTATATCGTATTAATTTATAATTGTATATAAAATGTGGAATGTGGTATTTCACACTGTATTTTTATTAAATTTAGAAATCAGGAATCCATATTTTTACTTTTTTCAGTTCATCTTCATAATCTTTAATTTATTAAAATCATTAGTAAAGGTTTAAGGTTTGTTCGCATGGACGCAAAATTATACGCAATAATAATTATTTAATGCCGTAAAAGTATCAAATATTTGCGATTTTTGTCAACTATTGTATCACTTTCATCATAAAATTGTCATGGTAGATTGCCTAGATTGATTGTCTAACTGTTTTATTCGCAAAATTTGAGACTTTCCCGCCATTAAACAATTTAAATCAAAAACTGCAAAATTTGAGCGCATTTCGCATCCATGAGGACAGAGCTTAAAACTTTTCAATCATTTGTTTTGTAGAATTATTTTTGGCTGATCATAAATCTCACTAAAGATCTGCATAAATTTTATTTTCTGAAAAACATTTTCTTTTTTTTTAGCAGTATTGGTGAATTTGCTAAAATAGTAATACTTTTTTTATAATGGATCTTGGAATCCATGCCATTACTTAATGAATCATTTTTGTGCTCACGATAATTATAACTGATACAAACACATTTTTTTAGTTTTCACCCAATTAAATTTTTCTTAAAGTTTGAAATGAAATATTAGTATTAAATTAATAATATATCTTCAAGAAAAATTTTGTGGGAACTTAAAAAACTGTATCGGTTGATTATGGAAAAAAATATTGTGCACATCTAGTTATTAAACTCGCTTATAACGACCAGAGATTAATGTGCTTATAGTTATAACAAGCAAATTTAGAAATCCTGCAAATGCTCGTTATAATCGACTTTTACTAAATATAATACCTCTTTGAGATGTCAGAGGAAGCTGCCCCTATTTCAGTTTTTACGTCACATATTTCATCGTGTTTTTGTGAGTAAATAAATCAATCTTATATAGTGATCATTCTTCATTGGCCCAAACATTCTCTTTGGTATAATTTTTATAAAATATGTATTTCTATGATCTAATGTTTGACTACATGGAAATGCCTCATTAAAACTACATACTTACAATTTTATATGACTTACTCATTTATATAATATTTATAAAATAAGTAAGTTTTGAATTTGGTAAATAAAAAGATTTTAAATAGCATTAATTTCTTTTTGTATTATTTCTTTACAGCCCACACACTAATTTAATTTTACAAATTTATTAGAAAAATTTGGATGTGAAAAAATTATGTTTTTATTAGATTTCCGAGGTTACCGAAGCTTTACAGAAATGTTACAAAACCCGGGAGTTTTGCTCTTTAACAAGATAGACTGAAAATGAACCAAAACGCACATGCACTGCTACTTCGTTTCTTGAAAACGTATGATAACCATATAAATTGTGTCGATTCGGCAGCCGAGTCAGCACAAACCTCTGTGTGTGACGCCTCTGGCTTTAAATACAATTTTTTTTATAAAATATAAAAAAACTAATTTTTAAAGAAATATACAGAGGTGAACTGATTTAAGTCTTGAGTTTTATTTGTTCAGCCTTATTTTACATTGCCAAGCAAACTTACCTATTTTACACAATTATACAAGGTGTCCGAGAAAAATTGGGAAATGTCTCAAATGCAGATAGAACATGAAAAAATTAGATGACAAGTTCCTATAAATTTTTCCCTACGAAGATAGTGTCCCTGAAGGACGTCGCTGGTAATTGTTTTTTCTTGAATCATCTATTAAAATTCAATTCTGTTACATTTTTTTGAAATTCTATATCAAATCATTCTACATTCATCAGTAGTTGAGGTAGGTAGGTATCCAGAACTATTAAAAACACTCGCATGATAATTTATTGAAATTTTACATAAATTATATGATTACATCATATGCTACGAAAACGAAGAATATTAAAATTACTGATTTTCGTGACCACATGATTTTGACAGTAATATTTCAAGTTCAAAGTTGAATGCTCTCTTCTTAAGATTACCATTTTCAAATATTGGCGGGGAAAGGTTATTGCCTTCCTCCAAGCCTGCGCATAAGGGAAAATAAATACTTAGCCAGAATACGCGTTGCTTTCTCCTTTAGTGAGCTTGTTCGAGAAACGGCTAAGTTTATAAGTTTACTAGTGCAATCTGTGTAGTTATGGATGTAGAAAACTCTGCTAATGAGGGTAATTCGAGTCCTGTAAGTATGAAATTAATTGTAAAATCTAATTTTCTAGCAACGTACATTAATGGAAAGTCGGATATTTGTGAAATAATGCTAGTTTACTGATTACATTCTATCACAAAGCAAAATTTTTCTAAGTCCTAAAATGGCGTCAGAAACTAAGTCCCACGTATTATGCTGGTAGTGAACACACGTTTATACAGTCTTTGATATTTATGAAATTACGTGTTTTTAACGTAGTATAAACTTATTATCGTGATCTTTTGTAAAAATTTTATCGTAATTAATACACTACTTTCACGTGCTTTTTTATTTAGAGCAACAAAGCCAAAGAACATAACTCGGAGCCGAACCATGTGAATGGAATAAACGGATATCCGGAGAAACATAAAAGCCATAAGTCTGATCACAAAGACAAACATAGAGATAGGGATAGAGATAAGGATAAAGATCGAAGCAAAAGCAAAGAACACAAGAGTTCCAGTAAAGATAAAGATCGACATCACTCTAGTTCTAAAGACAAGGATCGTCACAGTAGTTCACATAAATCCTCCAGTAGAGATAAAGACCGTAGTGACCGTGAAAAGGATAAACACAGGGACAAGGATAAGGACCGTCACAGGGATGAAAAAAAGTCGAGTTCTTCAAAGGACAAGGACCACAAGAGTTCCCATGATAAAGAACATAAATCAAGCTCACGGGATAAAGACAGGGAGAAAGATAAAGAAAAGCGTGACAAGGACAAAGAAAGGGATAAGGAAAAAGATCGTGATAAACACAAACACAGTTCTTCGAGAGATAAAGATAAAGACAGGCATAGCAGCTCGAAAGATAAACATAGAGACAAGGAAAAAGACAGACATCACTCTAGCTCAAAAGACAAAGATAGAAAGGATAAGGAAAGAAAATCTGAAAAGGAAAAAAATTCAGGTACAATTTAAATAAAATTTGCTAGTATCAACACAATTTATTTTAAATCGGAAATCATCGAACTCACAGGCTTTTAAACTTTATTTCTATAACCTGTACCTCTTCCCTTTTTTGGCAGTTTGCATTTCTATACAAATTAAAACGGGTTAGGATAGTTGTCATAGATGTCGAAAATTTTCAGTTTTTTTAGAAATACACCTCATATATTTCAGATATCAAATACTTAAACTACTCAACAATTTAAGACAGGTTAGGATAATTGTCAAAGATGTCGAAAATTTTCAGTTTCTTTAGAAATATATCTGATTTATTCGGATTAACGAGTAGAGTTGTGTCTTCAAATTCTAAAGACATGCAATTTGGTAAGAGTTATATTATACTTTGATATAAAGAAATATCCGCACCTCATAGAAAAAGTTACATAGATATATCTTT
>CM046723.1:1637223-1675776 GCA_025584915.1 Monochamus saltuarius | reverse complement strand
AAGGGATGAGTAATTGTGGTATCAACGCAGGTACCTGAAATAATAAGGTACCTAAAATACAGGTTTGGGGAGATGTTAGCTTAGGTTAAGGTGCTACGAGGACTCCTAGGGAGTTTGCAGCACACTGGCTCAAATAATTTGTGTATGTCGTTTGAAGACAGGTGGAGTTGCTGGGAGAAATTGATATTACTATCTGTACTGTCATCTGTCAAACAACACCATTTAGTTCAGCTTCAATTTCGCAGCCAGTTGTTTTTTTTTTTTTTTATATGATTTTGTGCAGAATGGCAGTCAGTATTTTACATGATAGGTGTGAGAAAGATTTGAGCCCAATGGGTGCCACAATTATTCATGATATGCGTCTTGTGGATACAGCCATTGATGAAACCTAAATATATTATTATCAGCCGTCAAGTGACATTAAAAACCATGGATTCCAGATGAAATTGCTTCAAAGATGGCAAAAATGGTCCCATCAGAAGAACTGGCTGTCAAATAAAACTAACCTATGAGTCAGTTTGAAATTTACTACGGCAACATTTGATAGATGGCAGTACACGACAGTAATGTCAACTTACTTCACCAATGCCATCTGTTTTCAATTACAGGTACTTAGTGATCGACCCTCGTGATAGTCCAATAGTAAAAAGTGAATCAAGTGGCACGAAAAATTAAAAATAACAACGATGTGACATATGCTATTCGTAAGAACTAGTTTTTTTGGAGAAAGATTTTTGTGTTATTTTAAAAAAACTTTCACAATTTTGTGGCTTTAACAAAACTGTTGAAGTTATATCGCAAAAACTTAAATAATAATTTTCAAATCGCTATATCTGAAACATTTACATCAAGTTATTATTTTCATCAGTCTCTTTGCTCAAATTATCTGTATTTAAAAAGACACTGTACTGTAAGTATAAAAATAAATTTCAACATGGTAAATAATTACTTACCTGCAGGTACATTCATATTTCTGTCTTCTGAATCCCTCGGATTTGTAGGAACAACCGATGGTGACGCTTTCTGCACAACCAGAAAAGTGATGGACGGTTCGTAACCATCCACTTGAAGTTTTTACAAGCCGATCTTATAGTTTCTAATTTCGGCATTTCTAACTTGGTCAAACTGACCTTCGGAAACGCCATCTCTGAAAAACACAATTCTCTCAGGTTTAACTTTTGTTTTCATATAAAAATATTTTAATTGCTCAACAGTAATCGCTTCTAAATCTTCTATGATTTCGACTTTCGTGGTTGTAACCGCCAACATATGTTGTACTGAAAGCCTTCGGTCGTGAGATGCCGTTACGGCGGCAACACTCGGGATGTTGACAGCATCAGGACTTGGATGTGTCACATCTGCCCCCATTATCATGCATGGCCTACTCATAATCGGTGGGCGATTCAATAAAAAGTGGTTCGTTCCATTTAGTTTACTATTGACTTTTAAAAGAATGTTAATAGCGGTCTGCGGATTCATTTTACTCAAAGTTTTACTTTTGATGCATTGTGTTAAACAGCCAACGTTAATCTCCGCAGCTGTTTTTACAAAAGAATATTGTGGCCCGCTATTAGGTACGATGACAAAAATAACGTCATAGTTCTTTTCTTTCTTTGTTTGAAAATATTTTCTTATATCGTGGATGCTCTGGGAGCCACTGATATGATCAACGGCTTTTCAGCTTGCGCTGTGATATTCATTCCACTAGAAGCGCCATTCCTGAAAATCTGGAAGACAATTTATTATTTAGGACTATTTATAAGCATAGTCGGGTTTCAAAATAGTAGAGAGTGACTCATTTTATAAAACCGGTCATTATTATAGCAGTCAACACAGAGAATATGCTGTCTGTACATCTAATATATAAAATTCTTCAGTGTTAGACGCCATACTCCTCAGAAGTGGCTTGACCGATTTTTATGAAATTTTATATGTATATTCGGTTAGGTCTGAGAATCGGTCATAATCTATTTCTCATACCCCTTAAGTGATAAGGGTGGTCCACCCTAAACATTTTTTTTTATTTATTGGACAAGTTTTATTTTTTATGATTGGCATTAAAAATACATACAACCCTTAATTTTTACCCTTCTATGACAAACCCTTATTTTTTAATAGCCATTTTAGTAATTTAATCATTTTTAACCTTATAACTGATCGATTATCACTAGATCAGTTATCCCCGCCAGGCGCCTACCGTGTCACTTCTCACCACAAACCTAGAAAAAATATAGACAGTGTCGGCCCAGAGTAGGATCTATTTAATCTGTGGCGTCGGTTCATGATATAGGTCACGTGACAGGTGCTTTATGTTGGCGGTTGTGCAAATATGATGGCTGCATTGCAATATGAAATTAACTAACCTTGCTGTCATTTTAAATGTCATTAAAGAATGTGACATGAATGTGACCCATCACAGTAAACAAATGAGATTCACGCTACAATACAATCAACGTAAATTGGCATAAAAACCAAGTTTTAGTGATTCTGAACCTTTTAGGGCAACCATGAATTAGCGGTCGCAATATGACACTGGCACAGTCTATATTTTTCTAGGTTTGTGCTTCTCACCCAGTAAACAGCACAGAGTAGGGATGAGAACAAAGCCGACTACCAAAATATTCACTAGAAATAATTCATATGGCAAAACAACGCTTTGCCGGGTCACCTAGATTTTCATATAAAATTGTATATTACGCATACATCACAGAGCATACCTGATTACACAGCTTCTGCTACAGCAGATAAGCAGGCGCATATCAGAATGCACAATTTATACTGGTAATGATGCCGTGAGTCGATTCACTGCACGCTGCCATGGGTGTAGGTATGGAAAAAGTTCGAGTGTATCTTTCCGCTAATTTATTTGTGATTTCCAGTTTGTGTGTTTAAGAATAAAAATAATTCAAGCTCCACAGCGTGTTCTCAAAATTGTAAACACGTTAATTTAATGAGAGGAATATCAGATGATTAAAGACTTGTATGCAGGGATTAGGACGCGAGTAAAAATATGAGTGTAAGTGATGCGGTTGAAATATGTAGTTCGTTAAAAAATATCCGTAAGTAGAGTATATCGTGCAATAAAGAGTGGAGTAAACTATTAAAAGTGCTAGATTCACACAAAATCTCAATTTATTTTTGGTAATTTTGCGTTTGTTGAACCCTTGTCAAGTAGTACGCCTTTGGAATCATGTCTCCATAACCTCACCAGCGGTACTCATCTAAGAGCTGTGAATTAGTCACTCTCTATTACATTGTAAGTCAGGTACAATTATGTATACCTACCTGCTCCAAACTTTGAGAGGTCGTCTGGTCTTGCCGGTCTTCTGTCCACACAGGCTATAGTCCATCTATTAATAGTTACTCCTGCGAAAAATCTTTCGCCTCTCCACACACCTTTGCTAGGTTGCACGGTCTTTTTGATTTGCGATACTAAACCGGGTGGTTGAAGGATTCTCGCTTGTAATTTCTCAAATTCGTTTCCAATAGAAAAGCCAAACTCTCTAACAGTCGGATCGGCATTATGGTTGGCTTGATGTAAGGCAGTCATTATTTTGTCTTTCCGAACAGCCGTGTTGGTTGCAGCATATTTTATCATTTTACTCGCTTGGTTTTCAGTCATTTTTCTCCTTATGACTTGGCCCTCCTTCAGACTGCACAACTCCAAAGGAAGCAGAATTTTGTTCTCGCGTTGCCGTGCCCCCACCCATAATGTTGGCAAATGCGAATATCGCAATCGGTAGTTCTTTTGCTTTTCAAAGTATTTTTCTATACTTATTTGCTCTCCACTATCCAGTTTAAATATTTTGTCTTTGGGCGCCACGCTCATTCCGTTAACGGAATATACTCTTCTTGTCGCTGCATGACCAGGTATTTCGTAACACACCTTCAGGGTTTTTATGAAATTGTTCAGCGTGTCGAGTTGGAATCGAGATAACGGCCTAGCCAGGTCTTCTCTCTTGAACGGCTGATAATAAGTGTCGAACAATTCAGGTAAAACATCGAGTAAATTCGAATTTTTAGGGAAAGCCTTGTGGGCAACATCTACATTCAAAAATGGCTTCCATCCTCTTATCGCAGAGACTGATAAAAGCCGTTATACATTTCCATGCCTCGCCCAGATCTATAATTGTTCTAGGCTTGACGAAGAAACTTCTACCGACGGGGATGCACGCTTGTGCTGGGGCACTCAGAAAACAATATCGACAACTTGCAATGCCTCTCTTAGAGTTTGAGGTCTTAGTAGGTCTCGTAAAGGTGTCAGATCAACTTTATTGGCAAATTTAATTTCAACTTTGAATTTTTTCTCTGCCTTCTGAATCTTGGATGACGATTTCATCTGCAATAAAGTCTCCAAAAGGTAATGGTTTCGAACTGTAGAGGTTTTTTCTGCCGTCAAAGGCGGGATAACGGCTGTTGTAATGCTTTCTTGAAAGGTTTCAAGAACACTCCTAAGAAGGCCCTTAGGCAGGTCCGGGACCAAATTCAAATGTATAGCTGACGTCAATGTACCTAAATTCAATGGTATGTGGTTTGTTTCGACAAGTATTTTTCTACCCTTAGTGCCCGGTTTAACAGGTATCTTCGATTCCATTGGACCCAATTGGGTGTCGCCTTGACCAGCCTCAATTCTGCTTGACTGCATTTCAGACACTTGCCTGGCCAATCCTAAACAAAAAGAACATAGATACTGCACCGTAAAGATATCAGTTACCTTAAGACATAAGAGACTAAAGATATTTAATTGCAAATAGCATGGCACAGATAAAAATCTACCTTTTTCAAAAGAGAAAAAGGTGGACCTCTTTTAATCGCAGTAGGATAGTATGTTGTGAAAAATACATAATAAAAATATCGTGGTTCACTTGATATGTAAACATAAAGGACAGTCTGTCCTGCCATCAATAATATTCAGCAGTGAATCTCAATAATAGATTTTTAAATTTGTAATATATTTTACCTTCAATCTGAGCAGGTTGACTACTTGGCCCTGCAGCTGCACCTGTTTGCTGCGGTTGCTGTCTCTGGGGAGACTCTCGGGATTGTCCAGCTTGTTGAGCATGTGGCGCTGGCGAACCTCTTTGCCCACCTCGGCCTCCCCTCGACCTCTCTGTGGACCTTGGTGTGACTGCTGGCCCGGAGGACCCTGTGGCTGCTGATACCGTGGTTGTGAAGGTTGGGGAAAGTCTTGGTTGACCAACAAATTGAGGATGTGGAGATGGAGATCCTCGTTGCATGTCTTGTGGTCGCCTCGTCCCCTACCTCTTTGTGGCTGCTGACCTCTCTGTGGACTTTGTTGTGGTTCACCTTGAAAAGCCTGTTGTTGCTGCATAGGAGGACCTTGCTGCATAGGAGGACCTTGCTGCATAGGAGGACCTTGCTGCATAGGAGGACCTTGCTGCATAGGAGGACCTTGCTGCATTTGTTGATGGCCCGGAGGACCCCATGGCTGCTGTTGCCGTTGAGGACCCTGTTGCTGTCTTGGAGGACCTTGTTGTGGTTGGCCTTGAGGACCTTGCTGCATTTGCTGCGGCCCGGAGGACCCCATGGCTGTTGTTGCCCTTGAGGACCCCATTGCTGTCTTGGAGGGCCTTGTTGTGGTTGGCCTTGAGGCCCCTGTTGCTGTCTTGGAGGGCCTTGTTGTGCTTGTCCATGAGGACCTTGTTGCTGTCTTGGGGACCTTGTTGTGGTTGGCCTTGAGGACCTTGTTGCTGTCTTGGAGGACCTTGCTGGGGTTGACCTTGAGGACCCCGTTGCTGCTGTTGAGCTGGAGGAGCTCCTTGTGGTTGTTGTGTCTGAGGACCCCTTTGAGGCTGATCACCAGAGCTTGATTGTTGTTGAGAGCCCGATGGTTGCTCCTCTTGGGATTTTCCTTTTACCTAAAACAACATAAAATACTCTGAGAACGTGCAATCCATCTGCGCAGTCAACTCTGTCCATTGACGCTTCATGGGATGCGCTTAGAATTAACCGAGAATGCATTAGACGTCACTATTCTAATATAAATATTTGTAAGAAAATACATACTTATGAAAAGTCAGAAGTAGAGAAATTTTCCTGACAATAGTGTGTGATAAACGTTTGGAAACGTTTAGAGGAATAAACCGTTAATATCGGCTAGTAATTTCATTAAAACAAGAATCAGAATGATACAATATGGTTTACTATCGAGATTTGCTGATATAATCTAATGCTCATATTGATAACTAAAGACTAATTCTAATTAGTGATGGGCTAATTCAATTAAAAACAACCAGTAATTCAATTACTAACCAAACCTACCTAAAAGACAAATAATAGAATACCATTTTCAGTAGATATTTTCTACATTCATGGTGCTGCTCTTAGTTTATCATTCTTAGATGATCATGGTCATGTATGAATATAAAATTTCATTACGGTGCAATGCAAAACTAGGACCGTGTTTTGTTCAAAATTTCATTCATTTCTGTGGTTTGATTCTAAATATTGCTTATTGCCAAAATAATCTTAGCAGAAATAGTTGAACTGATTTATTTACTGTCAAAATGAGACCAGAGATCATTAATACATTATCAATACTCGTGAGAGCTGCAAACCTGTACCTCATTTGTGGTTGCACAATTTCAAAACAATAATTACAGACACGCTTAATATTTTCCGCATTTTCCATCACACTAAAAATGCAATTTTAATAATCAAAATGTGAATTAGTAATTATTAAACTGTTAGTGTCACGTTTGTTATTTATTCAATAGCAGTTGAATAGATAACATTCAGAAACCCGTATAAAAATATGGCTTACATAAATTTATCTGTTCGATAGTTATCGAATGTATAACCCTGGATGTTGAGAAACATAAGCAGTAAGCACATAAGAGCAGAATAATTTGTAAATTGCAGATTGATTTTCAGTGCTGCAACATGTTGCAATTCATATATTTTCTTTATTGTTTGTTAAAAATGTCCAAAGAAAGCTTTAACAACCAGACTAAATTGGCTTTAAATGTGTTAATGAAATAGAAAAAACATTTTTATATTGTTCATAAAAATATAATAAAACATTTATCGAATATGGAGTATAATAGTGACTTATCTGTACCTAGGGACTTCTACTTCTGTACAAAATATTCGCCATATATAATTTACAATAGTTTCGGAAATATGTACGTGACATATTGAAAAATATTAATAAATATTTGAATTATCTCATTACCTTTCTTTTTGCCTGCCATATTACGATTTAATTTCTACAATTAATTTCTTGATATTACAAACGACAATTTCTTAGCTCTATCACCTGTCAGCCTGTCACCGTCACTTTCAAGGAAAAATTGAAGATGAGATGATCAGTCATCACGGACCAGTGGATTGCGGATTAAAAATGGTCGCGTTCGCGTAGTCCATGGGATGGACCATCATTTGATGTCCATTATTTCACAGAACACCATTATTTGACCAATAACATGACCATTGACGCATTGACCATTTACCATTTGTCATTTTTCAAATTGTCAGACATATGTTGACAAATTTATTTATGTATTTGTATATATTTTAATTTTCTGACTTATCTATATAGAAATACGTCTTTGACTTAAAAATATTTGTTATTTATTGAACTTTGAACTTTGTATTTTATATATTTATTACTTAAATCATGCAAGTTAATTAATTTAACAGACCTACATATTCTTACAGTGCAGAAAAAATTACCTGAGAAGTAATACTACCTCATAGACTCTCTACTACCCTTTCTCTATGGTAATACTTTTAAAATGAAATTGTGAAGGTCTATCATCGACAAACAAACAATACCTGTAGATTATCTGAGAATGAGTGAAGCACGAAAATATTTTGATACTCTAAATTTGATCGGATCGTTGCTTTAGTCTTTTCTATTCCATGGATAATTTTTAGAGTCTTTAGGACAATTTATTTGAAAACAAATTTTAATAAGCTGTCTGGAAAGGTGAGTATCTTTTTTATCTTTTGTTTAGAATAGATTAATTTTTTTAATTCAATTTTAGGTTGTTGTTATAACTGGAGCAAGTTCTGGTTTGGGAGAAGCCCTTGCACATGAATTTTATAAGCAAGGTTGTCAAGTAGTTTTGTGTGCAAGGAGAAGACAAGAACTGGAAAGAGTAAAAATGATCTCTTACATTCCCATTGTCTCGTGCCTACACATCACCCTATTGTCATACCGTTAGATTTATGTGATACTAGTAGTCTATCATCTCACATTAATAAAATAATCTCTATAGCTGGTCAAGTAGATATTTTAGTAAATAACGGTGGAATATCACATAGGGGTACTGTAGTTTCTACCGATATTGAAGTAGATGAAAAATTATGAAAGTTAATTACTTTGGATCGGCTGCTTTAACAAAAGGTAATTTGGAGTTCTTACTTTATTTCTGATGTATTCACAATAAGAAATAAATATAGAGGATATAGACCTCTATCGTATTATTAATGATTTAAAAGGTGTTGAACTTAATAATACCACCAATACTATTCTTATATACTGAACTGTCACTCTAACATTTTAACCTGAAAACGGGCGATTTCTGGGACTAAAGTTTTTTCGTGAACCGTGAAGCGAAGTACTTAATATAATGTAATAAAAATTCTCTCTAAAACCTCTTAAAATAGTGTCCTTGAAACATATTTAGCTTTTTTAGTTTACCAGGGTGGGTTAAGCTTTACAACTTAATGCCTACATTTTTAGTAAAAGGATGTATAACATCTTGAAAATTTACCTATCTGTTTTATTTTAGCTGTTTTGCCTTCTATGATAAAACGACAACAAGGACATATAGTGTTTGTAAGCTCCGTTCAAGGTTTGGTTGCACTACCTGAGAGGTCGGCCTACAGTGCATCTAAACATGCTTTACAAGCATTTAGCGATAGCTTACGTATGGAAGTAGCCAGTGACAATATATTAGTTACCGTCGTTAGTCCAGGCTACATTAGAACCAAGTTATCGGTAAATGCTCTGACAGGTTCTGGCGAAACTTACGGACAAATGGACGCCGCAACTGAAACTGGGTACAGTTCAGAATTTGCGGCAGAGAAAATCGTCAAAGCAGTAGTTGAAAGAAAAAAAGGAAATGGTTATTTCAACATTGTTACCAAACTGGCGATATTTCTAAGAAAGTACTTGCCTTCTTTGTATTTTTTGGTAATGGCTCGCAGAGCTAAAAATCCTTGAGATTGGAAAGTAAATAAAATTCAACATAAAATAAAATTTTGTTTTTATTTGTATGCTCAGCACAAGACAATATTTCAAACTGATAACAGGAGTATTTGCAATAAGAAATAATTATAAATTAGATTTTAAAGGCAACAAAATACAGCAGAATGAGAACGGAAAAGGTAACAAAAGGATTGATTGTGCAAATGTAGGCATACGTAAATTTTGAGTACAACTTTTCATAATGTTAGTGTTTCAGTAATATCATCATACACGGTGCTCCACATAAGAACTGACACAAAATGCATATAGGTTGTAATTTAACCCCATTTTAGAGTCTAATAACTGTTTAGGGGTGCAAGTTCTATATATAGTTAAGTTTCGTTAAATTACAATATTTTGGACACCCCATATGCACCCGTTCTGTTCTGTACAAAAAAAAAAAAAGAAACATCTTATAATTTTTACAAGTGTGTCTCCATTTGAAACGGATCACAGTATATTGATATTTTATTGAATGGGTAATGGTGTTAACTATATTGTGATGTCAAATATTTTTCCAAAGGCACTGGCAGTTGACCCTTGAAATTGTAAACTGTTTACGTCTATTAAAAGATAAATTATTTCCTTAGGGAGAAAAGTCATTCTCAATCACGTCGCGTTTTCATAAAACTATCATTAATTATTTGTTTCCTGTTTGATATTTCATTCAATTTATTTAATACAAATTGCACAGTATGTAGGCAATCTATATGACAATTTGCTCATTAAAATTAAAAAAACTACCCAAGTCAAAATACGGAAAAATCGATGCACACATTGAAACATTGATAACGTCTTTATTTAAAATATCCAACTATCTTAGAATCCACATGTAATTCTATTTATTATAAATGCCCATAAAATGCGGCTATCTAACAACATTATTGCATATTCTACTTTGGTTTAATAAAACCGCTTTACTTTATTGTGCAATATAACCTATATATGCACAACGCTGCTGCGGTTATTGAAACGGTGCAGTGTAATATTTTCCGCCTTGTATCGTCTTTTTCGACTAAGACTACTGGAGACGCTGCCGTCAGTGCTCCTAATACTGGTAATCTTGCTAATTTACGTGGATTTCTTTCAACCTAAAAGATATTCACTATTTAAAGTTAACGAATTAAGCTTGGTTCAGAGAACTATGTAGTGTTGCTGGCAACATCCCCACCACCAGTTTAATTTCAGTGAAATATAAGGTCTGTTCCAACAGCCATCGAGAACTGGTTCAGAACCGTGAGAAATGTTTAGTGTTGCTGGCAACACTACGTGCGTTCTCTGAAGCTGGCTTTATAGAACATAAATAGTAACTTCAGATGTAATTTATATGGTGTATTTAATATTAAATTTAGTCAAAACTAACCTGATACTTTACACAGTGATCAAATTGCCAAGATGCAGTATACAGCCCTGTGCATAACACAGAGAATATACTTAGAGGAGCCTGAGGAGTAAAATTTTCTGGCCATACAAACCCTAGAATATATCAGATTATTAAAAAGTGTCCTAACAACTTCTCTGAATGAACTGAGATTTAATAAATGAATATACGCACCTGACAAAATCGAAGCAACACCTGAAACGACGGCAGTTTTATGTAAATAATTTCCAAAACTAATCCAACGAGCAGTCTCGTCTCCAAGCTGACTTGGTTCTATAATAATGTATGAGCAACAACTGTCTAAAGCTTTTTCTAATTCCATAGAAAAAAAAAGAGGTTAAAAAAATAAGTGTTCATATAATCTATGTTGGTTGAATGAAGCACTCTAAAATGAAGACAACTATTATTGTCCATATACGTAAATAAGGAAAATATTACCTATCCTCCAGCGTCCATTATAATGATATATAATTTATGAATTCAAATTCAGAAGTTATTTACAACTAATCACATTCACAAAAGTGACAAATTATTTCAACAAAAGTTAGGTTATAATGGTTACATTATACTTTGACTTTTGTCTTGTACTATGCAAGAAACATCAGACACTAAAATTTAAGCAATAATGAAAATTTATTTTTTTGTTATATAACGGTCAAGTAAATGATAATTTTACGTTTCATTTTAAAAGTACTGGCTCCTTAATTTGTGTGTCCACTGCACTTTGCACAACAAATAATTTTTCGTTTCTCACGTTTTTATTTTAACCTCTATGAGATTAGGTATATTTATATAGCAAAATGTTATAATAAAAATTAGGCGAATTCTTTTGCCTATATTTCAGGTTATAACCTTCAAAATCATGCCAGCTTATTGGCTTAATTTAAAAATTTTAAGCGGGTTTTCAAATTTGACCAGTCGAATTGCTGTGATTTCAGTTCATTACCGGTTTTCCAAAATTAGTGCTCGGATTACAGTTTCTGTCCTTGTCTCTTTTGTGACGAAAAGAAAATTATATGTTAAATCCGTAATTTGTCGTGCTGTCTAAAAAATCCTAAATTACATGAGCGAAAAACAGCTACAGGTGCTTTTTCTTTCACCTTTAATATTTTGCACTTTCTACACCAAACCTTTTCTTTTGGAAGTGTAAATTATAAATATACTTTCTTCTCTTCCAACGGAGTATTTGCATAAAAGAAGTAGCGAAATAGATAAGTGATCCGATGAAAAAACGCAAATCTGTTAATTTTACAGTAACTTAGTTTTTTTGAGTTGGTGGCACTAACGGGGCAACTTCACACCAATGAGTGGGAATATCAAAGTATGAAAATTTTTCGTCCAATTCACTGGAATGTACGATATGGAATGCGTTTAGTCCATTTGTGCATCCAAATAAAGGTACCAAACCTAGGAGCAGACAAAAGGAGGCACATGAAACTCAGCAAAGACATACTTTATCGGTTATGTATGTGGGTGCGAAAGAGACAACCATCTGCACGTACGATATGAATTGTGTTCTTAATTTTCCATTATTTTGTTTGTAAACACGTCATTGGCGTACAGTGTGGTTTCTTCTTTATCTTGTATCTCGTTAGTGTTATTCTTTGTGTATTTTTGTGGGTGTTGTTGTTGGAACATGTATTGTTTTATAAGGAACTGTAAAATTAATCAGAATATAACACGAAATAATTCTCCATATCCAGAATTCAATTTCATTTCAATTCGCAATCAGCTAAGCCCCTACTGCTCCGCCATTGCTAGAGGCACAAAACAAAATATGGCGCTGATCATAAATAATCCATTTGCGCAGCTTTTAGCGCATTCCAGTCATCATAATATAAAATTACATTTCAGTGGTCCAATTATATGATTTCTATGGTCCAATTACAAACATTCCGTTTTGGTTTCAATTGTTCGCTGAGATTAAAATGCAGTATAACCAACAGCTTACATTCAGGTTTCCTAGATGGCTGCTTTCTAATGCTTTATAAACTTCTCGTCTGACTATTTTTGAGTGTATAATGTAAAGGTTTCTGGCGCTTTATATATTTTATGATTTCTATGCATTTTATACGTAAAACTTTCCTGCCTGCTTTATTATTTATATAGGAACTTGTAATGGGTTGCATTGGTTACATAAGCTACAATTAGTACAATTTCATATAAACCCAATGTGTTTTGTAATAATTATGTGCTTTTATGCGATTTATGTCAGAATAATTAGTTAGAGTGCGAAAATTATGTTCTGGGGTGCCAAATTATGCACAAATCGCATAATTATGCGGCGATTGGCAGCACTGGCTAATTCGAGCAATTTGAGTTATAATACCTCAGTAAACGTACAATAGATGTCGTCATCCACTTCGCTATTTTTGCGAAAAGAAATATTAATTTTCTAAAAAATAGTCTAGGTGGCTCTGATGTCTATATCATATTTCATAATTTATAGAGGTGTCGCTAATGTAGCCCACGTGAATCTGTTGCTGTTTGCGACGTTTGCGTGCTTGCTGCTTGCTTGGTAGTGTATTATCATAGAAAATATATTATTATGGGGAATAGAATGAAATGTGAAATACCTAACTGAAACTGTCATGGTGGCGATGTCAAAATAAAACTTTTCTCCCTTCTCGGCAGAGGCGCTGATGTTACTGCATAAAAAATTTTGAATATTGACAATTCATAATTTTGACTTTTGACATTGCTTGTTAAATTCGTTTGGCGAGTTAGTGGCGTGTTTCTACTTTGGTGTTTTATTTTAAATATTTGCGTTATTCAGTACTGTTTTATATTTATTATGATTATCATTCTTTGATTTATACCTGTACTTAATTTAAAAATGGGAAAATCCGGCTGTGTAGTTCCGAACTGCCGTCCCAATGCAAGACATCGCTTTCCTTATCCAAAGGTACGCCTCGACGCATTCCTTAAGTGGTTAGAAGCTATTAAGAACCCTGAACTGGAAAACTTGGACCCCATAGTCGTTTATAAAATGTATAGGGTTTGTGACAAACATTTTCTTGAGGAGGATCATGTTACAAATAACCGTTTGACCATAACAGCTTATCCTCAGCTTCATTTAATTTCAAGTAAGTATTAGTTAGTGCATTGAGTCACAGTCTTTTGGTAGAAAGGGTACAAATATGAATATTTTTATTACATATGTAGAATAGTATAACTTCAACCTGACCAATTTCAACAATAGACAAAGTTATTATAAGGATACATTTTTCTTTTAGATATCCCACTGCGATCTTGGATCATACATAAGCCAGATCATTTCATGCTAATCGTGTTGTTCCTCAGGAACTTTCCCTGCAGTTATCCATATGCCAAATTCTGATCACACGACGTCAAACCACTACCTTTAGAGAATCTTTGTAGTTTAACTTCAGATACAGGATTTGTCACTTCTGGTGAGTTAAAATTTTATGTATGTACATACTACCTATTACAAATACAGTAAAGCCGTTTAAGTTTACCATTACCTCACAGCTAGTATGAACTAAGGGTAAATTTGCTGGTCAAAATAAGCTCTACATTCATACATAAATGTCTGATATACGGCAACCCCTATTGCAGGGTTTTGGAAATTGTTAAATTTATGATATTTACAGAGCCTTTGGGCATGAAGTATGTTACACGGTCCAAAATTTAAATTACAGTAAACTCGTATTAACCATCCCCGCAATGGCAAAGTTAAAAGGTTTTGCATAAATTTTGACTCTAAAAGAGATTTCTAAAGAACTATAGTTGATGATTGTTTCTCCATTTTTAATCATACAGGTAATGAAGTCCCTGGTTCTTCAGTAATATCTCGATGCCCTCTGCCCTCTACTAGTTCATATTCAAGTGTAGACAACAATTCAGCAAGAAGCACATCTGTGCACAGTAAGTAGATTCATTGTGAATATATTTGTGTAATATTTTCAATAAGTATGAAATTAAACTCGTTTAAATTTTAGAATGTGGAATTCTGAGGAGTATTGGTTTAAATAGAAAATTGTATGCGTTATTATGAAACAGGCTAAAGAAATTTTTGATAAACGAAGAAAGTATTTAAGTGCCAGGAATGATAATGTCATAAAAGTTATATAATGTGTAACTAAAAATAATAGTATATTACATACTTAGGTCACAGAATAATAAACAATCAGAACCGACTCAGAATCAGATGATGACTTTGTCAATAGGCCCATTTGGTAATTTTTTATTTCATATTCTGAAAGTTTACCCTTTAATTAGTTATTGTGTAAAAAACGTTTTTCCACTACTAACAGTAATATACGATTAGATTCTGATATTAAATATACTCATGACAAGAATTCAGACGAGTTACGCCATACGAACAAATGAATAATTCATTATATTTTCATCAAAATATTTAAAAACTGCAACTGATAGTAATAAAACTATATACTACACTAAAAGTTTGCAGTATATTTGGCACTAACTTCCAAAAATGATTGTTTTAAACGCGACCAAATATCGAAAATTAAGTTGACAATAAAAACAAATGTGTACCGTCAGCCGTAACGTAAGGCGTCCTGAATTCTTGAGGCGAGTATAGTCATTTTTCCTTTCATATATTTTGAAATATTAAGTAGCCTGGAAGTTGTCAAACTGACAATCAAATTTTAATAATGCAGGGATACACGTTATTTATAATAATTATGGTACAATAATTTACATTTTATAATTATTGTTTTAAGTTTATATTTGAAAAACTCAAGTTTGTTGTTCATATCTTGTTAAAAATATAGAAAAATTTTTGTTTTTATATATAAAATTATTTACATAGGGAGAGAAATATTACTACTTATTAGAAAAAGAGTTAATAATAATGCCGATTTCTCATGTTAGTGGAAAAAATGTTACATTTATATTTACTGCTCTGTTTTGTTATAATTTATTATTTTATGAAATAAATTAGTTTTGCAATAATGTTTCTTTTCTATAAAACATAATTTAAAAAATATATAACTTTGTTGGGGTTGGGGATATGTCTAAGAATATAAACATTTCATAACTCAATTTAATTTCATGTATTCAATAGGGTTAAAAAAATCTTTAAAAATTGAGAAAACTACTGTATATGAATATATAGGAAAATAATTTATTGTCACTAGATGGCGCTGAAAACAAAATGCGTGCATATTAGCGGCAATTCTATATACAGTTTCCGGGTATACAGTGTTGCCTATAGACCTGGGGAGTTCTGTGTTTTTGAAACTTTTCTCCCACATCACCAGGCGGCAGTGGCGACACAGATCTGGTTAAATACCAGGGACATTTACTTCTACACAGTACTATATTTTCTATGTGTATTATTTACTGCAAGACAGTGGGATTGATAAGTCTGAGCGGTTTATATTTTGTTTTAGTACGGATCGAACGTTGCGTGTAGTTTTACGTGCATTTGTTTGTAAAAGTGGCGTTAACATGGTTTTTGAAGCATAATTTTAGTGAGCATTGTGCGCGGTGGTATACCATGGCAGAGATTTACGGGTTTAAATTGGGCTTGTTTTTGAAGAAGACGGTTAAGTGCTTAAAAGTTTTTCTTTGAGTGAAGTGCAACATGTCGCAGTGCAAGAAATTTACTCCAAATATATTTCATAAAACGAAATGTTCTAATTGCTTTCGACAGAAAGAAGAACACTCTGCCGAGGCCCTGGAATGTAACCGGGTGAGTTCCGCTATACACACATTCCTATATACACGCACAGCTCTACTACTTATAACGTGGTCAAAAATAATTATGTGACTACATAATCATCTTATCATCGCAAACAGTGTTTCTTAATTTTCCCTGCCAGCGTAATTAGATAATTGTATTTTTACAAGAAATACAGGCGTGCCATTAGTTGCAAAACCTATATGGTAAATGTATAAAAATATATGCTGTGTAACTTTGAGATACTAGGTATTTTGTTTACATACAACAAAATTAGCATTTACCTGTTAGAAATACATAATTATTATCTGTATTTTATAGTCCTACCCAACTTTCATTCAACTCGGATGGCTTTTCGTTTTATAGAGTAATTCTTTAGGAATTTTACATGCACGGTTTTTGTTTTGGGAAATTATACATATGCAATCAACGTGATCTAGTAAGTATCTACTTACTGAAATTATTTTCGTTTTGAGTAATTTTGTATTGGTAGGATAGGTACAGGGGCTAACCATTTTTCTCAAATCTTTCTCCTGTCTTATTTAAACATTACCAAATTTAAATTTAACAAAAATGGAATGGATCACCTGTAAACAAAGGCGATGTCCCTTGAGTTGTAAATCTTCAATGTACCCTATCTTAGCTGCCTTACCAAAAATAAACTTGTTTAGTCTTGAATAGTAGGTACAACAAAATGTTAAAAGTAAACTCTTGGAGATTGTCTTGCAATTTGCACAGTTCTAGTTTCCCAGTTCATGAAAAACGTAGGTATTAATTATTTGATATTTACAATTTTCGTTTTCTCAAATTCATCAGTTTTAAAAATTAAACTGGAAATTGTGGAATGTTAATATTTTAATTAACATGCGTAACGTGATTAGTAGTAATAAAACGCTGCTATAAACTGCACATAACTGACATAAGTGACATAGCTTTTATTATTCTTATTTGGCGCTTGGAATTCCGAATATAATTTGTTTAGTCAGTCTGTTTTTCCGATTGTGCCGTGGTCTAGGTAATTGGCTGCCGCCAGTCACAAAATTAATATGCACTTTACTACCCGTAACTACGAATGTTTGACCTACCTATCGTTGTTGTTCTCGGTTAGGCTCTGTGCTACTAAACAAGTCGCCGCGCTCCACTATCGAAATTTTCGCAGACCTCGCATACGTGCAAGCCTTAAAACGAAAAATTTGTTTGCTGGGTCGCCTAGGTATAATATGAAATTTTTAGCGCTTTTGGTCCCAGTGTTAGTTATAGCTCGATTTAAGGCATTGTACAGAGATTTTCAGTTTTATTTCAAACTGTATCTATTAAACAAGTTGGTTATTCGATTGGCTATGACTATGATCGCTATGACTTGTATTAATACAGTGCTAATTCATTTTACTTTAAAAACACAGTTGCACATCCTTTACTTCTTCCACCCATCCTTATTTCAATTAATGTTATTTACCAAGTTATCGTGAAGCCATTGTCGGCAGTAAGCGAGAAACATTTAAAATTATCGGCAGTGCTGACATATTACCAATAATTGAAGTCTGTTCTCGACCAGTAGAAATCGTTATGACTCAGCAGTTTCAAAGTCGTACAAAAAAGTATGACCATATATGACGAGGCGGACTGGTTCACTGATGGAGTTTAGTTCAAATTAAAATAATTGCTAACAGGGACGGTATAGGTGCTGAATCAATGGATTTTGTAGTTCTTAGGATAAAAACTAGGAATAAAAGTATTTAAATAATTCCATTACTCGATTGCATTATTCTCAATATCTCAAAGATTTTGGGAACACATTTTTCTTATTTTGTAACGTAGAATACGTTGTTAAAGTTTGGCTAAATATGTTCGTTTCATTCTGTGTGAATGTGTGTATGTGGATTTGTTAGTGTTATATGTGTTTACCTCAAAATCAAAATAGCTGTTTCCAGTTATGAATTCAAGACAAACAAGAAGCAGAAACATTTGTTAGTTTGTAGAAACTGGACAAGACGTGTCCAAATTTTGTTGTTGTAACATCAGGTATATATAATTTTATTAATTAAAACCACAAATTATTTATTTATTTCCTTGGCAATTTCTTTCAATTTTTCAAGTAATTATAGTTTTCTTTTAGAAATAAGTTCCTTTAAACAATGTTCCATGTATATTAAGTGAACTGAAATACGTTTGTCGAGATCTTATTAAGAATTTATTAGATTCTTAGAAGATTTCAGTGACATCATTCACCATCTGGTCTTGAATTTACAAATAGGATGGTGGGCGATGAGGATTTCTGCTATTCTTCCCAAAGTTTTCAGAATTCGATGTATTGTAATTATTTTACCCATAAATACAGCTCTCTGTGTTAAAGAACACGTGTGAATGTATTAAAGTTAAAGAAACTTTGAGAAAAGTGCAAGGCAGGGTTGATATTGATTAGATCCGGACAGTTGCGAGACAATTCATTGGCGTGGTCATGGCGAGGCCGTGAATCACGAGCGATACGAAACAAAACTAGCTGCATATTTACTTCATCAATAATAAACTTTTAGGTTAGGTATATCGATTGATAAAAATGTTCAATTTGAAGTACTTAAATATTGCAATATATTTCGAGGTTTCAGAATTCAGGCATTTCAGGCAAGTAATGCCATTTAGTGACGCCAAAATTAGAAACAAATTTGAATTTATTGCCCTCAAAACCCCGATCTCCAAAATGTATATATTTTTAATTGTTTGCAAATATCGAAAACAAAATTTTTACTTTGTCACACTGTAACTTTTTTTGTCGTCAGGAATCTACCTTTGCTCTATTTGTCTTGAACATTTTTAATAAATGTCCCTTCAGGTTGACACGGGGCATACATCGATAAACCAATAACTAAACGAATCAAATTGCCATGTATATCTTTATTGCATCTGTTCTTCCTGATTAGAGTTAGAAAATGAATGCGTTGAAGCATCTACTAAGAAGAATGCCTAGATGGATATATAAATTAGATATAATTAACAATGATTTACCTATGTGTTGTGTTATAATAATTTTTCAAGTTTAGATTTATTTTCTATAATTTTTACAATGGAATTAGATCCCACGTAAGCCAGATTTCAACCTAATTGAGCGTGTTAACCCACGCAGTTATCTGAAGTGTAATCCATCAAAACATTTGATTTTAAGTCTATAATTTGCATTTTAATGGGTCTGATATTTAAATTAACGATTAGATTAGGATTAAATACTTATAAAGAGAGATAAAAGTGCTAAAATATCTCACTTGAAGAAAGGTGTGCAGTGTAAATTTAAGAGATACAAATCGGATCAGTGCGAGTTTGAATATCCAATCTGTGGTGGATTTCTGTTTATGCATTAATTTTGCGGTGAAGTTTGTTGCGAAAGGTTATCGATTAAAAACCCACTGGTAATATGGTATGTATAATCGATCATTTCTACTAACTTTGGCCTTGAAGGTGTAGGTTTCGGGACAGCGTGAATTTACAAAGCGATGCATACTTGTAGTAGTCTTTTGTCTCAGATATTTTTGCTAAGAGATTATACAGTGTCGGAGGTTTGGGCGCCATTACTTCAGCATAGGTTAGGCACAAATAAACAAAGAAGTTGTATATTATACATAGGCGTAAGTTAAATTGTCTTTAAAATACATCCAATGGATTACCACTGGTATTAACCAGGAAATTTTATTACAATCTGGCAACAGTGTCTTGAGTCTAATTCAAGACTAATTTCAAGACTTTCATTCAAGACTGTAATACAAGACTGACTAACTCGGCCGTTTATTCTTCTTTTATAGACCAAACGAATATTCCAGGTATTTTCTAAGTTACTATTTCTTTGTAACAATTACTATACCTATTTACATATTGCTATACCATACATATTGTCACAGAATTTGCCCCGCTTGCACCCAATTCGACGACTGTGGTATCGCGAAACGCTAGATTGCTCCGATCGCCCCTTACGCGATTCTGGTAAACAAACAAATAATGCCGTGTATTGAGGCGCAACTGGAAAAATTGAGAATCGACGAGAAGCGTTCGAGAGTCGTTCGAGACATGGATCTAGAGATGCTAGAAAATACCTGGAATATTCGTTTGGTCTATAAAAGAAGAATAAACGGCCGAGTTAGTCAGTATTGAATTACAGTCTTCAATTGGAGTGTTTAGTTGTAAATTTCCTAGAGCTACAAAGTGAAATAGGGCTTAGTTGAGTTGTAATTAGTGTTCAGTAGTGTACAGAGTAGTTAATAAAGATAAGTGATTAATTAACTGTTTGTTTTTCTGGTAAAAGAAAAGTTTGAAAACCCGTGACAATATATTACTTAAGCAATAAGCAAATAAATAATGATTATCGAGAAAATTGTGTTTATTGCCTCAAATTGGTACAACTTTATGTTCTGATATAAGTACAGATGAGTCTACGAAAGTTCTAATTATGGGATAAGGTTTTATTTAAATACGTTTCCAAAAGTCTTCAACCTTTAATTTTCAATACCGAGCATGTAAATGTATAAATTTGTACGAGGATTTTTAAATATTTTTAACGTCATCAAAATTTCGATATAGATAAAATGAAATTGGCAGAGGCATGCTACTCATTTTAAGGTTCATATTTTATGGTGTTTTATCATTTAGATCGGTATGGTGTTTTATCGTTTAGATATGGTATTTTCTCGGTATTTTACTAAATCTGCTGAGTTATGTACCATATTTCAGGTATTTAGGCAAATTTAGAAATGTTATTTTCTATGTCTAACTGCCTTAACACAAAAGTTTATTAATTTCTTTGTAAATTGTAAATAAGACTGAACATTTTTCGAACTCAACTACTTTCAGAATCTATATAGTTGTACTTATAGATTGATTTTGTATTTGTTCCAATACTCATCTATATCTGAAGATATAGAATTTGATCTATTCTGTTATGAATTTTTAAATAAATCTTGTACAGTCCATATACTTTTGGTGAATTTTTATTTTCAAATATTTTTGTAATTTTGTCATATTCATAAAATAACGGCACATTAAAATTGATTTTCAGCCAATTCGACACAACGCTGGCACAATATTTAGAAATCCTTTCGGTTCTAGTACACAATAATAACGAGTGCATCGGATACAGTTGTTGTCTAGTTAGTGCAGATGACCTTGTATATATTTATCCGATGCCATAATGCATTATTTCAGTAATACGATATGTTATAAAATTAGATTCATTAGCAGAATCACTGTGTCTTGGAGTGGTATTGTAAATGAACTATTTACATGTTGCAATGTGAGTCACGAATAGTTGCGTGACAGAAAAATGAAAACCGATATTTATAATTTTTATATAACTTTATAACCTTGAAACGTAGAGAATTAAAATCTCAAATATTATCAGTAATATAATGATAGGTTAAGCAGGTATAATAATTATTTTCACAAATAGCTAATAATTATTTCTATATACCTACATATTTTATGAAACACTAAAGCAAAAGCTATATTATATGAAATTAAGTTTATTTTTTTATCTTTTATATATTTTACACGGCTCGTTCTCTTTATCTACACTTTATTTAATTCATAATGTATCAAGGTTAAAATTAATATTTAGCAATTATACATACATATATCAATATCAGAAAACACCTGGTTATTTATGTTTGTTGACAAATAGTAAACAAAACCTGCCTTATATCATTTATTGAAAGTTGTCAAGGTGTTTTCAAGGAAGATGCCGTAAGTTCAAAAGTTGGTAGAGCAAAAATATAATATAAAATTAAAAATATTTTTTTCCTATATCACAGGAGTATTTTATCTTTCATTGTTATTATTTAAATTTTTGTCAAATAAAATAATTACTTTTAAAAAAGCATTTGTAAGACACATTATGTTACTATTCTAACCCCACATTTTAACAATTATTTTCACATACTTGTACATAAAAGCTCGCATAAGTATGCACTAAGTTCATCTTACAGCTACAGTTAAATTTAAAAATATTTATTTTCATATATTTCTGTACCCATAAATTTGTTGGTTAAACCGCATCTTCTCGTTATTTATACGTTTATTTACTGCGTTATCTTTGAAAATTTGCAGGTGGCATAAGATAAACATGTTATTTGTATAGGTAAACAAAACACTATTCGAAGAATACGACACCCTGTATATAGCTGTTTTTATGTGCATCATACAGTGCTTTCGAAAAGTAACCAATAAATTCATTATTTTTGAAATTGAGAAGTTTTCGAAAGAATCCTGGCACGTCGATTTTATTCTTAAAAAGGCACTTTTGACATTGATCCATGTTTGTGACGTCATCGTTGTTCGAGATGTGACGTCATCGACAATTTTTTAAATAGCAACCCCAATTTTGACCATGCCATTTGAAAGAGCGTGTCATTCTACATACATACATCATGAACAATTATGGTGTTACATAAAAATATTTCAAGAAAATAATGTTTGAAGATTTTAAAATTTAATTTTGACAATACTGTGCACCTCCCCATTATGCAACACCTGTCCGTGCTTATTTAGATGAGCTGTTCCAGAATCGTTGGATAGGGAGAAGGTGGCCGATTGAGTGGCCAGCCAGATCGCCTGATTTGACACCTCTAGATTATTTCTTGTGGGGATACTTAAAAGAAAAGTATACGTTACTAGACCTGTTAATTTAGAAGATTTAAAAGCAAGAATTCGTCACGAGATATATCGGTATACCTCCCAAAGTTATTAATAATGTCAAAAGTATTTATTAATCGTCTTGGCTACTCTCAGGCAGTGCACAATGTGAACATTTAATTTTGTCGATATTTTACATAATCATTATCATTTTCAGTATTGTGAAATTAAAATTTTAAAATCTTCAAATATTATTTTCTTGAAATTTACACCATAATTTCATGATCTGTATGTAGAATGACACGCTCTTTCAAATGGCTTGGTCAAAATTGGGGTTGCCATTTAAAAATTTGTCGATGACGTCATATCTCGAACAACGATAACGTCACAAATGTGGGTCGTATGTCAAAAAGTGCCTTTAAAACAAAATCGACGTGCCAGGATTTTTCGAAAACTTCTCAATTTCAAATATAATTAATGTAAACCTTTGCTTTATATAGAAAAGTACTACTTGGGTAGTTAAAATTGCTGAGAAAAGACAATTGCTCATCCAAAGCACGCAATACTGCTATTTTATAATTCTATCGAACTGCGAATTGTTGAAGTCGACTAGCAATTAATACGTTATGTTTAATGAGTAAAAATAAGAAATTGTAATTGGAAGAGAACGGCAAACTCCATCATGGAAAACTTGTCGTGTGCTTTTTAAATAATATCCAATCACGATATCTTTAGGGTCATTAGTCGTACATATTTTGCAATTATACCGATTAATATTCATGTCTAAAACTTTCAGTCCTGATTTTCTTCGCATGCATAATTCATTTGTAAAATTCATGAAGTGGGGTGACTGACCTGTTGCACGCTAATTTATTATTTAACTTTAATTAGCAGTCGTATTGGCTGTTAAAGCGTTATAAGGCGAAGATTATCAGTGCCTCGGACGGATCTGTGCGTGTCCTGAGCAGATTTCTTTCGAATGAAGTAATTACTAGTAACAAGCTAATTATATGTAGAAAAGAGTAAGTGTATACATTCGCTGTGAGCAAGAGAACGTTGCACCTGTACGACCGGTGATATCTTTTCCAGCTTTGACGCACTTGCTTGTGGATATTTTCTCCTATTTTAATTATGTAGAAAACTGTCGCCCGATGAAGTGGGGTGAATACACACATGCGTGCGCTTTCCCAAAGGCAACTAACAGTTTAAATTGTAACCAATCCAGTGATTGCCAAACACTAACTCGTAAAATTACAATTAATAACAGTTTAAAGTGTGACCAACCCAATTGTGATTGGCAAACACTACTAGTAAAATTATAATTAATTCAAATAATATTCTACATTTCGCACAACACAACATGTTATTTTGAATCTGAAAGAAGCGCGGGGTCCCGTCGGAAACTTTTTCGGGAATTTCTGCCAGTCCCGTCAAATAAAAGCTAATAAAAATCTACCACAGAACAAAATTTTGACATCTAAATAGTACAGTAGAACACGGAAGCGCATAGAGAACGACATATGCGACTGAGTTTGCAAAAGTCGCATAGAGCGGTTCGCGCGGGGTAAACCACTGAAGTATTTTACTGTACAAGCTGTAGGTAATTAAAGGCATTTTTGGGTATTTATAGGTATTTTTCGGTATTTTTAGGTACTTTGAGTATTTTTGGGTACTATCAGGGTAATAATGGGTATTTTAAGAGAAAACTAGTATTTTCCCGCCAATTTTTAAATACAATGGCGATCGCGCATGCCTTATTACGATGGCACAGTTTAAATATAAGTAAACGACTGACCGACGCAATGGCAAATATAAAAATTATTAAAAATAGATTCAAAAATATTTTCTGTAAAATTTTTCGGAGGCACTGTTAAACCACTATGTGGCTTTTAATGTCTTCGTAAGTCTTTAGTTTAGAAAATAATATAGGTGATTCGAATTAGATACATTCAATTGCAAAAATAATGACACTTCCTCAAATCAGTTTTTGACTACTCTGTGGGTGAGTGGAACCACTAAGAACTAATGTTTAATATTGAAAGTAGATTTCATTACGAATATCTCAGCAGTTCGAAATAAATAGCCAAATTCAACTAAACAGTGCCTTTATTATTGCAATAGATTGTACAGTACAGGACCATATAAACAAGTATCATGAATGTTTTATAAGGCATTTACGCAGAATATATCCACTCAATAGTAGCATATTCCTCTCTTCTGTTAACAAATTTTAGTATGGTATAATTTCTTAAACTTTATCTTTAAATCAATGTATTAGATATTATTCGATATGACGTGTTAACGATAAGTTTGGTCAAACTCGAGGTCAAACTTCTCCGACATATTCTATTGATAAAAATATGTAATAAAAGAGAATGAAAGTCTATACTAAAAATTAAAATATTGCTAAATTAGGTTTTCCTATCATATTCATATTCTATTTAATAAAAAAGGAGCCTTTTATGTAAACAACTGCCAATTAGCTAATTCTATTCATACATGACGGAAAGCAAGCTAGGGCTAAAATTGAATTCTCCTTCGATACCCATGCATTTACACTTGCTAATGAAAGATTTTGGTTGTACTTTGTATTGGAGACGCCGATGGTACCCGATGAGTATTTGGGATCCGGACAATAATTTTAGGGACACCGCGTATAGACCGAATGTTATGATTTCATAGGAGGAAGAAGTTTGTTTTTAGTTAGTTTGAAGGGGGCATGGTGTAGGTATTGGCACCCGTCTTGGGTGCTCCAATGGGCTTATGATACATTTTATGTAATCCAAAATGTTTTCCAGATGATGTATTCAGATCGAGTCAAAGGAGCCCTTAAAAATCTATATTATTTACGTAGATCTGTAAATGGAATAATTTCTAAGGAAATGAAAGACAGTTTTGGAAAATTAAAGGTATATTAAGTAAAATCATGGGTCATCTAATATATTTTTCGTTTCTTAGATATCTGGGTATTTAAGGGTATTTTTGATACTATTTGGTATTTCTGGGTACTTAACGGGATTTTTAGGTACTTAAGGATATTATTGGGGAATAGTCATAGGTCTTGTTTGGGCACTTGAGGGCAATTCGTGGTTTTTGAGTATTTTTGAGGTAATTGCTTATTTGATGAGGTATTTTTTCGGTAATATTTGAAAAATGGTATTTCATTGTGCAAATTTCAAGCAGTGGTTTACCCTCGGCGGTTCGCGATGCGTCTAGACCGCGACCTCAAATGCGTTCCCTCGGTTCTCTCCTTAAATGTGCTACAATATAATGAACTGCAACAAATTTCTTAACATTTTATCGGGTCTGAAATTGGTAATGGAATATGTAAATTATGGGTGTGCGTAATTTTAACGAGTTTTATACCGAACGTTGTCCCTCGGGCGCATATTTTTGATTTCGAGCAGCCGTTTTAGACAAATCAAAATGGCGTTGAGATAACGGTACGGCTTTATACGAGCTGTGTAATTAACGTAAGGAATTGGCGCTTGTTTCGTAACGTACTGGAATTTTAACTCGGTCGACCGAGTTAACAAGTGTTTATGCAGCTTACCCGATGGGTCGATTTTTCGTATAAGGTATGATATAAGGTGTAAAACTTCTCGCTTAATCCAGGTTAACAGTATCGGGTTAGCTTGTAAACAAGTGATAATGGAATATGATTTTTTTGTGTGTTTAAATTTCAAAGATCCTTAATCAGTTTCTCTCGATTTATTTTTATTTTTCCAAAGCTTTCGATCGGCTGGACCATGGTATCGACAGTGGAGTATTGTGGTTTCCGATCTGTAGAAATAAATGCTACTCTGGGGTCCCTCAAGGATCGGTTCTTGGACCGCTATTGTTTCTAATCTTTATTGATGACATTGTCTAAAACCTGGATTGCGAGGCCCTTCTTTATGCAGATGACCTCAAATTGTATATGTCTGTTTAGTTTGTAGGCTTCCGTGGCTGTCGTTAATGGTCAGGTGATTTCCGGGCTGGTTGCCACGTCGTCGGTTTAGAACACTCTCTCGAAACGTCAAGTGTTCTAAACCGACGACGTGGCAACCAGCCCGGAAATCACCTGACTGTATATGTCTGTGTCAGATATTAATGACTGATTTGAGCTTCAGTCAAACGTACAATTATATCTGTTTCACGAGGAAAGTAAATCCTATTACTTTTAATTACAAGATTGACAGCAACCCAATTAGAAAATGCAATAGTTTTAAAGATCTCGGATAATCTTTGATAGTAAGCTCAGTTTCGTTGAACACATCAATAATATGCAACGAGAGGCATATAGAAATCTCGGTTTTGTTCTAAGAAACTCGAAGCATTTTTCTGAAACTGCTAAGATTTTCTTACGGTTTAACGCGTTCGTTTTGCTGAAACTGGAATATGGGTCGCTAGTGTGGTGTCCCTCTTATCAAGTCCACGATAAGAACTTAGGGGACATACAACATAGATATGTTAAGTACTTATGGTTTAGAACTGACAATATTTCTCCACCTCAAGGGGTACCACAAAACACTTTACTAAGTCGATTCCATCTTAATGACCTAAGCACACGACGTATATGTAATTCATTCACTCTACATAAAGTTGTAATCGGAAAAATCGACTGTGCAGTTTTTAAATATCCTCACAAAAATAGGTCCAAATTATTTAAAGTCAGGAGATCGTTGTGGCCATGGTACCGGTCCTCCTCGTCCAATCCATTGGTATTAATGCTTGGACCCGTTGAACATGGTACGGATAAAATAACATTGCTGCAATACACCGTGTACGCCCTGGACCTCCATCTCTTCCACGATTCTGTTGCAAATTTCCGGTGGCACGCCAGCGTTGGCTAGATAAATATGGTATCCGTGGTGTAACTAATAACTGATTTGCTTCATTTTTAAATTACCGTAAACAATATGTTAATATTACAAACGCAGGAATTGCAAGCAAATCGAAACAGGTTAATATTAGTGCGGAGTTCCTCAGGGATCTGTTCTTGGGCCTATTCTATTTTTATTGTATGTAAATGAGCTTGATATGGTCATTAAAAATGAATTTTGTGTTATGTGTGAGGACGAAACAAGTCTGTTAATTTCTGACGTAAGTGATGTTTTAGAATTGAAATGTAATAATGTTTTCAAAATTATTAGTGACTGGTACAATGAAAATAGTCTTTACTTTAATAGCGATAAATCTCATCTCCTGAGATTTCATAATGGGCAAAACAATTGTTCTCAATTAAATATTAAATGACAATATACTACGTTTCCAATGATCATGTTAAATTCTTGGGTATTATGGTCGATGATTTCCTTTCGTCATCATTGTACTCACTTGACTTCTACATTGAATTCACCTTCTCACTTGTTTCGTAACCTAAAAATAGTATTGACAATTGGTCGTACGTTCTTAAAATATAGTAAAAATCGAAAACATTTTTTCAACTTCAACACCCCGTAGAATGAAAAGAGCAACAACAGTATTTTGCTTTTAATGATACCATACTTGAAACCAATGCACGAAATAAATTTTTGTGAATCATAATTTTTTTGTGTTTGCAGCATCTATCTAATTCACTCATTCTCACTGGAGGCATATAAGAATGACGAGCGTGGCCTGAAGAGTGCTATTAATTTTTCAATCGTGCAGTGCTTACCCTAACGGTATAAGACTATTATTCTCGGATAGGTGTTAAACGACACGATCATTACATACGAACCATAAGGCTGAACGGGATAATTGCACTATTCATTGGGATATTTATGCGTTTAAACTATACTGGAATTATAAAGCGTCCGACATTGAAAAATTAGACCTGCTCTGCACAAGAGAAACTGCACAGGTGATTGTATGCATTTGTTCATTATTAGACCACGATTTTTCTTATGAACTCACGTACCGTTATAGACGATTAGCATTTATGGCACATTATGAATATCTCATTGTAGCTCTTTTAAATGTAAATGCCGTTATGCAGTTATCTGGATGCAGAATTAACTATTTCATTAATTTTTATTTAGTGCGGGTGAAGTTTTTAGAATGTTGCTTATTAATGTTCTTGTTTCATTGAATATATTGTAAATAATTTTAAGGCAGTAGATGTGGTTTCAGATGATGGCAACAATAGTTATAAATCAAACTAGAAAGGTGGCAAGTCGGCTATCGCCGACTTGACCTTTCTTCGGGCTAAAGTTCTCTGGCCGTAATAATTTTTATAAGTCAATACAGTAGTAGCTATTGTTAAACCTTACGTCAAATAACATGGCACTGTATGGACAAACAATTTTGACAAAAACAACTTTTATTTCGACTAATTTTTTTGTTTGGTGTGTGTGCTCCATCTAACTATACCGCTATGAAATTTCTTTTACACTGCGGACTGGTTATTTACGTAAATTACTAACTACTCTTCACACAAGTTAAATATCTTTTTGGCTTTCGTGATATCGTCTTGGAAGAATTCCACAGACAAAGCTCTATTCAATAATTATCTAAAGAAATTAATCTATCTCAATTTACTAGCCTGCTTTAATGCAAACACTATAAATATCTAACTTCACTTTTGGCAGTGGGAACACGACAATTCAACCACAATAGATGAGATCTGACCTGTTTCTGCATTTTTAGGATTTGTTCTTCAGGTGGCCTCCTTTAAGTTGAGCCAAATATCTAACTATAAAACTTATTATAAAAATTAAAATTATTTGAAGTTAACAATCGACAATGACAAAAGTGACAGTCTGTCGATGAATTAAATATGGCATATCTACTTGAATAATGTGTACCCTTTATGTAAAAGTTTTTATATATTTTTAGGTATTAATAATATTGTAACATTTTTACTGACTGAATTAGAAAGGTAAACAATGTTACAAAAGCTAATAATAAGGAATATATGGGTAGATGTTGTGGATGTAATTCAACGCTGGTTGGGGCTTTTGTCCACAGAGTAGTTAGTTTCACACAATATTTTTAATACCTAAAAATATTTAAAATCGTCTTGGAAGGTTTTACACTTGTATACGCTTTCGCTGATTTTTTTGTGTAAGAAAATAAAATTAAGGTATCATTTAAAGACGAACACGCAAAGTATTCATGCATGCATTATTAAAATACAAAAAAAATAAGTGGTATGTAATTTGGAAACGTGTACATCGTAGATCTAACGATATAGCCGAGGATATACCGTTGAAATATGGCTGCGTAATAAATTTATAGATGCCCAGGTGTTTCACATAAATATGTATGTACCTATTCATTATAAAGATAATTCTTTAACAAAGTTCTATAAAAGGTGTGTCTTTAAGAAAGCAGTGAACATTTGTGCAATCCCCGTGCGCAGCGTGTGTATAAAAGAATTAAATGGCAGTAATATTCATCCTGTATAAGACAAATAACTATGGTAATTATATACACAACCCATTTAATATAATACATATTGCAAATTAGTTCTAACATTGCAGCTGTTTAATTTGTTTTAAATGGTCTTTCAGTAAGGATGTCTTATTTTGGCGAATTAAAGGATTCCGCAGCGCGTACAAATTGTTAAAGTGTATTATGAAAATGTTGTAACTGGTAATGACGGACAAATATAACCGATTATTTTACTGAATGGTCGTGTCGTGTCAAGTACGGGATATATTTTGACATGCATCCAAATGAGACATATTTTATTCTCTACATAAAAGCAATACTATATTATTCCTAGTTTATTTAGTATCGAGGAAAGTGATACTTCCAAGAATTTTGTACACCAGATTTCATATTCCTATTACTTTTTTACTGTATTAGAAAGGTATTTTAAGCTAATATAAATCAAATCTACAATTTCTATTACTTTAATAGAAATCAGCGAAATCAGATTTCATATGAATTCACTTGATTTTAATGATTTCAGTTCATTTCACTGATTCCGGTGATTTCACATAATTTTGTTGATTTTATTGATTCTACTTGATTTAATTGTTTTCTTATAATGACATTTGTAGCATTTAAAGAAAAGTACAAAACACATTTTTAAAACTTAGTATATTTTCTTAATAATTGATGATTTTTTTCTAAATTCTTCAAGATATGACTTTTTAAATAACGGTGGAATTTGAGATGGAAATTTAAATTTGCACTAGCTATAAGCAACCAGCGTTGTAATATAAAATTGAGACTAAAATTAACTCGCAATATTCGACCTTATGGAAAGGTGACTTAGTTAAAAATAAAATCTATAAAATAATACTCAATATTCTCTTTTTTATTCAATTACCATACTTTTTTAATTAATATTATTTAGTAGATCGTGTAAAGATATAAGTACAGGGTATTAAATAATTTTTTCCCCATTTTTATGTAAGTAATTAAATCAAGCTAAACTTGAACATCAGTTCTACTTATTTGCGCTAAACATATAACATTGACAGTGGCAACTATATTTTAATACCATAAAGCACATAAAGTCAAATACAAACTTACCTAAACAAGATTTAATATAAGAAAAACACAAAATCGACATACTAAAAAATTAAAAGTTTTCTGACACATGACAAATATACCAAATGAAATTAGTTGCTCAATTGATTTACGTGACTTTGCTGATATCACAGATTTCAGTAATTTCACAAGATTTTGCATAATTTTACAGATTTCATTGTTGTCTATAGATTTTTTTGATTTCACAGAAAATGTACACCTGATTTGAAAAGAGTATTTAATGTTGAAAGCCTCACCTTTTTCAATATTTATGCAAAAATTAAAAATACCACTGTTATATTGTTAGAAAACGCGCGCGCTTATGACCGCCGCTATCCCGCATGTGTCACTATCTCCGACCTTTTGTCGATAACCTCCGATCGTGCCGAAAACTTGTGTTCATTGTTGGCATTTGCTTTGTTTATCCGCATTCGTAAACAAAGTCTGAAAAGCCTCTTTCTAGGGTTTAGAATTCGTTAGAAGGTACTAATGCAGTCAATGCTCCTCAAATATCTGCAGATTTAATGAACAATATCGGAGGAGTTATTGATGAAACCCACAACTTTTAAATGAGAGCGTTCTCTACAATACAATTAATTTATTGTAAAGTGCCCGTCTCTTCAATGTTACTGATGTAATAAAAGTCATCATCATCACTGACTCAATATACTACTCGAGTCAATCTATCAGCAGGTTGAACTGGTAATTACTCGACTTCCTTAATGGGCATATGAAAACAATTTTTCATGATATATTTCCGTGTTATAATTTAGTATAAGTTTGTACAGAGGCTTCCATATTAATTTGATGCCTACAATTTGATCTACCGCAAGATAACGCTCCAGACAGTTAAGAAACTATACTATTGAATATAGATCTGATAGAGTAATCGTTTTGGAGCGGAAATTAGAGGGCGTAAATTACAACGCTTACCTAACACTGTCTGGCAAGGGACGGAGTCGATGGGCATGTTTTAGATTAATTTTGATTTTAATTTAGATAGGAGATGCTGGTAGTGATTCTGTAAATTTTCTTGGTTGGTTTCATTAAATCTTATGGGAATGAAAGTAATAATTGATTTAATTTTCAGTAAACTAGAAATCTAAGTACATCATCGAGAGGATAATAAGTTTTAATTACATTTCACGTGATGGCACTTTAATAAGGCAATTCCCACGCTAGTAAATGGATTTAGATAAAATAGTTTGCTTTGTATTAATATCCAATAATGATAATACGGTAATACTTTGTTGACTAACGTACATGGTGATGTAAATATTAGTTTTTGTAGATAAGACATTCAAGTATGTATTACGTTAATGACCAGGTTAATTATTATTTATCATAAGAAATATACAGATTTGGAAAGTGAGGATCTTGATGGTGAATTGTGTTTTGCCGCTTGCGTGTATTTGTGTTATGCCACAGAATAAAGGGTAGTTCCTTTATTCTGTGGTCATGCTACACGCATACTTCCACTACAGCGTGTTTGCATCAGGCAGTGTTGCCAGGTGGGAAAATTCAGTGCATGAGAATAATTTCAAAGAAGCATGAGGTTTGGAGAAAAAGCATGAGATGGCTTAATTTATCAAAAAACACCTCTTGACACAGCTTAATTTTTAATTACTTTTATAATGTCATTTTTATTTCATTAAAAGCATTATGTTCTGCTATTTTATCATAATATTACTAAGTACTGTAGGTACTTACTTAAAAGTTATTAACCACGTAACCTTTCTAATTTATTTTATTGTTAAGCCGGGCGAACGTTGAGGCGCAGTTGACGTGACGCAGAGTGGTAAAATCTGTTGTTTCCAGAAAATGTAGGTACCCTTACGGAATAGAGTTAAGAATTACCGCAATACAGCGTGAATACAGCACACACACCGCATATCCGTAGACTGTCATACCCGTTTATGTATTCATTGCTAATTATTAAGAGAGCAGTCTACAATAAAGGACATTTCAAGTACCCAAATATTGTAGATACCTACCTCTATCTATTCAATTTTGCCCTCTATTTCTCGTTAGGTCTTTTGTTTTGGTAGATTTCAAAGAGTAATTTTAATAATTTTATTTTTTTGTGTCTATTAAAAGCATGAGATTTCCTCGGAATGCATGAGATCTCATGCAAAAGCATGAGAGATGATTTTTGTGATTATTTTTAACATTGTGTTTTATATTATGTGTATTATCTTAAGTTTTACATTTTTGTCCTGTAATTGGAACACATGTTCTGTTGGATCATAAACGCATTATTATTATGATTATTATTATTATATTCTAAGTAATTAAGCGTAAGGCCGTTTCTCCGTTTTGTTTTTGAAGATTTCCTTAAAATAACATTATGCTCAAAAATAGCTAGGTTTTCTATAAACTACAAAACAGATACATAGCGATTAATTTATTCTATGATTTCAATAGATGTTACGTCAATAAATTGATAAGTATTTGCTTTGGCGGTGCCACATTATAAAATCAGTACTATTGGCCGCTGCTGGCACTGCCAACGTAAGGTATGTGTAACAAAACGGCATTTCATACATACTAGTTTTAGTTATGGAAATACTAATAAGTTTTTATTTTAATATTTATTATTTCCTCGTTATTCTTATTTCTACCATAATACAGTAAGGTATGTCCCTTGTAGTTAAATATGTTTCATAATGATACAATGATGAAATGTCACATTCCTCTGTACCGAAGGACACGCCTTGTTTAAAATTGTGTGCGTACCTACACGAAAGCATCGTTGACGAGGTGACTCCCATCATTTCTGATTCATGTTTTGATAATTGTTTTCTCAAGGAATGTAGAATTAATTCATTTTCCTGCCCTCTATTTTTCGTTAGGTCTTTTGTTTTGGTAGATTTCAAAGAGTAATTTTAATAATTTTTTTTTTTGTGTCTATTAAAAGCATGAGATTTCCTCGGAATGCATGAGATCTCATGCAAAAGCATGAGAGATAATTTTGTGATTATTTTTAACATTGTGTTTTATAATTATGTGTATTATCTTAAGTTTTACATTTTTGTCCTGTAATTGGAACACATGTTCTGTTGGATCAATAAACGCATTATTATTATGATTATTATTATTATATTCTAAGTAAATAAGCGTAAGGCCGTTTCTCCTTTTTATTTTTGAAGATTTCCTTAAAATAACATTATGCTCAAAAAAATAACTAGGTTTTCTATAAACTACAAAAACAGATGAATAGCGATTAATTTATTCTATGATTTCAATAGATGTTACGTCAATAAATTGATAAGTATTTGCTTTGGCGGTGCCACATTATAAAATCAGTACTATTGGCCGCTGCTGGCACTGCCAACGTAAGGTATGTGTAACAAAACGGCATTTCATACATACTAGTTTTAGTTATGGAAATACTAATAAGTTTTTATTTTAATATTTATTATTTCCTCGTATTCTTATTTCTACCATAATACAGTAAGGTATGTCCCTTGTGGTTAAATATGTTTCATAATGATACAATGATGAAATGTCACATTCCTCTGTACCGAAGGACACGCCTTGTTTAAAATTGTGTGCGTACCTACACGAAAGCATCGTTGACGAGGTGACTCCCATCATTTCTGATTCATGTTTTGATAATTATTGTTTTCTCAAGGAATGTAGAATTAATTCATTTTCTCGAAATATTTGGGAAAAAGCTCGATTTTTAATATAGTTTGGATTATTGTATTTACTTCTTCAACTCATGATGTTGATGTTTAAATTGTGAAGTTATAATTTTTTTAATAGTATCCCCGACTTTTCGTCTTGGTTACCCATAATTTTGGAACTTGAGCAAGACGAATACCTAACAAAGTCTTTGGTTATATGTAATTAACTTAATAATCTTGATAATATCAATTAGAAAATAGGCCAATAAGGTTGTTACACTCAGATTGAATAAGTTTCCAGAAAATTGGACGATAATTCATTGTTATTAAATCGTATTTTAACAGCAAAAGTATGGGGTAAGATGCACCTAATAATAACACTTCAACAAACTTTCTTTTCTCGCTGAAGTGTCTTGTGCCTACAATGCGGAATAAACATACGGTGTATAGTTTGACTGATGTAGTAGATGAAGTAGTTTTATACAGGGTGTTTTTAAATGAAGTAGCAAAAATGAGACCACAGATTCCTTAGGTGAAAATAAATCGATACATACCTATATCCCAAGTCGCATAATAAAAAAGATACAGGGTGTACACGTCTCCATAATTTACCATTCTGAACAACTTTTTCAAGTAACATTTTGCTTTATTTTCAGCAGAAAAGGCACTTTACCTGAAACCAAAACAGTATTGACTCGGTGCACTGAACACTTCAAATAGGATTATTTCAAAAATGATTACTCCTACCGACTTCAGCAAGGTATACCTTTCTCAAATAAAACAGGTAGGAGAATCAATTGTTTCGATAGTCAGATGGATACATTAAGATGCAAAAAGTTCTGCCATTTAAAAGAAACATGGTGTGCCACAAGTGGCGCCCTCTACTAGTGACGTCAAATAGAAACAAATTTAAATTTCTCGTCCTCAAAAGTTACAAATATCGAAAATAAAATTTTAACTTTGACAACCTGTATCTTTTTTAATGCGACTTGGGATATAGGTATGTAGGTAGGTTAAATCGATTTATTTTCACTTAAGGAATCTGTGGTCTCATTTTTGCTTCTTCATTTAAAAACACCCTGTATACAGCTAGTTTGTTCGTTGATTTGATGGCTTCCTATAATGATTAAAATGGGGTACTAGTCACATTACAACGATCTTGAGAAACACTGACGATCTCTTAAAGAATCAACCGTGACACATTATAAAATAGATCATGACATTTTCCAAATATAGCACTAGCAACACCAGCCAACATTACTGGCGAGTTTGTTCTACTGTTAGTTTATTCTACGTACAAGTATATCTTCTATATTCAGAAAATAATTTGTTGCTTTATTTTTACTTACTTTATATCCAAGCGTGAAGTATGTAGAGGTCGCAATGCTGGTGTCTGAGAAAAGTTATCTGTCCACAAATCGCCTTATGTTTCGCTGACTTTTTATGTTTATTATTAGATCTACAGGTCTCGCACGTTGCTAAGTTATATTGACCCAGATTTCAGGATGTATATGGTAAAAATGTGGTGTTGCGTAGTCTGTTAAATTTATTTTTGGATTTGTTTGTTTATGCTTACAATGCTTTAATAGTTTTTACTGTGACTTTTAATGGATTATGTTATGAGATGCTCCCAACACGATTGTTAGCAATGGAAAAGTTATAAAAATTTTTGTAAACAACCATTTTAGGTCACGATTACACGCTGTTGTTTTGTGGAAAATAGAGTGTGGACTACAGATTTCTTTAAATTCTTGTCATAATTCAGTATTTCTTGAGGTATACACTAATAGTATCCCTGGGCTCGCTCATATTTTACCTCGGCTCCATTGTTGGTACTACGATTGTACGGTAAGGAACGCTCCTCAGACAACGGCGATTATTTTAAACGCTACAATAGTATATGCAACCGGTTACATTTCTCTATATTTCGTTTTTTCTTTGCTAAATAGGGTTAATTTTGATGTATATTCTGGTCAAATTTACGTGTTTTTTTTATTTCAGGCTAGCCGTTCCATAGCTCGGAGCGGATATCTGTTTGTGGCCCCGGATTGGGATTTTTCCGTGCCTCTTAACAGGACTAAGGTAAGATTTGTATTTTAATTTTTATTTTTAAGCTTCTTCAGAGGTTTTGCTATCTATACCATTGTTTTGATGTATCGACAACTGTATTGTAGTATCTAACTTTTTTGTTAATAAACGGTTAGTTTTAAAGCCTAAAATTAAGAGAGGTAGAAGCTGGTACGTGTTTTTGAATACTGAATTCTTGTTAAACAAATAAGGGGCAGAAATTTTCGAAACAATATTAAAAAGTTGCACTTGCATTAGTAGAAAATTTGTCGATAAATTTTACTATTAGGTATAACTTTTTTGGTTTTACATTACAACCGCTGTTATATATTTTTCGGAAACTGAAGGCCTGTATCTCCTAAAGGGTGAACATTTTACTACGCTAATTTTTATACAAACATAGTCTTTTTAGCTGTTAATTCATCGGCACCATTGATGTTACTTTTTTGGAAACAGCCTCTGTAAAAGGATTTCTTTTAAATTTTACAGTCTATTATAAAGTGGGACAGTTGAGGATATTCGAGCCTAATGAAATGATTTTGCTAAATTTCATCTCGAAAATTAACTTTTGAAATAAGCAAAATTGTGCCAATGCGACTTGATATTGGATCACCCTGTATGGAAACAAGTAGAGAAATATATTTTTAATGTAAACCTTCTGCATGTGTCCACGTTTATTGGCGTCGTCGAATATTACTTGACATACTTACGCCTACCTGTGTAAATAATGAGGTTTATTCACACACGAGTTTCCGTTATTTTTCATTTTGTTTGTCAATATTATTGCTCACGCCTTACCTTATTCATCCTTCTTTGTCGCTGCACATTTTTCCTTGGCATGAGTATTCATGTGGTGAGAAAAAATCAATAGCGTAAACAGGAAGTAATTATCAAGAGTTTTAATTGTCATTTAATTTTCTTTAAAGCTACCTACCTGATTGATTAAAAATACATGCATGAGATAGTCATAAAGTTCTAATATCAAAATTAACTATGTGTTTCTGAAATTTTCTATTATTTTCATTAAATTATTACATAGTGATCCATCATCAAATATTGAAGAAACTCCAAAACATTCCATCTCATTGCTCCTGAAACTAACCTTTTATGATCATATACACTTGAAAAATACTATTACTTTCTATTTTTGTTCTGCTTCCAAGAAGTTTCGTTCTTTCTCATTAACTTGTCAACATCAACATTTATTTACTGTACTTTAATTATTCGATCTTATTTTTTTAGAATTGTCTAAACTTTCCTACTTGTAAACTAATACGTAATTCAACCAAGTAGCGTGTTTATTACTTGTGAATTTGTTAACATTCACGTTACAAATGTTAAAAAGTACAAATCATATAATAGATCGATGCACTTGTTAATGTTCCATATTTTTATAACCTTGGCAGTTCTCAAAAGTATCTTGTTGTATTGCTTTCGTGACTTGAGATACTTATCTCGATTGGTGTCTGGCTATTATAATTTTATGTTCCTCTTAGTGTTAACTAACGATATTATCTATTTTAAAAGAACA
>CM046723.1:1617054-1637123 GCA_025584915.1 Monochamus saltuarius | reverse complement strand
CTTGAATTCACGGAGGAAAAGAGCACGACAGAGAAAACCCCGATCACAATTCAAAAAATCGCTGTCGCTATTACAATGGTAATAATAATGACAATAATAAAAATGTATCTGTATCCACGGTAATATAATCATAATTCTACATATAAAACTGAAGAGTATTTTGGTTAGTTAGCCGACTTGCGTCAGAAGGTACTGAGGCCCCATACGGGAGGCTACCCAGCTAGTAGTTGAGGGGTTGAACAAAAATCTCAAATCATATCTCATGCATCATATGTTTTATCGGATGTTTGTCCAGTCACGGGAGAAAATATTAATAGAATCACCAAGACTCTTACATTTGACAATCAAACCGCTAATAAAGTAGTAGTCGTAGATGATTAATAATAACTTACAATACCATTACAACAGCTACTAAAGGCTTCGTCTCGGGCTTTGTAGTGTATATTATGTATTTATATAAAAGGTATTATCAAATGTAATTTATTTCTTTCCTTGGGAACATTTTTTGTCCAGTCGTTAATTGTATGTTTTGTCATTTCAAGTTTTACAGTGGACCAGTTTTCAGTGTAGTGCAGAAGTATATTTTTAAATCATATTTGCACTGCTCTTTTTAATTTCTTTGCAAAATTATATTTCCTTACCTTAATTAAAATTTAAAACACTAGACACAACACAACCGTACGCAAACGTCAATAAAGGCAAGCCTGGCAGACTATTACATGAAATCATAACCTAACCACTAATCTTCAGGCGCTAGCCTGTTCCGCAATGTGACGTCACGGAGCGTTTCGCGCGTTCATACAAATATCGATATTTCTTTTGGGTTATTCCCATACAACTAGGCATTCCAGAATTGAATTTTTTTGTGGACATCACTATTAATGAGATTGCTGTCGTCCATAGAACGCCACCGCGGTCAAATGCACGTCCATTGCCGTGCAATAAAATGAATGGAGGTAGTAAACGCGGATCCTGCAGCATCTAATTTACTTTTTCCGATTATAATTCACGCATAACGGGGCCCTGCATTATATCACGATGGCTTTTATTCCGTGTCGTCGGCCTCGAGATGATCGTTCGGCCGCTCTTGTTTCAAATATGAATGAACGGCAGCGTTCGATTAAAAAATTTATGGGAGTGGTCGATGAACAATGGGAATGGGAAGTCATTTCAGATGGAGACCTCGCCGACGCACAGGACGACAATGAACGCATGTTCCCTCAACATGTAATGAGGAAAACCGTCGTAATTGTATGGTTAATTTATGGCTTTTGATGTTGGTGGAATTATAGCTATCGCTGGATTGTTGTTTCGTAATTACGTTACCTAATATTTTATATTTGAAGAAAAAAAATGAAAAAATTCTCTTACATCCTTTTAAAATAAACTTGTAAATGATATAACGTCTTAATCTAATTTCGTGCGTTGACAGTTGACACCCATTACCTACCTAATACTTTACTACCGCAAAATCCCTGGCAATTTTTAAAGGCAGATCAACATCGACAAATTTATTCTGCTTAACGGGGTTTATAGCTGATGCATTTGACCAGAAATGGCAGGTAGATGTCATTTATAGTGATTTCAGCAAAGCTTCTGATAGATTAAATCATACAGTGTTACTATCTAAATTAAACAAAATTGGTTTTTCTTATAATATGATAACATGTTACAAATCTTACTTGGAGAATCGTCAACAACATCTATCATTTTCTGGTCAACAGTCCCATCAAGGGTACCACAGGGTTCGGTTCTTGGACCATTGCTTTTTAACATTTTTATAAATGACGTAGTTACTGATATACATGTGTCGTTTGTATGCAGACTGCTTTAACGATTGTACTGATTTACAAAATTCTCAAATATCATTATAAATTGGACGACCTGGGGATAACATTTCATATTCAGAATGTTACTTCTGATGGATTGAAAAAACTGGGCTTTGTAATTGGTAATATGAACGATTTTCCTTCCACTCATATTACAAAACTATTTTATCAGTCTATTGCCAGATCTAAACTTGAATATTGTTCTATAAGATGGTCCCCTTATTATAATATACATATACATTGAACACATTCAAAGACTTTTCCTAAAGTTCTTACGTTATAAGGAGGACGGGGTTTATCCAAATATTGGATATCCTTATGAGGGTTTAAGTACTACATATTTAATATCACTAGTCTGGTGGCGCGCCGTGTAATGGCTCAATAAAAATGTATCTGTACTTCAGTACTTGAATACACGGTAATATAATCATAATTCTACATAAATATTTAATATTTATGTATAAAATTTAATAGATTGTACTTATATACTTAACTTATTTAACTTCAGGATACTTGGATACCTGGTTCTAGGCTTAATATGTTGTTTTACGCTACTACACCTAGAAATCCTAGAATTAATACAACAAAATATTCACCCATTCACCAGATTTGTGAAAACTATAATAAATTGGAAAGTTGCTTTGATATGTTTAATTGCCGTGGCTTCAATAACATTTTCAAGATTCAAGATTTTGATGCTTTTATTAATTTGATGTAACATCTATTATAGATACAATTAAGTGTTAATTTAATTCTTACTACTTTTTTTTCTGTCTACCACATTACCGATTTAGAGCTTGCTAGCTATTGTTTTTCTGTATTATACTCATAACCGACAGAATGATATGAATACGCGAGATGTAAGTGTCTACATCTTGTGTTCACTGATTATGTAGTGCAGAAACTGTATTTTTGTACTTATCAAGATAATCATACTATTGCATTGAATAAATTAAGTAACAAATTGCCTCTTTTTGTGGTACATGTCTGAAACTTTGAAGAATCTCAACTATTAAACGGACCTCTTGCCTTTTCCTAGCTAGAATGTTCTGTATACAATTTATAAATTCTACTGTTCAAATGATACATTTTTATTTCTATTAGCTTACAGACTACTGCTGTTAAAAAATATCGGCACCTGTATCAATTTATTTATCTTATATGTATAGGTATCTTCCTTTATTACGTCTCGAATTATTGCACATTTATATCGATAATATCGATGTCCTACTTTGGTTAACCTTGTCCTTTTATTTCTTGTTGTCAAGGATTTAAAAAATCTGTAGCAATTAATTATTAGTTTTAATGTTAAATATGTTTCTGATTAAAAAGGTCAGTTAATAAATTTCATTTTATAAGAAATTTATAAATAATGAAAATAATGGGGTGTTTGCATTTGCGTCAGTTTCAGAAGTTATAGTTAGTAAATATTTTGACAAATTCCATATCGAATAGTATAAAAAGCATAGGCCCGAAAAGTGAACCTTGCGGCACTCCTGATGTTTAGACTAAAGGATGTAGATCCACGATAATGTACATACATAGTTCATTTAAAGAGATAATAAGAAATCAATTGTAGATGTTAGTCGAAAATTTGATATTTTATTCAATAAACCTATTACAGATTTTCGACAGATTTGTATAAATTACATGAACTTGACCACCGTGATCTATAGTGACTGTGTAATATAATGAGTAATGTTCAAAAGATTGATATTTGTAGATCTACCAGCTAGAAAACTAGAACTATCGTACAATATATTCTCAGAGTTCCCTAAAATTGCAAAATACAGTAATAAGCCTAAATTTTCAATTGCTGTCTGCAGCTATTTTTAAAATACGGTAATTTTTTATTTAGGCCAACATGCAAGAAAGCTTGAAGATCAAAAGGACAAATCAAAAATAATAGGTACCCATTTTACGTAAATTTTCCAAAATTTGTTAATGCCTCATAAAATGTGTATTGTTTTATTTCATTTATGTCATTTCACAGTTACCTACTACATATTTATTTACAACTCCCCCGGTAGGTAGGATGGTTCCGGTTGAGTGCACAATAATTTTTCTGCATAGATTTACGTTCTTGCGTGTATATATTTTCACACATAACACAGGTATCTTGTTTCCTTTCTCACAAGTATCACTGCATTAGAAACATCCAATGGAGCGCAAGAAGTGGCTAATTTAAGAGGGCATATTATCGCATTTCCTGTAAAAAAGTTTTTAACCAGATATGCAAATGCAGCATGGTGCACGAGACACTATATTAAAATAACGACAAGTACCAGAAAGTTTGACGAGTGTTACTTAATCCGAGTTCACAACTGTGTTTTTCGTACATCAGATATTCGAAAAGATTTTAAAAATCCGCTTTACAGTCTGCAATTTTATTTGCAATTTATTGCAGCAAGTTCTTGCACCCGCAATACTATTCCTAAAATTCTGACTTGCAGTTTATTTTACAGTCGTCAAATCGCAATTGCGATAAAAGTGATACCAACACCTCAACTCGAATGCACACTAAAAACTAAACTATTCTAATTTGACAAGTGACAACAACAAACAGCATAACGTTTAAAATAATCGCATGCTGCCTCACCCATGACATACTGATGAGAATTAACAAGCTTGAAACCGGCATATGTCTGGCGATACTGCTGATAAATGACCTTAGATTTTTGTTACAAGTTTTCAGATGTAATTCAATGCTGGTCGGGGTTTTAGTCCGCAGAGTAGTTATTTCCTGAAATTCCACTTTAGGATATAATATCGTTCAAGAACATAAAAATTAATGCCACTAGTTTATTTTTTTATTGCTTTTATCTATAGAATACAAATTATTTTTACAGTCTTGGCTTAGATGTAATATAATGTTGTTTGCATTATCATTTTTACTATATTTTAACCATGTCTATAGTTTTCACTCACAAATACGTTTAATTTATATACAATTTAAAAAATAGTGTTTAGCAAAAAAAATATAACCACTGTTTTATGTAATATTATTTATATACATTCATCATGACAAATTTGATCATGATCTTGTCAGTAATTGATGTAGTGATGATTATATGTATGTAATTTATGAGGATTTACTGCACATTTATTCTTTATTTGTCGTTATCTCTAACGTGAATAATGCATTCCTAAAATGAACAAGTTTGTTCATGCATTCCTATCATTTATTGAACATTTTTCTTTGAAGAGTAATTCTATCATTTCGTGCTGTCATTTTGCTTACTTATCTTTTTTTTATATACGGGGTGTTACAGTGATATCACAACAAATAAAGTTGTGGAAAAGTTTTCCATTGTGTCAGAATCATGTTGATTTCAGATTTTCAGTTGCATGAATTTTATATTGGTTTGGAATGTATTACAGAGTAACATATGGCGGCAATAATCACATAATAATTAAAATAGCGTAGACCTGTGACGTCATACCCTGTATAGGTATCTACCGAGGGGTTAACCACTGCTTGAAATTTGTACAGTGAAATACCATTTTTAAAAAATATTACCCAAAAAATACCTCATCAAATAAGGAAATACCTCAAAAATACCCAACAACCACGAATTGCCCTCAAGTGCCCAACGAAGACCTATGACTGTTACCCAATAATATCCTTAAGTACCTAAAAATCCCGTTAGGTATCCAAATATTATCCATAAAAAAAACCCTTAAATACCCAGATATCTAAGAAACGAAAAATACATTAAATGACCCATGATATTACTTAATATACCTTTAATTTTCCAAAACTGTCTTTCATTTCCTTGGAAATTATTCCGTTTACAGATCTGCGTAAATAATATAAATTTTTTTAAGGGCTCCTTTGACTCGATCTGAATACATCATCTGGAAAGAACATTTTGAATTACATAAAATGTATCATAAACCCATTGGAGCACTCAAGAAGGGTGTCAATACTTACACCATTCCCCCTTCAAACTAACTAAAAACAAACTTCTTTCTCGTCTGTGAAATCATAATATTTGGTCTATACGGGGTGTCCCTAAAATTATTGTCCGGATCCCAAATACTCATCGGGTACCATCGGCGTCTCCAGTACAAAGTACAACTAAATTCTTTCATTAGCAAGTTTTAGCCCTAGCTTGCTTTCCGTCATGTATTATTAGAATTAGATAATTGGCAGTTGTTTACATTAAAAGGCTCATTTTTTATTAAATAGAATATGAATATGATAGGAAAACCGAATTTAGCAATATTTTAATTTTAGTATAGACTTTCATTCTCTTTTCATTACATATTTTTGATCAATAGAATATGTCGGAGAAGTTTGACCTCGAGTTTGACCAAACTTATCGTTAACACGTCGTATCGAATAATAAATATGTAATATATTGATTTAAAGATAAAGTTTAAGAAATTATACCATACTAAAATTTGTTAACAGAAGAGGGGAATGTGCTACTATGTGAGTGGATATATTCTGCGTAAACGCCTTATAAAACATTCATATGATACTTGTTTATATGGTCCTGTACTGTACAATCTATTGCAATAATAAAGGCACTGTTTAGTTGAATTTGGCTATTTATTTCGAACTGCTGACATATTCGTAATGAAATCTACTTTCAATTTTAAACATTAGTTCTTAGTTGTTTCCACTCACCCACAGAGTAGTCAAAAGACTGATTACAGCTTGTACAGTAAAATACCCGAGGGTTTTACCCCTCAGTATCTACTTATTTATGAATGACCCGCACATTCGCTCAGGCGAGAAAGAGAAATTGATAAAAGTTCCTTCGAAAGGGGTTAGACATGCTCACAGGACGCGGTGTTATAATTTAATACTTTCACTTATTTTTTACATATATTTATGCACATAACATTTAGATAAACGAATTATAACACGCTAGGGTTCAAGCCGTCAGGTTCATTGACCAGACGCCTATAATTTTTATTCTATATAGGGAAGTAAAAGTTCTCTTCGAAATCGGATACCTATAAATAAAAAAATGTGTTTTGCGCAAATTTATACAGAAAATCTTAATTGGATATGCCAGGCTCGTACTATCTGGACTTTCACTGCCTTGCTTTGTCCGCGGAGGTTACGACGAGCCAGGCGCTATGTTTAATTCACGCCGGTGTATTTTTTGTTTCTAATCGGGACATCGAAGGTACAAGTATTTTTACTTTCGTTAATTTCCTCAGAATTTTGCATATATATTAGGACGCAGTTTAATGCGAGCTTGCTGTTGCTAAAATAGGACTATTAAGTGAAGTATGCCTGGATGAAATGATATTTTTTAGTGGTAGGTATCAAAGTTAAAAGAAAATTAGTCTAGCAATATGTAGTTCGAAAATAATTTATCTATGATATTGTAACCTCGAAATTGCCTTTTCGTGGAAGCACGTCAATCAATCTTTATTGTCACTCTTGACAAGAAATATCCTTCAAACTAGTTTCACAACTGTCAACACTTTACTTTGACGTTTGTCAATCGCCTTCGACTGCTTATAAACTGACTGTGACGGCGGAATTGATCCGCTTATATAGATTTTTAGAGTTCTCGAAGTTTCTGCAATTTCGAGAACGTGTCGGGAAACAAATAGAATATAGCCTGGAATATTCCGGAAAACGGTAAAATAAAGGTATTACAAAAATTATATATTCTAACGCAAACGGGAACATAATTAACAAACTAAAAAGGTAGGTGAGCTTCTGCAACAATATTTTCATAATAAAAAATTAGTATGAAGGATGACAATTCTCTTAAAAAATTGAAAATAAAGTTAATTGTTAAAGTTACTACAAACTATTAAAAACAATTTTGTAGCCTTATAAATTAATTTTTCGTTTGTAATTAATCACATTAAATGTAAAAAGTTAAGTGGTTAATAATAATAATAGGTATTTAAATAAATAATAATTATTATCTAGTTAAATAATCTATATTATTTATTCACCAAATTTGGGCATGCTCAATCCAATACCGTAGTTAGATTTGAAGAAAAAAAAATCGCTAAACAGTTTTTGTAAAATTTTGCAATGAAAAGAATTCGAAGTAGGTCTTGAAAATAGAAAACAAATTTTAATATTCTGCAGCAGAATACAGTTTTTACTGCTCTATTTTTAAAATAAAACCCGAACTAAATCGGATAATAAATATCCGTTTTACAGACCTGTCTCCATTTGAAATGGGTCACACTGTAACAACATAAATCTGAGTTGTCGAAAACAAACAAGTTTAAATGATATTTCTCCATATGCAAGGTGTATCTAGTTTGATGAATTTTCAAATTTGATTTTTTTTTTAATTTTGACACCTTTTGATTGAAAAAGATGCATTTGGTCCATTCATCCTATTTTGCTCTTAAAAGCCTTTCTTGTGTTGAGTCCCATTCTTAGTGAAGTACATCGTCCCATGTAGAAGAAAAAAGGGACAATTAAAAACTACAATTTGATAAAATTTTGTTATAAATGGTTCAAACTTGAAGTCTGAAACAGGTTCTCTAACAAAATGTATGTAATTTTATATATTAAATAGTCAATTTGTCATTCAATGCGATAGATGTTAGTACTAGTCCAAAAAATGTAGATTTACGTACTGTATATTCGATGTAAAGTTAATAGAAAATAATATCTTCAGCAAGATATATGAAAAAACTGTTTTTTTTTTAATACGCTCCCAGAATAGCTATTTTACTCTCGCATTTGAGTCCCTAAAATGAGTTTTTTGCGGACTCAATCCCAAAATGTCACGGCATGGTAATTAAAATCCGAAGCTCACTATTTTCCAGAAGATTTGCTCTTTGTTTACAAATTAAATCCCGTGACTTTTCCTTTTGATGTAAGGAACGATTTATGTCAAATTTCTTTTTCGTTCGCTTTCCTTCCACAATCACATACCGACCAGTCTAGTCTGTATTATAAAATTCTTGTCCCACGAATAATTGATTTATAGTCGTCTCGTCTATGTATCTGATTTTAGAGGACATGATGGATTATTCATCTAGTTGCGTAACATGTCTAGTAAAGTTTGGTAGACATCCAATAGAATTAATACCTGAAAAAACTTTGAAGTAGAGTGTGGCTAGACTAGATGTTTCCACTTTCACTTTTCAAACTAGGCAGTTATTAAATTGATTATTTTTTAATATCCATATTACTACTGCTTACAGCTATGCCTAGCTTTTATTTTATGCCGAAGTTAGTAAATGTGTAATAAAAGGAATGGCAATGAATTATGTTGAAATTCCTAGTAAATTTTCTATTAAGGTTTGTTGAACCTGGCTGTATAAGGACACACTTGTCCAAATGTTCTAAATATTTAAACAAATGCTCAAAGCAGTTTTTTAATTCATTTATCTAATTGATTTAATACATAAAGTAACGATAAATTACAGTATTTCTAGGTCTGCTAAATGTGTTTTAATTGGTACCATTATAATGGTGTGTCTGAAATTATAAAGATATTTTTCTACAGACATAAGTAAAGTATAATTTTTAACGCATGCTGATAGTGTCTAATAAGTATGTATTAATAATATTGTGTGAAACTAACTACCCGGTGAATTACACCCACAATATCTACCCATATATTCCTTATTATTAGCTTTTGTAACATTGTTTACTGTATTAGAAAGGTATTTTAAGCTAATATAAATTAAATCATCTACAATTCTTATCAATGAAGTAATATGTATGCTCTATTGCTCTCTGATACCAAACATCTAGGTATGCAAACGAACAATTCCACAGGCAAAGTTCTATTCAATAATTATCTAAAGAAATTAATCTATCTAAATTTACTAACCTGGTTTAATGAAAACACTCTATAAATATCTAACTTCACTTTTTGATAGTGGGAACTCGAAAATTCGACCACAATAGATGAGATCTGACCTATTTCTGCATTTTTAGGACTGCTTCTTCAGGGAGCCTCCTTTAAGTTGAGTCAAATATCTAACTATAAAAATTATTATAAATTAAAATTATTTGAAATTAAATATCGACAATAACAAAAGTGAGTTTAGCCTGTCAATGAATTTTAAATTAAATATGACGTTTACCCTTTATGTAATAGTTTTTATATATTTTTTTAGGTGTTAATAATATTGTATGAAACTAACTATTCTGTGGGCTAAAGCCCCAACCAGCGTTGAACTACACCCACAATTTCTATCAATGAATCATATGTATGCTCTCTGATACCGAACATCTAGGTATGCTAATGAACAATTCCACAGACAAAGTTATATTCAATAATTATTATCTAAAGAAATTAATCTATCAAAATTTGCTAACCTGGTTTAATGAAAACACTCTATACATATCTAACTTCACTTTTTGACGGTGGGAACTTGAAAATTCAACCACAATAGATGAGATCTGACCTATACCTGAACCTTTAAGTTGAGTCAAATGTCAAATATCTACAAATTATTATATAAATTAAAATTATTTGAAATTAAATTGTAGGTTTTAGCCCACAGAGTAGTTAGTTTCACACAATATTATTAATACCTAAAAATATATAAAAACCATTAAAGGATAAACGTCATATTTAATTTAAAATTCAGGTTAAACTCACTTTTGTCATTGTCGATATTTAATTTCAGATAATTTTAATTTATATAATAATTTTTATAGTTAGATATTTGACTAAACTTAAAGGAGGCCACCTGAAGAAGCAATCCTAAAAATGCAGAAATAGGTCAGATCTCATCTATTGTGGTTGAACATATGACTTCATTTATATGAATTGTAGGAGATTTAATTTATATTAGCTTAAAATATCTTTCTAATACAGTAAAAAAGTATGTTATTTTAAGGCACTGGTGTTAAAAGTAATTTACTTTTAGCACTGGTGCTAAATTAGTCAATGACGATATGCCTCAGAAATGATGCACAGATTAGATTTATCTGAAATAGATAACTTTTTTATAATTCCGATAATTACGTTTAAATAAATTTTATTGTTGTGTTATTAGGTAGGATCTGTTTTACATATATCAATCTCGAGTTTAAAAATAATTAAATGTAACATCAGTTAGATATTTACTAACTAAATAATCTTGGGCTTAGCAAATAACAGTATTGCTATCTCATGCCACCTGCAAATTTTTATAGATACAAGTAAAACGAATAAATAGAAAAAAGGAGTTTATACAGTTTTTAGGTATTTATGAAAAAATATGTTTATTTTAAATCTGAATGTAGATGTAAATATTGTTTCTTTATATAAGTACCTATGAATATGTAGGGTTGCTAGTTGCTATACTTAAAAACACCACATATATAATCATATACAGAGGGATACGACGACCTTAGCAATTCTGATTTGCCAATAGAAATTGTATACCAACAATTATTTAACACTGCGCTTTGTTACATTTATTGTCTAAAAAAATAAATAAATAAATAAAGTAGTTATCAGTAACCGCGGTCAAGTATTACTTGAACATTTTACACCTTTACTAATTAATTGCGATTACTTTTAAAACATGTTTGACATTAAAATGACATTATAATTAATTACAGCAAGATTTCATTCAGGCACTTGCGATAAGGATCAACCTTGTGACAATGGCCAACGGCGTTTTCGAAATGTGTGCAAATATTTGTACGGTTGTATTTTAAACAGATGAGTAGTCAGTGGCGCAGCTTCTCAAATGTATCTTTTATTCAACGAAAATTAGGATTAAGATATTTATTGAAAACTTTTTAGGTCAGTATAATCAATACTAAAAGAAGGTCGCCTACGTTGTCAAAAAACCTGTGCAATCAGCTGATTTTGTATTTCATTAGCTTTGTTCGTAGTACACCTGAATCAGTTTCCCACCGTCAGAAGCATGTGCTGACGGACGGTTGGATGCATAATTATTGAAATGAAATTTACATAAAAAGAATGCAGAGATAGAAGTTTTTTGTATAAGACTTTTATTGAATGTCAGGCATTGCGAATTGACACCGCCAGATTTCGGATCTGTACCAGAAAAAAAAGTTAATTTGTTACTAATACTGTTTTAATATGTTACTAAAAGTAATAAATGTAATCAATAATAATGATAAATGCCGAATTTTTTAAATATAAAAGCTCTGGATTCGAACGACCTACAAACGTAAAAATATTTATTTGTCACCAAAAGTGAAACCTGCCTACTTTGACATATCTGACAGTGAAGCTTAAAATCAATATGGTACTACTGTCATTGTCATTAGCAGTAGCGTAGCCAAAAATTTGTCATGAGGGGGTTCAGCGAACAAATAAGTTATTAAGTAATAAGTATTCAAGTTTATTAATTATATCTTTTTTTGGTGTGGATCTAGTTCATTGGCCGAGTTGCCAGATATTGGCGAATATAATATTTGTAAGTTTGCCGTAGGATATTCTTATATTTGGGCATGGGGGGTGTTATAACTCTCAAGTCCCTCCCCCTGTGGATACGTCACTGGTTATTAGTGCCCGTTTTTCTATAAATATAAGTACATTTTTTCTTCTAATGTAATGATGTAATGCAAGTTTACTCTGGCGATATTTGAGAACTGTTATAATTAACAAACGTTTTGTATTTCATTAATAAATTTAGTAAATATAATTTATTTTTTTCTGGTGGTCATAAACTTTAGCCTTTTATTTTTTTTAATCTCTTGTTGCAGCACTGGGATTATAGCATTCCAAATATAAAAAATTAATTTATTATTTTGAGCTGCGTAGATTAGAATATTACGACATAATTATTAGTGCTTGTAGCATTCCTTTAATCCGTTATCCATTACGTATACTAAAGTAAGGTAAACCTAACTTGTCAGATAAAAATAAAAGCCAAAACACCTACAATAAATATTTGAACTTCTTATCGCACGTATGTTTTAACAATTTTACGTCACCGCCAATGGTTTTGAAACCAACGGTAATATAAAAACAATTAGCTGTACTATCTTTAATTTAGAATTAATCACAATTTAGATTATACTCGTACTATAATAATATATACTTACATGTCTTAATGGGGCTACCAAATCTGAAATTCAATAACTACTTTATTGTAATTTGTTGTCAATGTTTTAAACATTTCTTTTATTGTTTACAGGATAAAATAATGTTCATTTGTGATACAAACTTATTTCCTAAAACGCATCGTTTCCAAGATAGAGCGCGTTGAAGTAGGAATTTTTCTTAAGTTTGAACTACCTATCCCTCTTAGAAGTGTATTTGGTATGCTACCCTCCTCTTACTTTATTTCAAAACTACAAACCATCTACACACCACTGTGATCTGATTAATTTCGAAACTTTTTCGTCTCTTGTTTTTTTTTTCGACGTTTGGTCTTGTTTCTGAGATATTCAAAGAAATTGGTGACAGTGTAGCGCACCAGCCGCGTAAATTTCATTCGTTATAGCAACCCATGAAAACAAAACTCAGTGATTTGTGTAAACTGACGTTTGTGAAACTCATTGTCAAAAGTAGTAAATTTAACAAGTAGGCCTATACTATCGAGTATAACGCTGTGCGGATATCAATTAGAAATTTCTTTGAGTGTAGGTCCAAACGGAGCTAATAATTATACGTTTAAATTATTCCATTCAGTTTTATCACCTTCAGAAATCGCTCTTCGCATCTCTAACAAAAAAATATCTTTCGTTTCAGCCCGACACAGTCCCCCAAGGGTCCGTGGACATGTGCAAGGTGCTCGAGGTGACCGGGGCGGAACAAGTCACCGGCCATCCCCATTCGTTGGCCCTCACCAGCCCCGACCGCGTCACCTTCGTCAAGGCCGCCAGTCGAGAGGACGCCCGTTGGTGGGCGGAGCTGCTGGCGGTGTTCCCGCGTCGCCACAAACGCAACGCCACCTTCCCCGGGGGGCGCGCGTCCCCTAGTCTACCCCAGCTGGGACGCAGCGCCTCTCCGCAGCCTCCTCGACCCAGACACCTGTCGGTGACGGGTCCCAGCCCCAGGGCCAACTTCGAGACGCCGCCGCTGAAGGAGGAACGGGAATCGCCGCCCAAGGATGAGAAGAAGCGGCCAGGGTGGCTGCCCGTGCGCACGAGTAGTATGTCGATCGAGAACGTGACGAGCCCTGTAAGAAGTGGTAAGTAAGCAAATTGTTGTTAGATTTATTGACCCAACAATGTTATAAAACGCGACTAAAACATCGATCGACAGGGGTCGATTGGTAGACGTTATAAAATATAGAAACGTCCAGTTTTGCATAAGAAAAGTATTGAGGCGCACCTCAATTATTATTCATTTATGTAAAATACCTAGACTTAGTCCATTTATGTACAACCAGCAACAGCACCAAAAAATGCTACCAAGTTATACATAGTACAATCGTTTTTGGAAGGCGAAGTTGGCAAGGTATAACTGGGTGGTAGCTGGCGGGCCAGACTAAATAATGTAGGAATGACGTCTTTAGGAATGCACGTGCGGTGGAAAGATTAGAGTAGTACAGGTATGTCTGTACTTAATTATCTCTAGATGTAACTTGCCAGGGTCGGCTGGGAAATTTTCCCATAATCGATGATAGTAAAAGCTCCAAAACATTTAACACAAATTTTCTACTTTGTTCGTTCAAAACTTCACGATGAGCCAATTTCAAACTGTTTCACAAACACACCACAACAGATGAATCAACACAACACAATAGAATGAACAACACATTCCAACTACATATTTCAAGTTTGACTGTTCAACCGCCTGTTTTTGATAAGAAGTAGATCTTATTGGCCATCCTTCTCTAGTGCAGGTAATTTGTTCGTAACGTTAGTCGTACCTTATTAAGGGGTGTACCTGAGCATGACTTAGGTATATTACAAACAAGTGGAAAAGGTTCAGAGGTATATGTCGGGTTTCGCCAACGTTTTATTGCCTACTTCGCTTTCCGAAAACGATTCTATTTACAGTTGTTGAGACCTTTCAAGAGTTTCAAGCGCCAGTAGCATCCCTAGCGCTGTTGTAATAGAATGTAATCTATACTATAGAAAATTATCATTCTTATTTCTGCTAAAATTAAAGTGTAGTGTACTGTTACACATTGTGCAGTTTGTTAATAAATTTCATAATAAAAACTGAGTGGTAAAACTATACAAAAATTATTAGATAGAATTCATCCTCTTCAAAAAGTAATGGGCGGAATGGATGTATTTTCCCGTTTCAATTTGCATTCAAAAATTTATAATCAAAACGGCACTTAGCAATTCATCAAATAAAATGGTCAGAACACTAAATAACGCCCGAATATACATAGTATAACCTCAAATACACACATAGACAAAGTTGAAATGTCATTTCTTCGATAAGAATAATTATTTCAAGGCGACTGCAGATATCCCAAAGCAAGTCTGGAGCACGTCTGGACGATAAACCTATTACTATTACGAAAACATACGACGTACGTGCGGTAGGCAAAATTTACAGATTTATTCTAACTTTGGGATTGTGATTGTACTGTTGGTTGTATTATTACTCTTTCCTCGACTTCATCGAGATACAAACGTACAAGTAAGAGTTTATGGCATGTCATTATTATAGAAACAGTACGTAGTCAAACTTGTTTATGAAGTCTAATACTAACGAAAATTTTTAAATTTGGCGACGTTTCACCCAGGCTGTCAACGAGTTGGTTTTGGAGCTGTATAGATCATTTTTCTCCTCTTAAAATTAAGAACTTTATGACTGAATGACCCTGTATGTACCTACTATAGAAATGCAATATTTAGGTATTTTTTCAGCTAATGTTCACTTGAATATTACCCCTTCTTATAAGACTTTTTCCGTAGCAATATTTTTTTAAATCTGGTCTTGTCTTGCGAGTCTAAGACAAGATCAAGGAAAAGCAAGACAACGATGCCCAATTACTTTCTCGCATTTCACTTTCACTTCCTACACAAGTCGCAATGGGTGGGAAGATTTGATTTTGTGATGGAGCATTGATTCGAGATCCTCCTACTACAAATCGATAATATTGTTTAGATCATGAAGACTTGCCGTGAGCACTTCGTGTAATTGACGTGATGTTTACGTATTGGGGCTAACTCTGTTTATCATGGCCATGACGTTTCGCTGAATAGCATTCGTCCTAAATGTTTGTGCGGTAGTTGATTTATCTTTCTGGATTTCCAAAATCTAAAGGGTTCCCAGAATCGTTCTGTTTCACTAATTCACGCGAAATTAATAGGCATGTATGGTGCATCATCGCCCATTTTACCATTTCGACGGCGCCTGCTACGGTTGATGTCTTTGGTTTTTCCTGGACAAATGATGTGTACGTCGCAGCGTGTTTGTTTGGCTTCAGGAAACGAACCGACCTGTAATATTGGTACTGAAATTACTGTTTTACGTATAATTCGCATAATTGCTCTCATTAAATATGTTAGGCGGTTATTAAGTCTTTATAAATACATGTCTCGATTTGCTGCGCAAAAAATCGCGCGTTTAAGGCAAATGCTATGTGGACTCGTAATAAGTACGTTGAAGAAACTTATTTTTCTAATGATTGCTATATAAGGTATCACGTTGCATAGTTATTCATACTAATCATAAAAGTCATTAGTATTCAACAATGTTCTGTATTGTAAATGAAATGTTTTGAGTTGCTGATGTTAAGCGTGTATAGGGTGGGCTAATGAAGACACTTTTTACTTGACAATTTTTTAAAATTGGCAATGACAATAAAGTAAACACAGACAATTCAACAAACGTCATCAGTCAACAATTAGATATTGATAATAAAACGCAATTAATATGGGTGACTTAAATAAGAAAAATATTTTAACTGCAGGTGTGGTTTGTCATATAGATAAGTCTAGTGTGTCATATTTAAAAATTTCAAATATTTACGGATATATTATTATTTTTTTAAATACCCACATTTTGAGGACCGCTGACCAGATAGGCCACTGACTTAACCTAATAAAATAAACCATATGATTTACTGAAGGCGAGGTTGCCATATCTTCTGTAAGATAAATAATATTTTGAAGTAAGTCCAATTTTTACCATTGTTTCTAGTTTAAAAACACTCGTTTTTAGCAATAAGTAAGGTAAAATTATCATAAACGTCTAAAATATGAATTTTCTCAAGTTCGATACTGTCAGTTAAAGAGTTTATGAAGTTACTTAAATTATTGCAAAAAAATATCCATAAACGTGCATAAAAGCTCACATACTTACTGAAAAACCAACAAGAATAACAAAAAACTATAATTGTCACACAACATCATAGAGTTAATTTCTACCACATAACCTCAAACAACGTGTCAGTGCTAACCATTTCGTACCTCGTAGTTTCGTAGTGGATGAAACAGATTTTAAAAATAAACACAAAACATGAAATAACAAAATAACTAGCTTGATGTATGCGTTTAATATCAAGAGAAGGCAAAGTAAAATATTTAAAAGCAGCGTCAATCGCATGCACAAAGAAACTGATGTAGGCACAGACAACAGGTAGGTGTCAGGAGCAGTAAACGAATTGTCCCGCACAAGCCCCATCCTCTAGGCTCTAGGATTTAACGATTGATAGATGGTGCTACCGGTGACCGGTGCACTAGTATGGTTTAGGACAAAGGAATAAGCTGTGGCACAGGCAAGTGCAATCAAGACATGTAATACTTGTGGAAAGGGATTTGATAATTTCAATACCCGTAAATTGAAAGTTAATATGAGACACTTTTGCATCTTCTGAAACCGAACTAAGCTAATAGCTTCTTTAAGTAATGCACCGCTTGACGCATCTGTTTTAAGAGTTGTCGCACTAACGTATAAAACGTATTTAAATCGTCTTATTATTTTCACGGACAGTGTTTTTCTCTTAAGTGTCTTGTGTATTTAATTAATATTTTTCGTGAAATACGGTGTGATTAAATAAAATATGGCACATTATTGAAACTGAAAAGGTTGACATGCTAAAAGCATATTTGTTAAGTAAGTAGTGTTCAGTGATAGTGATAAAAAAAATGGATAATGAACAAATTCTGGATAATATGATTGTGAGTTGAGAATCTGGTTTATATTTTCAATTTATTGTAGAGAAATAGAAATGGCAAAGGGGAGGAGATGGCCATTAACATTTTTATAAATAAAAAATATTTCAATCATTCTTTGACATGTCTAAAAATTCTAGTATAGCACTGGCAACGCTGCACATCCAACATGACTCCCGAACCAGCGGTCTTCAACAAGTTTTCTATTGAAAAATCACAAAATTTATTTAAAATTTGACTTGTATTCCTGATTTTTTTGTAAAAAGACTATTAATTATGTGTTCTATACAGTGAACTGTACTGCTGGTTAAAATATTTGTACTTATTTAAGGTTCACCCTGTATATAAAAAAGAGGAGTTTGCTTGAAATTGGCAGAACAAATTATATGTTTCACTAAATAGAAAAGCAGATTTAATGCCTTGCCTGGTTTCCACTAGTTTTCAGGCGGAACTGTCTTTTTCGCGTCTGACAACTTCAGCGGCAGTGTGTGAGGAAAAGTACCATTTTCCACACCTGTTAGCACAGTAACTTTATTATGTGTGTATGTGAATATTCTTCCAGACATCCAGAAATGTTTAATGCGCTCAGTAGATAAACCGTAGTCGTAAATATTGCATAACCTCGATAAAAAATAATTTAAAACAATTAACAAGTAATTAACCTATATTCTGGAATAAATATCCATCAAAGTCGTACATGTTTATGTTCTTTCCGCCGTCTTACTTTCAACGAGTCGATAAACTTTTCCATTAGCCTCGAATGGAGCGAATTTTATATGCTGGACGAAGTTCAGTTTTTAATTCTTAAAAAAAAAACCCGAAGATAAATTTGACCAAGTGTTTCATGACCACCTAGCGAGGTAATTAACACTTGTACATATTACATATTCTTTATATGCTCGTGAATGTTAATTAAAAAATCGAGCCGAAGGCGTTTTTTAAGTAGGATATGTGATACGTGTGTGTATCGATGTTGTAATATTGTTCATGGAAGCACTCCGTTCGTTATCACGTGCGGGTATCTAGATAATTAATTTAGTTGAATCTATTTAACACGAAATACGAAATATTAAGTTGCGTGGAAATCTGCGTATAAAAATGTAGCACGGAAATAAACGTGTTGCGGTCAGTTTTTATAAATAGGCCCCGTATATGCGGTCGAATTTCTATTAATCGGGTACTCCGATATCCTCTTGGCAGAAATATGAGGCAATAGTTGCAAATTTAAAAATAACAACCGCGTGACAGAAACATACAAAAGATTGTACACAAAAAAATACCTATACTGTCCAAGATTGTTATATGACATACTATGTACAACGAGACTCGGAAGACACAGTGAAGCACTTAAATCTGTAATTGTCCTGAGGATGTCACGATAAGTGCCGAAACGTCCACAATTTAGAAAATTTGGTGTTTTCTTTAAAATTTGGCATAATTTCCCACTATCGGCAACAAATTGAACAAATAACTACATTCGATAATCTATAAGAATCACAAAGAAAAAATTGAATTTTTAAAAGTCGGACGCCAAGTTCACATAGCCCTGTTGTAGTGTGTGTATCTTTATGCTAAAGGGAATTATATCTCCTGGTCGTATTTTTTTTTCTATTAAATGCGCTTCTATGGCATCTTCGTTCGTTTCGACTATTATCTTTGGCTGTGGTCCTTACACCAACTCTTTATTTCGTCAGTTTCCATTTACTGCGAACACAGAACACAAAAAAAAATAGTCGTGCAATAATAAAATAATTGTTAATTTTATAATAACAATTATTTGAACATTAAGGTAACCCCATTCGAATAGGTTAGCGCGACCTTGGCAGTCTGGGTCCGTTTCATTATAAACGCGTCGAGATTACGAAGTCTTCATACTTTAAATCAAAATGCCAGATGATCTGGCAAGAATGGCAAGATCTCGACTGCTTACATACATCAGCCGTAGCACGAGGTTGGGCCCTAATTACAGGTGTTTCGACACCGCAAGCAAAAACTCGCAGCTGCAATTACAGCTCCAGGGACGTATTTCGGATGGCATTGCATGCGTTTTTAGTAAGGACAAGAGCGTTGTTCTTTTTTAATGGAGCGTGAATATCACGGCTGTCATGGTGTACGTATTACTTAGGCTTGACCTTGCTTCGACATGGTGGATTTGGAAAGGATTGCAAATTTCTGTTTTCTCCAATCATCACGAAACTACCACATTTTTCACCGTCAAGGGTCTCTAAGGTTGACATTTTTCTTATTGATTATTATTTTATTCAACAATAATTTCAATAATT